>CM056052.1:108515597-109021882 GCA_029574335.1 Rana kukunoris
AAGATTCTGTCACTTACTTATATCAAGTCACTGATCACTGATTTTGTCACTTACCTATAGTGGTTGCCTTCCTACTACCTGTCCAGATTAATGGGTTTGAATACTCACGAGTCTTAAGGACATACATAGAGGCCACCCAAAGGTTATTAATTTTGAAAGTGAATTTTTTCACTTCTAAGTTTCCTCTGATTAGTATGGTCTGAATTACCTACTTCTTATATCTCATGGGGACACCCTGTAAGGAAGCATAGAGATGACTGGTGACCAGATGGTCACCAGTCATCTCTATGACCGTCGGAGGACCTGGGCGCGATTTGATGACGTCACGCCCGGGTCCCGTAAGTAAACAAAGCCGCGATTGCGGCTACTGAGCAGCAGTATTTATGAGATCGGTGAATTTTTTTCACCGATCTCATGGTTTCCAGCCTGGAGGAGAAATGTTGGGTCTTATTGACTCCGCATCTTTCCATAAAGAGGACCTGTCACACACATTCCTTTACAAGGGATGTTTACATTCATTGTAATAGGATTAAAAGTGATAAAAAAATAAAAAATAAATAAAAAAAGTGTAAAAAAATAAATAAATAGGTAAAAAAAAAATATTGCACAAATACCGTGCAAGATAAAACTTTGCAATGACCGTTGTTTTATTCCCTAGGGTGTCTGCTAAAAAAACATATATAATGTTTGGTGGTACTACGTAATTTTCTAACAAAAAAATTATGATTTGTACATGTAGGAGAGAAGTGCCAGAATAGGCTCGGTATGGAGGTGTGTATAAAAGCCCTGTATTGAAGTGGTTAAAGAATATTTATCAGGTACAATAAACTCAGGAGTTAGGGATAGGGAGCAGAATACCCCAAAAAACAACAAAAATGCAGCTCCAGCCTTTACGCTGAGACCAGCAATTTGTTTATCTTAAATGATGAATAGCACCAGGCAACACCTTGTGGAGAAAGTAGTTAGGACTGCAATGTCCATAAGTAGCTTCTGTCAGGAAGTTTGAGTCCACGGGGGTGCCTGGAGGATTTGTTTGTGCACATATTAAGGCTTGTGGCCTGCTGCATAGGGTTACATCTGTGTGTACATTGGAGCATTTGCTAATGGCGTGTTCTCGTGCGTGTGTATGTTAGATTTGGTGCCAAGACCTAACTTGCATTCTGCTATCCTGTGTTTGACCTAGCTTGCATCCTCACTCTTCTCTATCCAGATCGCCTGTTGCTAACCTTAAGTTTTTTTCGGACTACGTCTTCTGCCTGTTGTCCATCTGTTATTGACCTTGGCCTGGGCTTTTATCTTGATTTTGCCTCTAAAGTTGTACCTCTGCTGCCCAGCTGTTGTTGATCATGTTTGCCCTACTGTACTTAACCTTGAAAGTTTCTGTGCCAAACCTGCGTACCAACTTCCTGCACAGAGAAGACCAAGTGTTTCCAGCAGCACAGAAGTTCTCAGATTGTCTTCTGATCTTCTGCTGCATCTGCAACCACTGCAGGCACATGTGCCACTTCTTGCCCACTACAACACCCTCCAGGTTGTATTGATCAGTAGGTGCAATGGAAGCCCTCTCGTCAACTTGGCCTCTACAAGGTAAATGACAGGAGCTTGTATCCGGCTAGCCAACACACTATTCAGCAGCAAAACCTATTCCCCAGGTAATCTATCAAAGGAGCAACAACTCTTCAAGGCCCCAGCCCTAAATTATTTTACTACAGGCCCTTTTCAGGCAGAAGACCTGGGAGGCACAAATCTCCAACACAACAGCCCAGGAGGCAAGGACCAGTCCCCGAAGTCACCACAAATATTTATGTCCTCTCAGCCTGCACCACAGGCAACACACCTCCTAGTGATTTGATAGGAAGACCGACATATTCATAACTCAGTAATATTGTTTCTTCTTGCTCTATCTTCTAGGGACACTCCCCTACGACAGGCAGAAGCAAACAATATCCTGAACCCATGGGAAACCCAACAAACACAGAAAAATTAACAATTAGAGCTCAGGCTTACTACAACATCTAGTTGCAACACCAAATGTGGACTAGGGACACTCCATCTTACAGCAGGGTCCCTACATTCCCATTACATTATTCCATCCTGATTGACATACCCAGATGATATAATGTTACACATCAGCTTTGGTGTATCTGCTTCTTGTTTGTATTTACTATGAACTATTGCATGCAAGTCAACCAATGATGCAAGGTAATAGAACTATTTCATGAATCACCCATATAAAAAAAAAAAAAAAATCCCATAACCTGCAGTTAATACTATTTAGTTAATATTAACTTTGTTAATATCAATTTTATGTCACACCATTTTCATTTTGGAGACAGAGATAATGAACAACATTATGCTAATTTCCATAACAGTGCCAATAATATCTCTATTATCAGTGCATTAGTGCCATGATACAAAGCCATATGCAAGGAAGAGCCCATAATAGTCATATCTGTATCGCTAAGCGAGCTACGGTTATCAGTATTACAATTTGAAGAATCAGTCATCCTAAAACACAAATTGTCTTTAGAGAAAGGGGCTTTAATAGAGTGCACAAATAAATAGTATATAACATTCCATGTATGTTCATATTTTAACTGATATTTAGAGTAGTAGCTACAAAGTTCAGAACACAATAGAACAGCATATTCTCAGACATTTGTCAAATATTTAAAAGTAAACTAGGGACCATTGTCTGAATTTCATTTGATGTTTTGCACCTCATTTTGTAAGATACAGTGGATATAAAAAGTGTAAAATGTCAGGTTTCTGTGATGTAAAAAAAATCAGACAAAGAAATAATTTCAGAACATTTTCTGCCTTGAATGTGACCTAAAAACTGTACAACTCAGTCGAAAAACAAACCAAAATCATTTAGGGAGGGGAAGTAAAAATAAAAAGGTAATAATTTTATTTAGTTATAACAGGTCAACTTATTTTTAAGTTATTATAAACTGTGTTTATATTGAATCACCCTCTCAGACATGCTTCTTTCTGGCATTATAATGCTCTCCTCTGTGGTTTCACCACATATCTCTTTCTGTTTGCCCCTCTGATTGTGGAGCCCATCTTGTTGGTTTTCAGTATTCAGGTAAGGAAAAACCCTGGGATGATGTACAAGCAGGGCTTTTTTTCAGCAGGAATGCGGGGGAACATAGTTCCGACACCTCCAGCAATGAATGCATGTAATGGCAAGGAGTGCTGGGGTGTGCTGGAGGGTCTATTGATGCTTGCTGCTGGGGGATCTATTGTCACTGGTGGGATCTATTTTTGCGTGGAGGTCTATTGTTGCTGGGTAGATCAATTGTTGCTAATTGGGGGGGTCTTATGTTTTGGGGGGGGGTCTACGGTTAAGGATGAGGTCTATTGTTGCTGGATAGATCTATTGTTGCTAGTGGGGGGTCTTATGTTTCTGGTCTTATGTCTACTGTTAAGGGAGAGGTCTAATGTTGCTGCCTCCTGGAGGGTCTATTGATGCAGTCTGCTGGGACATCTGTTGTTGCTGTCGGGGGTCTATAGTTGCTGGTGTGGTATTTTGTTGCAGGGGGTCTTCTATTGTTGTGTGGGGGTTCTATTTTTGCTGGGGTAAGGGTCTACTGTTGCTGGGGTAGATTGTTGCTCACTGCAGGGGATCTATTTTACTGTCTTTCTTTGTTATCATTAACAAATTCCATGCAAAAATTATACTTGGTTCTGTATTCTCTAAAATGGGCAGCACTGGGAGGTCAGCAAGAGGTGGAACCAAGGATCGGTGCTCAGGGGCGAGTAGGGAGCAAAAATGAAGGGTGAAGGTCGGAGTTCCTGCACCTATTTTCTGAGAAAAAAAGCCCGGTGTACAAGCTTATACATATGTGAGAAATTTGCTTTTGTTTTTGTATTTGTGATGTATTATTAAATTAATTTGTGTCTTATATTAATTGATATGTTTGTCTAAAGATATTGGGCCAGATTCACGTACATTGGCGCATATTTTGACCAGCGTAGCGCACCTCCTTTACGTTAGACAGGCGCAATGTAGAGGCGCAATCACCGTATCCTCGTAGTATTTGCGCAGAAACTAGCGCCAGTGTAACGTAAATTCCGAGGCGTTAGGCGGAGTAATTCAAATTGGGAAGGACGTGGGCGTGTTTCATTGAAATGAGCCGTGACCCCATGCAAATCAAAGGCCGGCCAACTCGCGCATGCGCACATGAAGCAGACCATGGTCAGCACCTCTGTGCGCATGCTCACAACTCGGGAACGACTCAGTGAAATTGGAAGTGGACCCGGGCAAGTGTTTGTAGAATATATTTGATAGTGTCTTTTGGTGACTGGTTGTGAGACTTTTTGGTTGATAGATTTTGTTTGTTTGTTTTGTTGCTTGATTTTCCCTGCTTGTTTTTGTGTGTGATTTTTGGTGATTGTTTGGGAGAGAGTTTTTGTATGAGTATAACTGAGAGGAAGCAGAAGAGCAATTTTTCTTTGGGGGAGAAACAAATTATTGCCCGGGCCCTTACCCAATATGGCCGTTTCCTTCACGGCCCGGAGAGTGCCAACACCACCCCCGGCCAGGAAGAAGGAGATTTTGCAGAACATTACCGACCAGGTAAATGTATTGGGGGGGGAGACCTGGACATGCGAGGGGATCGTAAAGAAAATCAATGACCTCCAGCGTGTGGTCCGTGGGAAGCTGGCCAAAATGACAGCCCATGCCAGGGGCACTGGAGTGGGCCCACCATGCCCTGTTAGGCTGACAGTGGAGGAGCGTGCGGTGGCCCACACCTTTAATAGACAACAAGTGGAGGGCCTGAAAAAAGTTGTAGTTGCGCTAATGGATAGAAATTAATAAAATAATAATCAATAATGGTAAGACCAAGCTATATAGTCCATATAAAGGTGTATAAATATCTTGGAATATTCTGTGAAGAACCAAAACGTAGTGAACCAAAAGTAAAACCACCACCAGTGATAATACTAATAAGGTGTGCGCTTACCAAATGGCAAGCTTAATAAGCTTGCGGCTGAACCCCTTGCCATTTGGTAAGCGCACACGTTTTTTTTTTTTTTCTCTTTCATTTTTCTTTACTGTTTTCCAATATTTTGAGTCTCACATTTGCTTACAAATAGTCCAACAGGTGCATATTACATGTACATGAACAGGTAAATACAAACATTAGGCATTGTGTATATGCATAAATTAACCCACTCCAAGCTATCTCCCCCCTTTCCCACCCCATCTCTAGCAACCCCCCCCCCCGCCCTTCCCCACCCACCCGTGTACCTATTGTGTCATGGTATTGCTTTATCACCTATAGTAACCGATACATTAGTCTAAGTTATCATTGGTGCCATAAGTTTAGGAAGAGGACTCGAGATGGGAGTACTGAGAGGGGTAAGCCCACCCAAACAACAGAACCAGGATCACATCTAGAGCAGGGACAAGATCTGGTCTACTTTGTGCTAGTTTTTGGAAGGTTTTCCTCGTCTAAAATTATTGTTGATTATAGACCATAAGAAAGAAAGGTCCAGCTCTATCGAGGAAATCCTATGTCCTTCAACCATGGTCCCCACACTCTCTCGAATCTGTTATAATTCCCTTGTTTGATAAAGGCCGCTCTCTCACTCCAGATCAGAGTATTAATGGTTTCTACCCATTCCTTAACAGAAGGGGGGGCATGCGCCTGCCATCTCTGTGCTATTAATTTGCGTGCCTGAAATAGGCCTCGCAGTACTCCTTCCAGGGATCCCGGTGTAACTTTATGGTCCTCCATGTCCCCTAGAAGGCAAGTTCTAGCGTCTGGCTCTAGGGTGATCTCAAAGATGCAATTAAGTTTGTCAATGACTTCTGTCCAGTACCTGAAGAGCTTGGGGCATCTCCAGAACATGTGAACAAGATCACCTGTTGCCTTGCATCTGGGGCATTCGTCACTCTGGTTCCAACTTAATTGGAACATTTTTTTGGGGGTATAATAAACGTGATGTAGTAGGAATAAATGGGAGAGTCTCTGTGCTGCGGCAATAGATGTCAGCGTCCCTCTATTTAGAATCCTACTCCACTGCTCTGGTGTTATCGGCCCCAGGTCTCTTTCCCACTTTTCCCTATTCCTATGTGTACCTGAATGACTAATGGCCCTGGTAAGCGCACACCTTATTAGTATTATCACTGGTGGTGGTTTTACTTTTGGTTCACTACGTTTTGGTTCTTCACAGAATATTCCAAGATATTTATACACCTTTATATGGACTATATAGCTTGGTCTTACTTTTTTTGATTATTATTTTATTAATTTCTATCAATTAGCGCAACTACAACTTTTTTTCATGTGTTTTATGTGTGTATATCACTTTTGTGTTGCAGCTTACTTTTATATATTTACTGTTTAGTATAGCGCGGTAAAATTTGTTTGTTTATAAGTGGAGGGCCTGCCTGGCTATGACTCCAGTCAGGAGGCCGTGATGCCAGGTAAGGTTTTTTTTCCCTATCTGGTGTGTAGCATGTGTGGGGGAGGGGGGGAAATTAATATGTGGCAAGTGTGTGGATCCTCCAACCTGTGAATGTTTTGTGTCATCCACAGATGTGCAGGAAGGTGCTGGGCCATCTGGCCTGACCGCACCATCCCCGGGACACCAGCCTGATGAGGACCCCCAGACAAGGCCGGAGTCCTCGGAGGAGTTGGAGGAGGAGGAGTTTGAGGAGTCAGCCATGTCATGTCAGCCAGTGGATTGTTGTTTTTGGAGGAGTCTTCCCCTCTGGCTGGCAGCAGCCAGCCCTCCATAAGGGGTAGCCCCTCCCACTCCTCCCCCAACAGGGCTCCCCTCCCAAGGGCCTCCCCTTCTCCCCAGCCACAAGCATCAGCTGGAGGCAAGAAGTCTCTCCCAGAAGACCAGGGGGGTGGCCGAGGTTCTGCCCGCCAATCTGAGAAGGGACCAGGCCCTTTAGACCCACCATCTGGGACAGGTCAGCCAGACTTTGGTGCGGATGGAGGAGAGCCTGTCCTCCATAAAGGATACGCTTGGGGACCTGGACTGCCACTCCCGGGCTCTTACAAACTGCCTAAACGAACTGCAGACTACTACAGCAGACATTGGGCAGGATGTGAGGGCCCTCACCCAGGCTATCCAGGCCAATACGGCAACAATAAGTGCTGGCCTGACCAGAATTGCCGTGGCCTTGGAGGGCAGGCCGCCAGGTGGGCAGAGACCAGGGGCTGCTCCTCCTTCCCTGGATTACCCCCCCTCCCCATGAGTCTCCCCTGAGGACCTGGGGCCGTGGCCGTGGGCGCCCCAGGCGTGGGTCACGCCAGCGGCATTAATTTGGTTTCCCCCCCTTTTTTTTTCAGGACTTTTTTGTTGCTTTTGTTTTTGTTTTTGGGGGGGGGGGGTTTCGGGTCCGTGTGAATGGTGTATGAATGTACAGTGACATAATTGGAGCCGTGGCGTGGCGTTGCTGCTCACAAGTCCTGCATGGTGGGCTTGTGCTAATACAATTTGATGAGGATGTGATGTGTCTGTGTACTAGGGACCACAGTGGTGTGCATGCATGCATTCTTATTGTGCCATGATTAATGTGTGTGTTTAACGTGCAAAGATGCCTAATGTGAGCTGTCTCCTGGCTGCTCTTCCCTCAGAAGACGGGGTATCCTCGGTTAGGGGGGATTGTCTGGTTCGGGGGTCAGGTCATCACGTATGTCAATCTACAGGCCCTTTCTCAATGCGAAGTTGTGCAGCATGCAACATGCACCGATGATCTGGCACACGAAGTTGGGGGAATACAACAGGGTCCCCCCAGACTTATCCAGGCATCGGAAACATGACTTCAGGAGGCCAAAGGTACGCTCCACCACTGCACGTGTTTGGACGTGGGCTTCATTGTATCTTTCCTCTCCTGGGGTTTGGGGGTTCCGGATAGGAGTCATGAGATGGGGTCCCAGTGCATATGCAGAGTCACCTGTAAGGGAAAAGACAGGAGGATGTTAGTCATGCATGTGTCCCTTGTGATGTGTGCATCATGGGGGGGACAGTCATGCCTGCCACCCATGTCACTCACCAACCAGCCAGGTGTCCCCATACACGTTCTGTTCGAATTCCATTGGGATGGGGCTCTGATTGTATATGTAGCTGTCATGGCTGGATCCGGGGGTGTTTGGCACGGACGTGCCATATGAGGCCTTAGGCATCGACTATCACCTGTACGTTGATGGAATGCCAATGCTTCCGATTGCGGTATATGTGCTCTGTTTCATGGGGGTGCTGGAGTGCCACATGTGTGCAATCAATGGCCCCACGGTGCGTGGGAATCTGGCAATTCTGTAGAAATCTGTCATTGCCTTCAGTCGCAGGTCCTCAGTGGTGAGTTTGATGATTTGGTTGGCCATGCGTCTGAGGATTGCAGGGATAACCTGGTGCACACATCTGCTCATGGAGGATTGTGACATCCCAGCCACCACTCCACTTGTTCTTTGAAAAGAGCCACTGGCAAGGAAATGGAACGTTGCCAGGACCTTGACCAGTGGCTGCACTGCATGTGAGCGGTGTGTTGGGCTGGTGATGTCCTCCTGCAGGGTTATGGTTAATTCCAGGATGGCATGAGGGGTGAATCTGAAGATGCGATACACCTCAGAATCACTCATGAGTGTGCAGTATATCCTCTCCCGTGCCCGCCTCCGTGCCCTCCTCTGTGCCCTCCTCCTTCTTTACTCATCTAAAGTCATTAGTATAGCTATGAGCAAGGATGCCCCTGGCATGTTGGCATAAAGTTTGTTGTCCAGCAAGTGTGACTGCTCAGCTCCTCACTAACAGTGTTGCTTTAGCTGACATGTAGACGGATTGTCTATTTTTATTCCACCTTTTATATGGTCTAATTTTAGACAGGACGTGCAGCTGTTGCGCACAGCGTGTACCCTGCGCTGCACCAACGTTCTTTTGTGGATCCCCGTAACTCCCTCATTTGCATATTTGAATAGCAAATCAATGGTGTGTCTAGCGCAGTTTTGCGCGGACGGATACGCCGGTCTATCGAAATTACGCCGGTCCAAAAAAAGTAGATTTCTTGCGTATCTCGTTTTGGGGATGCGGCGCATTGAAACGCATGCGCAAATTTAGACTTACGCTACGCATCTCGTGTAACGCCGGCGTAATGGCTCTGTGAATCTGGCCAATTATTTTTAATTCTCAGAGATTATATATGTAATACTTGTTTCGCCTTCCTCTGGACCAATTTCAGGGAGGGAGGACATAGAGAAGTGACAGGTTTGCTTGTTTATTCCTCCCCCAGCAACGCCAACATCCCCATAATTAGCAATACCTCCCTGTGTTTTCTGCAACCATGGGTTATCTGAAATACTCTGCAGAAGCCATCTGGGAATTAAAGCCATTTGCCTCAACACTTCCAACGGTCACCGAAAAAGCCCTAAAGAGCGAACAACTTGTTTAGAATCAATCGACGATTAACAGGAAAAAATTGCATCGGATCACATCAGCCCAAACGCATATCCTGCGCCTTGGTCAACACAAGATCGGCAGTAAACCACCGGCAAGAAATCCATGATTTTATCCTGCAACATGATCTAGATTGCCTCTTTATCACAGAAAGCTGGCTTACAGCCGATTGCAACACCATTCTGGAAGAATTGGTGCCAGCAAATTATCGCATTCAAATGCAGAACAGAATGGGGCAAAGAGGGGGAGGTCTGGCAGTGATCCACAAGATTCACCTCTCGATCACCAAACCAGTCCTCCAATACTCGCTTCCATTCATGGAAACCCTCACTCTTCAGCTGCAAACAAACCCCCAAGACACGGTCCATATTCTACTGTGCTATAGACCACCGGGCCAAAAAACGCACCTTCTCACGTCATTAACAGAATTCATCTCCTCTTACACCCTAAGCATCAAACACCTTTTGGTGCTTGGGGATTTCAACCTCTGAGCCAACTCATCGTTGGATCCCATCGCTGACGCCTGCATCGACCATCTGGAAGGACTTGGTCTGCAGCAATTAATACGAGGCCTCACTCATGTCTCAGGCCATACCCTCAATCTCATTTTCAAACAGGATTTGGAAATCGAGATCGGGGAAAATGAGCCACTACCATGGACCGATCACCATGCCATTTAAATTTAAAATCGCCAATCACCTTAGGCCAAATAAAATAAGAAAACCGGTGATAACTCACTGGACTAGATCTCAGAAGAAGCTCCACTCGGAACTCTTCAAAACGACTCTAGGAAATAAAATAAACACTATACAACATAAACAAACAGCAGTAGAAACACCAACAAGGTGCTACTTCAGTCCGCCGACTGGGTGGCACCAAAACGCAAAACTTGCATCCGGAAAAACAACGCCGAGTGGTTTAACTACCAGCTGACGTTGTTAAAGCAAGAGCGTAGAAGAGCAGAAGCTGCGTGGAAAAGGAGCTCTTCAGATAGAAGATACACCATTTATAAGACAATAACAAAGAAATATCATAAAGAAATCTTTATGGCAAAAAAAAAATCACTTCGCCAACATCATCACCAATGTCCTAAATCGCCCCCGCGAACTCTTCAAGCTGGTTTCGCAGTCGATGAATCCAGCCTGTTAAGAGCCCCCCAATGCTGATTCACAAGAATTTTGCAACAAACTATCGGATTATTTCATTAATAAAATTTAAAAAATCTGGCTAAGCATTGAGCAAAACGGAATCTGCATGAATCCCGCCCCGAATCCCAACCCCGATACCATTATATACCTGCCTCAAGCACCGAAATTCACCTTAAAACCCATCTCCATCGCTGCCACTAAAAATATCATTGGGACTCTGCGCAATAACAGCACAGCACCCAATGACATCATTCCCACTAAACTGCTGAAAGAAAGTGCCGATATATTGGCACCAGCTATCACGCAGCTTATAAATCAATCTTTCAAGGAGGGCATGGTACCCCCCTTGTTGAAACAAGGTACCATAAAATCGATCCTGAAAAAACCCACCCTTGACCCTAAAGACCCTAACAATAGGAGGCCCATAACGGGCCTAAATGTATTCTCCAAGATAATGGAGAAAGATGTTGTACAACAGTTACAACAGCATTTAGAAACCCAAAAATTACTCGATACATTTCAATCAGGCTTCCGTCCGGGTCACGGAACTGAAACAGCTCTGGTAAAAATATGGGATGATGTTCTAGAGGCCGCAGATGAAGGAGAATCCTCTCTCCTGATCCTGAGTTTGTTTAAGACCCCTTTCACACTGAAGCATTTTTACAGCATTTTAGCGTTAAAAATAGCGCTATTAAAACGTTTATAAAACGCTCTCCATGCATCTCAATGGACCATTTCACACTGAGTCCTGCAAGCAGCATCTTTGGAGCAGCTTTTGGGCGCTGAAAAAAATGCTCCAAATGCTCCAAAAACGCTCCTCTCCATTGAAATGAATTGAAAGCGCTGTAAAAATGCCTTACCCTTTCACACTGAGGCACTGTAAAAATGCCCTAAAACTTTAGGGTCTTAGCGGTGCTTTACCAGCACATTGGGATTGCAGATGAGGCTTCGCTCGAATAACGCTCGAAATAACGCATGAATAATGCTCAAATAACGCTCGAAAAACGCCCAGTTTGAAAGGGGCCTAATTATTTTAAAGTTTAATAACTTTTTTTATTATCATTTTTATTCATATGTACAACACCTTTATTTTACTAATAAATGCCTAATGTGGGTTACATCTGGGAAATGTCTAAAGCCTCATACACACAGTCAAACTTCAAAGAAACTTTTCCGTGGATATTTGTTTGAAGGGCGTTGGCCGTGAACTTGGTATGCATACACACGGCAGGACTTTTTCAGCAAACTTTCCCAAAATCATTATTGTTTTTTTAGCTCTTTTCTGCTCTTTACCACCACCCTTTGGTCAACTTTAGCTATTGTTGGTTGATTTTAACATTGGTTCTGAGCATACGTGTTTGTACGTTGGACATAAGTCCGATAGATTTCTGTACACATGATAGGACTTTGCACTGTAGGGCCTCGTACACACGAGGGATATGTCCGCTGAAAACGGTCCGATGGACCGTTTCAGCAGACATCTCCGCTCGTGTGTATGGGCTAGCGGACAGATTTCTCCACCCGACAGATTTCAAAGCATGCTTTGAAATCTATCCGGTGGGAATCTGTCCGCCCGACATGTCTGCTGGTTAGTACACTTACCAGCAGACATGTCGTCCCCCACCGCCGCCGCGCCGCCGCCGAATGGATTCGGCGCATGCGCAGAAGTGTTTAACTTCCTGGTGCGGTGACGTGGCGGCGTCAACGTCACCGCCGCGTCACCGCCACGTCACCGCGCCGTCCGGCGGCAGGGGAATTTGATCCGATGGTGTGTACACGCCATCGGATCAAACTCCCGATCGGACATATCCGATGGAAATGGTCCGCGGACCGTTTTCATCGGATATGTCCGATCGTGTGTACGAGGCCTAGGACTTTTGTTGCCGAAAAGTTTGTCAGTTTGCAGAGCAAACTTTTGTCCGATGAAAACCAAAAAAGTTTGTCTGATGGATCGCACACACGGTCGGATTTTTTTGAAAACCTGCTCATTTTGAAGTTTGTTGTCAAAAAGTCTGACCGTGTGTATGGGGCTCAAGAAAGCATTGCCTGCATGTTTGATGGTAGCCATTCTGTAACTGAGTAAGCCATAAAGTCCATTTTGCGGCAGGGGGATGTCCCCCCCTATGTGTCACTCTGCAGTCTGTGTAGTTTGAACTCTGCTTTTTACATGTATTTCAGCAAAACTATAGAAAGAGCCTGTAGAAAGATGGTGCTCTGCCTAGGAGCTTGACATTTTCTGTAATGGTGGTATTTATGCAATATTATATATATATATATATATATATATATATATATATATATATATATATATATATATATATATATACAGTATATAAAATCATCTTTAGGAGCTCTATCAGGCTGTTCTTGGGCTGATAGCACACTTGTTCTTTTCCCCACTGCCTACTAGAATTATTCAGATCAGGGAAGCTCAATGGAACAGTTTTCTGCTCTGCCCTGAATTCCTCCATGTGAGTTTTCTATGAAATTAAATATACTTTCATTGTTTTTTCAACATTTTACCTATAGCCAGGCCACCAGGGTGACATCTTCTCAGCCCATAAGACACACATATTGTTTCCTTTTCAGTATAATGAGCTAAATCGTATGATCTCTCTATTAATTTTGTAATCCTTGATGGTTTGGCAAGAAGAATTCTAGAAGAAAATCTAAGCTAAAGCTTTCCAGGGGCAAAGACTATGATTGCTTTGGGAAAACTGGGACACATGGCCCCTTTTTTTCTGTAATTGGAAAGACGTATTGTTCCTGCAAGGGCTAAGCAACATTAAAATAGGTAAAGCTTTTCTGAACACATCCTAGGTGTGTATTTACTTTTAAATACAGATAGAGCCTATTAGCAGAATGTGAGTTATTTTTATCTTTGCTTTATACCTTAAAGGAAATGATAATCTATTTAGAAAAAATATTTATTTTGTTCTGTCATGGTGTTTCTGTATCATTTACATTGTATAAATCTTTCTTTCAATGTGTTTATATGCTACATTTTCAGAAAGAATCTACGCCGGCGTATCTCCTGATACGCCGCCGTAAATTCAAATGTGCGCCGTCGCATCTTTACGCCAATTCTGAAAACAAGATACGCCGAAAAACATGGCTTCAGTTGTCCGGCATAACTTGCCTACGCCAGCGTATTGTGGGAGCATAGTTACGCTGGACGCATTAGACGTTCCCATTAAAAATAGGCAAATGAGCTAGATACGCCGATTCAGAAAAGTAGTTGCGCCCGGCGCATCGATATATACGTTGTTTACGTAAGGCGTATGACCGGTGTAAAGTTACCCCTGCTATATGAGGCGCAGGCAATATTAAGTATGGACGTCGGACCCGCGTCGCATTTTCCGGCGTTTACGTCGTTTGCGTAAGTCGTACACGTAAGTTGTAGGGCTGTGCGTAAGTTATGTTCATGTCAAAAGCATTGCGTATTTGCGACATGATTCAGAGCATGCGCACTGGGATACGTCCACGGACCGCGCATGCGCCGTTCGTGCGGCACCTCATTTACATGGGGTCACGGGTCATTAACATGTATCACGCCCACCTTCCACCTACGTTGAATTATGCAGGCTTACGCCGGCCCATTTACGCTACGCGGCCGTAACTTAGGACGCAAGTGCTTTGTGAATGCAGCACTTGCCTCTCTAAGTTGCGGCAGCTTAGCGTAAAGAAGATACTCTACGCCGATCTAAAGATAAGCAAATGTTTCTGAATCCGGCCCATTAAGTGTACAGATATGCCCTCTAGTGGCTAGTTGTATACTAGGTACTGCAAAGAGCATTATTAATGAATGACTGCTGTGAGGCAAAAAATAAATAGAAATTATGTATTTCCATTATGTATTTTTCAATTTCAGTGTTATGCACTGTTTAAAGCGGAGGTCCGCCAATACTGCAGCTGCTGACTTTTAAATTAAGGACACTTACCTGTCCAGTGTGCCACCTGATGTCGGCACCCGAGGCCGAGCCGTCCCTTGGTCCATCTACGCTAAGGCAATCAGGAAGTGAAGCCTTGCGGCTTCACTTCCTGGTTCCCTATTGCGCATGTGCAACACGTGCTGCTTAATGCCACTGGTCTCTGCTGTCTTTTGGGACCCCTGTGTCTCCCAGAAGACAGCACGGAGGGGGGGCGCCGGAGTCTATGCCTGGATTTGGGTGCAAATACCTGTCTTAGACAGGTATCTGCTCCCCCACCCCCCTAAGAGGTGCCAAATGTGACATGGAGGGGGGGGGGGGAATCTGGACAGCGGAGGTTCCATTTTTGTGTGGACTTCCGCTTTAACATCTTTTCTGTGTGTAATCACTACACAAGGAGAGAAATGCGCAAGGTCTGAATACAATAATTCCTTGATACTATAAACTTGTGCAAACATGAAAGTGATGGTGGTTATAAATAAATAAATACATATATGTTAAAAATACATATAAGTAGATAATGTACACGGGATTTGTAAATCACAGGAGGAGTCCAATGTTCAGGGGGGGGGGGGGGAGAAAGTCCAGGGATGGACGAATAAGAGTTTTTTTGCAGGGGTCACAACTATAACCTCAGGGCTGCCATCATTGAAGAGCTTGATAAAGAAGCGCGACTGCCACACCACCGCAGCTCGTACGCTCAGGAAACGCGTCGCATACTCCAGTTACGTCACCAGTGCCATCCTGCTGCTGCAACATCTCCACCCTACCAGCCTGGCTTACAAGCTATCTTCGCCACCGCCGCCGGCCTCAACACCTCACAGCGGTGAAGGACAGCTCCACAGCACAGTGCCCAGCAGAAGAAGGACCGCAAAGTGACAGAACTGATGACCACTTTTAAAGAAACATGTACAAATGCCAATTTTAACCTCTAAAATGTAAGTTGCCTGTACTCTTTTATTTATTAAATTATTTAAAACATCTACACTTAGGCCTTGTACACACGAGTGAATGTATCCGCTGTTAACGGTCCCCGGACCGTTTACAGCGCATATTTACGCCGGGCTGTTTGATCCGATGGCTGTACACACCATCGGATCAAATTCACCGCCGGCAGACAGCACGGTGACATTGACGCCGCCACGTCACCGCCACGTCACCGCACCAGGAAGTAAACACTTCCGCGCGCATGCGTCGGATCCATTCACAGGATACGACGCATGTGCGGGCAGTTATGTCCGCTGGTTTGCCGTACTAACCAGCGGACATATCCGACGGGCAGCTCTCCGGCGCAAAAGTTTCAAAGCATGCTTTGAAACTTTTCCGCCGGAGAAATCAGGCCAAAACGGTCCGTTTGCCCCTACAGACGAGCAGATTTTTCGTCTGAAATGGTCCGTTGGACCATGTTCAGCGGAAAAATTCCCTCGTGTGTACAAGGCCTAAGAGGCGCCTCTTTCCCTTGCTTTCTGTGTGTAATCACACCTGGGCAATTTTTAAGAATTAACCCTCCGAACATAAAAAAGACACGCACTGGCCAAGCAGCTTCTAATTTCAAAGTCTTAGGCCCCGTACACACGACCGAGTTTCTCGGCAGAATCCAGCGAGAAGCTCGCTGAGATCCATATTCTGCCGAGAACCTTGATCGTGTGTACACTTTCGTCGAGCGTCCCGTTGGGAAGCTCGTCGAGCCAAAATAGAGAGCAGGTTCTCTATTTGCTCGATGGGCCATCAGGACTAATGGCTCGACTCCTTTTTCCACAGCCTGGTCGACGAACGCGACGGGCAGCCGAGAACCTCGTTGGGCGGAACGATGGGTTTAGCCCGACGAGGTTCTCGGACGTGTGTACGCGGCCTTAGGTGGCGTACACACGACCGGTTTTCTCAGTAGAATCCAGCAAGAAACTCGATGGGAGACGTATTCTGCCGAGAAAACTGGTCGTGTGTACACTTTTCGCAGAGAAACGCGCCGAGCCAAAAAGAGAGCATGTTCTCTATTTCCTCGTTGGACAATGGGAAAATTTGTCTCGATGAGTTTTTTAACTGCCGAACAAGGAACTCGACTGGAAAAACGATGTGTTTCACCCGACGAGTTTCTCGGTCGTGTGTACGCCGCCTAACTTTAGCTTGTTCAATTAAGCTTTGGCAATTAAACCAGGTAGCTGACTGGTTTCTATGCAGAGCTGTACCAGATTTTGCACTCTGCATTTTTATTAAATAATCATTGCAGTGTCTTCAGGGCTGTCTTTAATATTGATTGGACCCTGGGCAAAAACAATCTTGGGGCATCTCCCCCAATGCAATTAGAGTAGAAGTAGAAATAGAGCAAACCCTCATGGTTTTTCACCCTAATGCATTCTATGCATTAAGGTGAAAAACCTTCTGTAGTGCCGCAGCCCCCCTCCCCCCGTTTTACTTACCTGAAAGCTGTCATCCTCCGTCTCTAGCTGGTGTCTTGTGCCCTGATTGTATAGATTGATAGCAGCGCAGCCATTGGCTCCTGCTGCTGTCAATCAAATCCAATGACGCAGATGCGGGACTTGGGAGCACACCCGCAGGGGTGTTCACCAAGGAGAGCGCTTCTCCAACATGGACACTCGATGCGGGAAGGAGCCACCAGCGCTGCTGAGGGACCCCAGAAGAGGAGGACCGGGGCCACTCTGTACAAAACAAACTGCACAGTGGAGGTAAGTATGACATGTTTTTTATTGTAAAAAAAATGACAACCCCCTTTAAGTTCACACTACCGTGACTTGGGATCCAATTTGTGTCGCCCCAAGTCGCACGACATTAGAAATTCCATTGAAGTGAATGAGAGCCGTCTTAATGTACACTACTGAAGTCGCTCCGACTTCAGAAAAGGTTCCTGTACTACTTCAAGGCGACTTCTAGGCAACTTGTAGGCAACGTATACCCATTGATTTCAATGGAAGTTGCCTCCAAAGTCGGATCACAGCTTAAATGAAGCAACTTTATAGAAAAAGAAAATATGTTGGGGACAAATGGCCCGCGGGTTAGATTTTGATCCATTTTGGACCATATTTCAGATTTTGCTAATTTTGAACCATTTTGGGGACAAAAGGCCCAGGGGTTGAAGTCGCCTTGCAAAGTTACCTTGTAAAGTCGCGCTGTATATCGGGTTGCCCCTGTGTGAACCGGCACTAAGGTTAATATATAACCCCAGATGATGATCGTTTGATCGAAACGCGTCGGGTTTCCTGCTGACTCCACTGCTAGACTGTACAATACTTTGATTTGTCTGCTGAAATGTGAGTGTAACCTTTTATGCTTTGAAACTTTTTAGTAAAGATTTTAAACGGTATTACACTATGTCCGCATTTATTTTTCCTCCCCTCGTTGTTGCACATTGAGCTCTTTGGATCCTATGTAAAGAGCCTACGGTCCCTGTATGTTGACCTGCTTTGAGATATCGTTCACCTCTTATCACTGGAAGGTCTACTGCCTGGATGTCATCATATACATGCCTCAGTGACTCATTAAGTTTATCGCTTAGTTGAGTCCACATTTTCCAGTAAGCCTCCTCAATTATCTTTGGTGGTGGATCTGCTATCAACACTATTCTTATCGTTGTCACGTTTATTTGGACACTCAGATTGAGATACCCTTTAGTTATTTCACATTCTTATGAAATGCTTTGAGCTTCAATGCCACACTTTATTATAATATATGTGCTTTTGAACTTTTCACTCTCTATGCTCATATGATGCTTCATTGCATGATATATTTAATTTTCACATAATTTTAGTGCTACACTTTTCTTTTGTTATCACTTGTTTTGGTGCAGAATTGATCCAATTCTGTGGTGTTTGGCAGCTATTTTATGTTTTTTTGGGTAGCGCGGTGTTATATGTACTAGTGTAATATATAAACAACTACAGTCAAAAAGCATTGACAGCTGGGCTGCTATTAAAAAATACCATACAGCAGAGAAAGGTTTTTTCATGCAGTTTTGAAGACGACATAGAAAACACATGAATGCTTTTATGGTGTTACAGAACAGTACGATTTTCACAGTCTCAGGGACAGCATATTGCACACTAGCCACATATAGTTTGGCTTATTTTGTTTCTCAAATGCCTTGGTTTACAGCAGCACCCCAATCTGATTAATTTAAATTTCAATGAAAAAAGGCCCTTTTTAAAGCGGAGCTCCACCCTGATTTTTATTATTTTTTTCAAAAATCTAAAAAAAAATAAAAAAAAATTAAATGGAAAAAAAAAAAAAAAATACTCACCCTAAATAGGCTGTTGCTATGCGGAAGTCCTGAATCTGCCCTCATGATCCGCAGTGTGGTTTTCTTCCTCCTCCTCTTCTCTGTGTCTTCTTGTGAATGGGCCGCGCTGCATTCTGGGAACTGTGTGTATCCCAGAAAGCAGCCGGACCATTCACAAAGCGCCGCGCTGCTCGCACATGCGCAGTAGGAAACGGGCAGTGAAGCCGCACGGCTTCACTGCCTGTTTCCCTGACTGTGGATGGTGGTGCCGGGATCGAGGATCGGCGGGGGACGTCAGCGCGGGCGCTTAGGACAGGTAAGTGTCCTTATTCAAAGTCAGCAGCTACACTGTTAGTAGCTGCCGACTTTGAAAAAAAAATGCGGGTGGAGCCCTGCTTTAAGTCGTTTTAGGAGTGATACATGCTTTTTCATCAAACAGCAATAGGCCACTTTAATTAAAATTAATTTGAATGACCAGTACAGTTCAATGAGGCTGTCTCCGTTGCCTCTGCAGAATTTCTATCAAATTTGTATTAAGAGAAGTGTACACAGTGTAACATTGGGAAGCAGCAGGACATTTTTAATTAGGGAGAATTGTACAAAACGTAATATTAAAAAAAGAAATAGAGGCAAATGTTCTTTTGAAATTTAACAGACCATTGATGACACAGTGATGTAAAATTGGCCATTAACACCAATGTTTAATAGAAAAGCCAGGCCCAATATTGCTAAAGACAAAGAACACAACTTTTTTTTTGCAGTGGCATGATGAGAACATACAGCAGCTCCAAGTAGCAGATAGCCAGCAGGAAGTGAATGCTGCGGTTTAAAGTATAAAATCACCTTTTTGAAAAAAAAAAGTATAAATGCTCATCTTTTTACAGGTAAAAATATGTGCATTTTTTTTATTGGGAGCCTTCAAAGCATTGCACCCACGATCAGCAGATTGCAAGTGCTATGCAGGGCTCTTGCAGACTCTGGGCCAGATTCTTGTACATTGCCCGCTGGCTTGGCGTATTTACACTATGCCGTCGCAATTTAACAGAGCAAGTGCCGTATTCCCAAAGCACTTGCTTCGTAAGTTGCGGCGGCGTAGTGTAAATGGCCCGGCGTAAGGCCGCGTAATTTAAAGGGGGCGGCTTGTATTTAAATTAAATTCGAACTGCGCATGCGCCGGCCGGGAAAAAAGCCCAGTGCGCATGCTCCAGCTCACGTCGGAAAACCGACGTGAAAATGACGTGATCGTCACTTACGCAATGCCCTATTCGCGAACGACTTAGTAAAACAACGTAACCAACGGAAAAAGACGACGCTGAACCGACGCCATACTTAACATGGCAACGACGGAACTTCGTAAACCTACCCCTCATATAGCAGGGGTAGGTTTACGCTTACGGAAATGACGTAAACGACGACGGGGCGGCGTAAAAACGTTCGGGAATCGGCGTATTAGGCTCATTTGCATAGGCAAATGAGAAAACAACGTAAAAGCCACCTAGCGGCCAGAAAAGTATTTACATCTACGATCCGACGGTGTAATGCCGCGTACACACGGTCGTTTTTTGCGATGAAAAAAAACGACGTTTTCTGTGAAGTAAAAAACAACGTTTTTGAAACGTCACTTTTCAAAGACAATTTTGCATACACACCATCGTTTTTTCACAAAAAGCGAGGTTACGTTCACCACTCTTTTCCATTGAAGCTCGCTTCATAACTAGCTTCTGGGCATGCGCGGGTTGAAAAACGTCGTTTTGAACGACGTTTTTGCTACACACGGTGACTTTTTGTGAAACAAAAAACGACGTTTTGAAAAACGACACAAAAAATTCAAGCATGTTGGAATTATTTTTTTGTTGTTTTTTTGAAGACAAAAAACGACGTTTTGCCCACACACGATGAATTTAAATGACGTTTTAAAAAACGTCGTTTTTTTTCATCGCAAAAAACGACCGTGTGTACGCGGCATTAGTGTTTTACACCTGTCAGATCTTCACAGTATCTATGCGTAAGTGATTCTAGGAATCACACGCATAGATACACAGTAAAACAGAGATACGACGGTGTTTCCTGCGATACACCGTCGTATCTCTTTTGAGAATCTGGTGTAACTGGTGTGCTCGTACCTCAAACGCCATGGAAGTTAATTGAAAACTACAAGCCAACAGCTGCAAAGGCAGCCCCACACGGCCGTGTCTTTATTGGATTGTGGCAGCAGACATGGGGAGAAGATCCTCAGACTGCTGTCACTGCGGGGATGGAGGGGGGCACAGGGGAAGCTGTAGCACTAACATGTTATACGTTACACCCTGTATAGGGGTGTATCATGTTAGAAAAGGTGAACTAAAGGCCTGGACACACAATTGAACTTTCCAACAGGAAATCAACCTCCCTGTATTGAAGTAAGTGTAGCCACCCTGTTACAGTAGGTGTGATATTGGCCAGAGCTTAAAATAAAGAATAAAAAAGCCTAAAAAAAAGAGAAGAAAACTACTGCACTAACTATATTAAAGAACTGGTAAGCTGCAATATACATTTTTGGGTTCAGATACAAGTGTGAGGCCGCGTACACACGATCGGTCCAAACCGATGAAAACGGACTGAAGTTCAGTTTCATCGGTCCAAACCAACCGTGTGTATGGCCCATCAGTCTTTGGTCCTTCAGTCCAAAGTTTTAAAACTGGCTTTAAAATCGGACTGATGGATGCCTGACCATCGGTCAAAACCGATGGTTAGTACGCAAAAGCATAGTTTCAAAAACCTGCGCATGTTCAGAATCAAGTCGACGCATGCTTGGAAGCATTGAACTTCGTTTTTTCAGCACGTCGTTGTGTTTTACGTCACCACGTTCTGACACGATTGGTTTTTGAACTTATGGTGGGTACGCACATCAGACCATCAGACCATCAGTCTGTGAACCGATGAAAATATACTTCAGTCTGTTTTCATCCGTTTGGACTGATCGTGTGTACGCGGCCTAAGAGGGCCACTGGTGCTTGGATTCATAGCCGTATGCACAGGGCATGTAACAACATAACCTGGGGAATGCCCAGGAAAAAAACAGGCCTCCTTACCGACCAGCCGGCAGAACAACCAAATTAACCTGTCTAACAGTATGCGTTAAAAACAGGGGTTTTGTCCACACGCATTTGCTGGTGCATGTGACTGGGCACACCCTAATCTCCCCATCCACTTTAGCATTATCGCTCTGTGTGTCAGCGGGAATATGGTTACAATATGAGTACAAGTACTCGTGCAAATGTTTGGTATCGGTGCAACCCTAACTGCTAATAATACATGTATGTCCTGGGGTGACAACGCCCACTTCCTATACTATATGTATAGAAAGGACAGCATTGTCAACCTAGGAAAGAGCTACAAAACACCTCCCCTTTCCTCATCACCATTAATTAAGGGGAGCAAACAAGAGAGGTTCATTGTTAGGGTTTACATACACTTTAATACAAGATTGCTTTAATCTCAAATTTAAATATTTCTTTCAACTGGAGTCTCAGAGACTCAGACATATTTATGAAATGATTCAGTGAAAATATAAAAGAGGCATGTAATCAGGACTTTGCAAACAAAGCAACAGAGATGTGTTGTCTGAAATCTTGGTGCACAATGCAGAACAAAGCTCCTTTTTTTTAGTTGAGTCAATGGCAGACAGTGCTGAATCCCCATTGAGAATGTCTGTTAATAACGAAACGTTGTCTGGGAAGGCGTACACTGACGTTACCACGTTCGAATTGAAGGAGGATGGCTCCTAGTGCCGGCCGGCATATGACACATGCTTTTACATTATGAAATGTTTGTAAGTACGCATTTTATTGTTCTTTTAATACATTTTTACAGAATGGTCCGTTTTTCTCTTACCTATACACTGAGGACCTGTTTTATGAGCGGTGTGGTTCACTTTGGATATCTGCCCTTTGGATCTCTCGCTAGTCTGATGTACAGTCTGTGGATTAGGTTCAGTGTCTACATGCCTAACTATTAGGTTGCTCTGGTAAGCTAGTGGTGTTCCTCACAGAAGTCCTTGTTTTTACGGTGGTGTCCCTACAATCAACCTTATTGGACTGGATGTGTTCTACTCTATCAGCAATTTATATCAACCCCTATATTTCATCTAATTGGGGGAGCAAGACTTTGTTTGTACTGGCCTAATCAGCTGCTTTCTCATTTGGCGCAGTTTATATTTTTTATTATTTTTTATTTAGCATGTAATCAGAACTTTGCAAACAAAGCAACAGAGATGTTTTGTCTGAAATCTTGGTGCACAATGCAGAACAAAGCTCCTTTTTTTTAGTTGAGTCAATGGCAGACAGTGCTGAATTGGCTAGAAAAATAGAATATATCTGTGACTAAGTCATAAATGCTGTAAGTGCTACTTATTTTATGGTCTACTTTTTGGGCTGAAAAAGCCAATTTTGACAATTGCTTCAAATTTATACATGCTGCTTTAAATCTCCATCAATTGTGACTGAACAGCTATCTATAGCAATATAACAGTGTGACAGCCGTGATGAGAGAAAGGTCAGGCTTGCCTTTAGAAGTATATTTTATGTTGTCTGCCTTCACTCTCAGCATCCTTTCTGGAAGTACAGGACATTGCTTGTTGATTTGTATCCTGTGTAGGGTCCATATAACGAGGTATTCCACTTTGTTCTATTAACAAGTCAGAAACTCATAAAAGAATGCCCAGAATAGTTGCTGCCTGGGGAAAAACAGAATTTTTGTGGAGATCTCTGTTTCCTAGCACTAGTAAAATGGAACATTCCTGGTAACTGTAAATAACAAAAGAAATACCATAGTAAGGAAGAGTAAGGTCATAGATGTAACTTGTAATTGATGATTTTTCACCATTGCCTTAAATTGAAACTCTATGTTTTTTTACTGGAAAATAGAAATTAATGAGTTCCTTGGTGGCTCATAGATAATCTTTTAAGAACTGTTATTTTGGTTGAACAGTCTGTGATCTCCTGGGTCAAATAGAGGTGTTTCCTTTACAATGGACTTTGAACAGAGGTTGGGTGTCAGAAATTACATTATACAGTACATGCAGTGGTACAGTTACAGATGTCCAGGCCCCATTTGGGCACGTGTCTCCTTTCTTCTGATCCGTTTCCTGTTTTAACATGTGCATTATTACTGCAGAATTCTCCTTCAGACAGAAGGTGGAGTGGAGAAAGCCTCTTTAGGGGGGAGGGGGCGAGCAGGAGTGTCAGAATGCCCACTAACACACAGCTCCTTTCTCTATCTTCAAAGTAGAGAGTGTCCTGACTTGCCTGCTCGCCCCCTCCCCCTTCAAGAGGCTTTCTCCACACCAGGAAATATAGCCTCGCATTACTGTGTGTAGTTACAGACAGAAGAACTGGAAGTGAGGATTTCTCAGAAGAAATAAGGACATTTAAAAGCAAAATGGAAGGATGAGGATAGTAAAGGAGGACTGCACTAAGGTAAAAGAGGCTATGTAGGGAAAAAAACATTTCCTTTACAACCCCTTTAATTATCTGTTGTACATGCATTACAAATGTATCTTCATAGGGTTGATTGTTAATTATTAGTATAAATAGTAGCTATCATTTATGGACCTCTTGGATTCCAGGAGGCAGCTAACCCATTGGCTATTGTGTGGTATTTATGTTAGGATTTTAAGTACTGCACAATAACTTCATATTATCATGTGGTGTTTATCTGTAGCATGTTCATTAACTGGTTAAGAACCGGCTCACGCCGATATACGTCGGCAGAATGGCACATACAGGCAAATTAATGTACCTGTACGTCGCCCTTTAAGATGCGGGATTGTGGGTGCGTGCGTTCCGGGAGCTCTGTGAGTGTGATCATGGGTCCCATGAACTTTATGCCCACGATCGTCTCACAGAGAGGAAGAACAAGGAAATACTAATGTAAACAAGCATTCTTCCTAGTGACAGGACACTGATCACAGCTCCCTGTAATTGGGAGTGGTGATCAGTGTCATGACACACATAGCCCATTCCCCCTCTAGTTAGAACACATCCCTAGGACACATGTAACCCCTTAAGCGCCCCCTCCTGGTTAACCCCTTTACTGACAGTCACATTTACATAGTAATAAGTGCACATTTATAGCACTGATTGCTGTGTAAATGTGAATGATCCCAAAATAGTGCCAAAAGTGTCCATCATAATGTCGCAGTCACAATAATAATTGCTGATTGCCACCATTACTAGTAAAAAATAAAACGCTTACTGCGATTTTTGTTACCAAAAATATGTAGAAGAATACAAATCGGCCTAAACTGAGGGGAAAAAAAAAAATATTTTTTGGGGATATTTATTATAGCAAAAAGTAAAAAATATTGTGTTTTTTTCAAAATTATCGTCTTTCTTTTGTTTATAGCGCAAAAAATAATAACCGCAGAGGTAATCAAATACCACCAAAAGAAAGCTCTATTTGTGGGCAAAAAGGACGTCAATTTTGTTTGGGAGCCACATCGCATGACCGCGCAATTGTCAGTTAAATTGACACAGTGCAAAACGTGCTCTGGTCTTTGGCCAGCCAAATGGTCCGGTTCTGAAATGGTTAAATAAAATAATCCAAAGACATGCTGGTAGGTGAATTGGCTTTTGTCAAAATTTTCCCTGTGTGTGTGTGTATGCACGTGACATAGGGACCTTAGACTGTAAGCTCTTTGAGTGCAGGGACTGATGGGAATGTACACTATATAAAAGCACTGTGTAAATTGTCAGCACTATATAAATTCCAGTAATAAATTATACATAAACAAAATAAAGTAAACCTTCAAATGTTATGGTCTTTTAGGCAACATGTCTGCCCCAAACTGATATCTTAGTCCTTCAGACTTATGGCCCCAGCTCTACTCACCGGCTGCAACCTTTACTATGACTTACCTTTCTTACTGTGGGAAATCCCCATTCACAAGCTTTTCATGTTACAGAGGCAGAAGAGAGACTTCCAGAGGGCTCCCACTTTGCAGTAGACCTTCAGAACTTTAAGAAGCCAGTAAATTGCTGTTCACAGACGCTCTCCATCTAATCTGACAGAGCTTGAGCTATTTTACAAAGAAGAATGGGCAAACAAAAACTCTCTAGATGTGCAAAGCTGCTAGAGACATCCCCAAAAAGTAATATGTAATTACTTTGTCATTTTTTATTGCAGCAAAAGGGGGTTCTACAAAGTATTGACTTTTCACATATTTATTTGTAAAGAAAAAATTAAAAACAATCATCATTTTCCTTTTACTTCACAATTATGTGCTGCTTTGTATTGGTCTATCACATAAAATCCCAATACATTTACGTCTTTGGTTGTAAAATGACAAAATGTGGAAAATGTCAAGGGGTATGAATACTTTTTCAAGCCACTGTATGTAACAAAACATCAGCCAGCATTGTCCTTTAAATCATTTATAAGTAATGTGACGGTAGTAGAACATATCCCCGTCATCCATTCCCTTCTTCTGAATTAAAAGAAAATCACCCAATATTCCACGAGTAGGAATATTCCTGGAATCGCCGAATAATCCATACATGAGCCAAAGCTTAATGCTGGATGTAAACAGGACACACTTTATTGAAAGTACACAGCACACTTTTATACAGGATTTGGAACATCCCGCCCCCAACAGTCCTTTTGGTCCTTTGGTCCTTGGTCCTTTTTAACCACTTAAGGACCGCTGCATGTACATTTACTTTGGCAGAATGGCACCGACAGGCACATCAACGTATATATATACGTTGGTGCCTTGGGGGGGTTCGATCGGACCCCCCCAGTACATGCGGCAGTCCAGTTACCTGGCCGAGCGATCCATGCAGAGGGGGTATGCGGTTGGTTTTTGTCCGCCCCCTCCGGATGCCTCTCAGCCAATCCGTGCGCTCCCCCTGCGTGTCATTTCCTCCTCCTGTGTAAACACAGGAAGGAGGAAGTGATGTGATCGCTCCCTCTGCGTTTTTTTCGACCACCGCTGAGGAGAGATCACATCACATAGTAAGTGTACACAACAGCACATTGACACACAGACACATAGGAACATTTAACCCCCCCCGATCGACCCCCCCCACCCCCTCCCCCCTGTCACAGTGTCACTGAATGCAGTGATTATATGTATGATCACTGCAGTTAGTGTCAGTGTGACAGGCAGTTAGTGTTAGGTTCAGGGTAGCCCCCTACCCCCCCTAATAAAGTTTTAACCCCTTGATCACCGCCCTAGTTAACCCTTTCACTCCCTATTGCCAGCGTCACTAAGCGATCATTTTTCTGATCGCTGTATTAGTGTCGCTGTTCCCGCTAGGTAGCTATTTTTTTTTTATTGCAATTTTTTTTTACTAAAGACATGTGGCTAAATACATTTCAGCCTAAATGTTTGACAAAAATTTTGTTTATTGGTTTTTTCTTATAACAAAAAGTAAAAAATATTGATTTTTTTTCAAAAATGACGCTTTTTTTTTGCATATAGCGCAAAAAATAAAAATCACAGATGCGATCAAATACCACCAAAAGAAAGCTCTATTTGTGGGAAGAAAAGGATGCGAATTTTGTTTGGGAGCCACGTCGCACGACCGCGCAATTGTCAGTTAAAGCGACGCAGTGCCAAATTGCAAAAAGGGGCAAGGTCATTTGGCAGCATTTTGGTCCGGGTCTTAAGTGGTTAAAGTCCAGGCAGTTCCCCATCAGGTCCTCCCCAACCATGCAAATGAGGACTTGAAAATGACACAGCAGAGATTGGTCAGAAAGGTTTGAAATAGAAAGACTGCCATGTGTATTGAGACAAAAGCCCCAGTGGGGCAATCAATGTACACAATAGCCAGCCACAGAACAATGGAACCGTCTGGAGAGTTGAGACAGGGCAGAACACAGTTACACCTGGTAATCAAAAGGCTTTAAATAGGGTTATCACACCATGGACAATGAGTATATCTTCTGAGTCTATTGACCTGGTTGGGGTTCAGAATAAAATCTCCTGTAATCTCAAGACATCCTGGAATATGAACTATCCGTAATGTCCCATCTTCTGTAATACATGAATTATGATTTCACTTAGAAACACTTCAGTATTTCATGGTTCATGACAAGTACATTTTTAGTTTCTAAATTGACCTGTAAAAAATGCCTTTTGGAATCTGGTTTCTGTGAGCTAAGTTAAACATTTGTTGCCTTCCAGTATGTATTAGACATGTGCATTCGTTTACGTCCGAATGCATTTTTGTCCGAATTTCAGGTATTTTCGTTATCGTTTTAACAAACAATAACGAGAGCACAGGAAACGAAAAACGAAAGATCCGACATAAACAAATGCTTTATTTTCATTTTCGTTGCGGTCGAATGTGCCTAACCTTAACTCTATTAGTCCAATATTATTCTACATGAAGAGAAAAGATTCGACATAGAGAGAAAAGATTTGACATAGAGAGAAAAGATTCGACAAAGTAGCTAAAAACATACGATCGCAGCAAGCGGACATTTATGGTGAAATGCTCTGCCCATAGGCTATAGAAGAATTCTAATGTTGGTTGACTAGTAATAATAATTTATAAATATGATTATTATTTGACATACAACATTAGAATTCTTCTATAGCTTGTAGGCAGAACATTCGACCGGAAATGTACGATTGCGGCATTGTACAGCTTTGTACAAATCTTTTTTTTTTTTTTTTTTTTTAATTCCGTCAAATCTTCTTCTTTTTTTTTTTCTTTACAGATTCCGTTGAATCTTCTTAGAACATTCGACAGACACCATAAGCCTTCAATGACAGATTTGAACTTAATTAATTTGGATTTTCAGACGAATGGAAGGTGGGCTCAATAAGGAGCCCGCATCATGGGATTGTGATCGCCGAGGAGATTAAAGTTTATCTATAATTTTATAATAAAAAAAAAATAAAGATGTTGTTCTTTATATATAAAAAAAAATAAAAATTTAGGAACTGAGTGATGAGCACGGGGCTGCAGGCGGGAAAAACGTGAGTCACAGGTGGCCAGAGGCTATTTAAGCCACCTGTGCGTGACAGGATCCCTCACAGCAGCCCTGAGGCATCTGGGTTGTAGAGCTCCATGGACATGGAGTCGTTAGTCCGCAGGGTGCTTGAGAGGCCTGCTGTGGAAGGGGGTAACGAGTGGCTACAGCGTTGCCTGGAGATGGGGGATGAGAGCCGGTCCGAAAACGCCGTGGTGTCGGAACAGCTGCTAGCATCGGGCGGCTCCCCTTCAGGCTCAATCGCGGCTTTTCACCATTCCCTGGGACGCAGCTTGCGGAGTGGCTCTCCTCCTGAGCAGGTGACAGAGAGACTGGCGGTGAGTAGCAGGAGGTCATTCACGCCAGGAGTGGCGAGACCATGTAAGGCAAGTGGCAAAGGGAAGAGAAAGCAGCGGGTTCCCTCGCAGTCTCCCCCGCGCACTAGAGCGGGCAGGGGTCGGGGTCGCCCCCCCTTGGCCAGCAGCGGCAGAACAGCTGGAAGACTGGCGTCTCCTCAGAGGATAACCGAAGCACTGGCTACACCTAGCGGTGCGAGCACTGTCAGGTCCAGAGCGGTGGACGTTTGTGCGGCAGGGAGTCATCCTGGGCACAACCCTATGAACTTGCAATTGGCAGCAGCAGTTTCCAGGCCATCTAGGCTGGATGCTGTAGGGGCCACTCTTTCTACTTCATCTCTTTCAGGTCTGAATACCAGCCAGCCTGGGACGCAAGGCTCACAGATTCCTGTCTTGGCAAGTACTAGTATGCCTAATCTGTCGGGTGAGTCGTCTCAGAATATGCTAATTAACCAGTTACTTTTCTCACTGAATAGGTTTAATGATAATGTATCAAGTTTACATCATGCACCCGTTCCTAGCCTAGCTAATGTATGGTCAGGTAGCCCAGCTCATGCTAATACTGATATGGTTTTTATTCCATCAGGTAATTCTGCAGTCTCTGAGACATGTTTCAAGGAAGTTCTCCCTTGCGAGATGTCTCCGTTAGGCTTTCATCTGTCAGCATCAGTCAAAGAAAAAATATGGAAAGCTGAATTTATTGATCTATTAGCGTTGTTACCCATTGCAAAAGATTTCAACAGGTCAGATAAGAAACCTGATGATGGCTCTGAAGATAGACGCCGTCCGGTGAACAGATCATTTTTTAACTGGTTGCAGGCATTCTGCATTTTTTCCTCAGTTTTGGGTGAGAAGCATCCAGAACAGTGCTCAGGGCTTTTCCAACATCTTGAGCATGTGCTCGAAGCTTATAAAAATTTTGGTGGCATGGGCTGGTTCAGCTATGACGAGTCGTTCCGCCAAAAAATCGCAATTTATCCAAATCTCAAATGGGGCAATAAGGATGTTGGTTTATGGCTAAATTTAATTGCTCCTCAGAAACCAGTGTTTACCAGAACACAGCCTCAGCCTGCTTCCGGTTCAACAGCACCTGCCTCAGCCTATAAGAAGGGTACATGCTACGCTTTTAACGAAGCGCAATGTAAATGGCTCAATTCGTGTCGTTACCGACATGAATGCTCCTTTTGCTTTGGCCCACATCCAGTGTCGAGATGTTTTAAAAGAATACCCAGCAGTCAATTTCAAAGAGACCAGTCAAAAAGTCTGCACACCGGTGAGGCTGTCCGTAATGCAACCTTGGCTAGCAAGGTACCCCGACAGGGAGAAGGCCCAGTTATTGGTTAAGGGTTTTTCGTCCGGTTTTGAACTTCCGATTTTTGAAGGCGCAGGTTGTCAAATATCAAAAAATCTGGGGTCGGTTTTTCGTTATGCCCATGTAGTTAGGGAGAGGCTAATAAAAGAAATTTCAGCCGGAAGGATCGCAGGTCCTTTCAGTTGCCCACCGTTGCCCAAATTTTCGGGTTTCCCCATTAGGTTTGGTTCCTAAGAAGGAACCAAACGCATTCCGGCTTATCCATCATCTTTCTTTTCCAGTGGGCGACTCACTTAATGATCAGATCGATCCGTCATCAGCCACGGTTAAATATACAACTTTCGATGATGCGATCGAGATCATTAGGTCATTTGGCCATGGAGCCCTGTTGGCTAAGGCGGACATCCAATCGGTGTTCAGACTGTTGCCCATAGATCCCAAGGCATATAATGCCTTAGGCTTTTGTTTTGATGGGAGTTTTTTCTATGATAAATGCTTACCTATGGGATGCTCTGTGTCTTGCTATTATTTTGAGGTTTTTGCTTCATTCATTCAATGGGTGATTACCTCAGAATCTGGTCATCACGGTACAATCCATTACTTGGACGACTTTCTCTTCGTTGGCCCTTCGAACTCTCCTGTGTGTTCCTTAACACTAGAATTGTTTTTCCTGGTCTCGGATTATTTCGGTATTCCTTTGGCCATTGGAAAAACAGCCCACCCCTCTACAGCGATAGAATTTTTGGGCATCAGGATTGACACGCTAGCTTGGCATTTTGAGCTTCCGGCATTGAAGATCTGCAAGCTTATGACCACCATTGCGGTTTTTCTTCGCCGAAAGAAAATCCTGCTTAAAGAACTCCAATCTTTTTTGGGTCTATTGGCATTTGCTACCCGCATAATGCCCATGGGCAGGATTTTTTCAAGGTGGTTATCGCTGGCCATGTCAGGATTTAAATTCCCTTCTTCCCACATTAGGATGACTAGTGAGCTTAAAGATGATTTGTTGGTTTGGTCCTCATTTTTGCAAGATTTCAATGGCAGATCAATTTTTCAGGACGATTTTAAATTTTCGGACGATTTAGATCTGTTCACTGATGCCTCTGGCTCATGTGGTTTCGCTGCCATATTCCGCACTCATTGGTGCTCTGGCCCTTGGCCCCCGCTGTGGAGAGCTAATGGTCTATCAAAAATTATTGTTCTCTTGGAACTTTTCCCTGTGGTTGTTGCGCTTGAGATTTGGGGCTGCCATCTTGCAAAAAAGAGGATCATTATTAACACAGATAATAAGGGCGTTTAATTCGCTATTAATTGTTTATCCTCGAAGTCCATCCCGGTGATAAAGCTGTTAAGGTACTTAGTGCTTACATGTCTGAAGTTAAATATTTGGATCAAAGCGAGATATATCCCAGGCAAGCTCAACAATATCGCTGATGCCTTATCTCGATTCCAGATTCCACGCTTCAGGCGGCTGCTTCCGCAGGCAGACCAGGTTGGATGCCAATGCCCGAGCAAGTTGTGGGATCTGATTTGAATCCGGTGTTCGTAGCCATTAAGAATTCGATCACTCCTAGAACATGGACTGAATATTTAGTCGCATGGAATAGATGGGTGTCTTTCCTGGCTGATTTAGGCTGCTCAGATGTTCTTCCGAATGAGAGCCTGATTTTGGCCTTTTTGTGTTCCTTAATGCAATTAGATTTCTCGTTTAGCCATATTAACAAAATTCTGGCTGGCGTTTCCTTTTTCTTCAAGCTTCACAACTTTCCGGCTTGCAATACTTATTTTTCAGTCAAGCAGGCGTTGAGGAGTTTGAGGAAACAAAAACAGGTTCTGGATGCTCGGAGACCTATAACTGTGAACATGTTATCCAGACTATGTTTGGTTGCTAAGTCAGTTTGCATTTCTGAGTATGAGGCCGTTTTATTCAGCGTTTCGTTTATTTTGATGTTTTTTGCAGCTTTTCGGGTTTCAGAAATGTTACCGAAAAACAAACATAGTCTGGAAGGGTTATTATATTCAGAAGTTTCTGTTTTAGAGGATAGGGTCAGAATTTTTGTTAGAAGGTCAAAAACGGATCAGGCGGGCAAGGGCAGATGGCTTAGCCTTTTTCCCAGTGGCGACTCCGATCTTTGTCCAGTTGCATCCATCAAAAAATTCCTTCAGGTTAGGCCTTCGTCGGGGCTACAATTCCTAATCCATTTGAATTCTTCACCTTTGACCAAATTTCAGTTCAATGCAGTACTGAAGCGTTGTTTCTCCCAGCTAGGTCTTTCCAGCCAAAAATGTTCTTCTCATTCATTTCGGATCGGAGCCGCCACTGAAGCTGCCAGGATGGGTTTGCCTAATTCAGTCATTATGAGATTGAGTAGATGGGATTCTAGCAGATTTAGAAGTTATGTACGACCTAATTTATCTCTTTAATTTATAGGTAAAAAAGCATACATATGGATTGTGGGTCATTCCTATGTCTATTGGGCTCATAAAAGAGCTTCTCAACGCTGCTACGGTAACAACTTATCTTTACCATCGGATAAAGTGCAGATCTTGTGGAAGGGTATTCGTGGGATGCAATGGACTGACCTTTTCTTCCACCTTTCTGCGTTATTTAATGTTTGGCCCACTCCGGCTATGTTAATCCTTCACTTGGGAGGTAACGATGTAGGTAAATTAAAAACGTTAGACTTGATGTTTCTAATGAAACAAGATTTGCAGCGCTTAAGATTAGCCTTTCCAGAGACGCAGTTAATTTTTTCTGAAATGGTTTCTCGCTTGGTGTGGTTAGATTCGAAGGCTCAGAGGCCTCTTGAAAAAATACGTAAAAGAATTAATCATTTTATGGAGAAATTCTTGCCCTTGATCCGGGGTATCTCCCTCCGCCACACAGAGTTGGAGGGTGGTTTCTCGGGTCTTTACAGGCAGGATGGCATTCATCTTTCTGACGTGGGCCTGGACATTTTTAATGTAGGTGTCCAGTCTTGTATTGAACAGGCCGCGGTGCTGGGGTAGCCGTGGTTTGTTTGCAACAAACACGGCTTGGTGGGCTTTGGTTTTAAATTTATTTAGTATGGCTTAGGTCCTATGACTGAGCCACTTTAGATTTTGTTTGGAAGTTTTAATTTATGAAGACTTATATTTGCAATGACTGATATCTGAATAAAGATTTATTTATTATTTATTTATTATTCATTTGAAACCAATAAAGGTGCCGCGGCCATTTAAAATGACAATAAGTTGTCTTGCCTGTTATTTCTGGTTTTGGAATATAGAGTGTTAAGTGCGATTTACAGTCCCATGGAAGGTGGGCTCAATAAGGAGCCCGCATCATGGGATTGTGATCGCCGAGGAGGTTAAAGTTTATCTATAATTTTATAATAAAAAAAAAAAAAAGATGTTGTTCTTTATGTATAAAAAAATAAATAAATTTAGGAACTGAGTGATGAGCACGGGGCTGCAGGTGGGAAAAACGTGAGTCACAGGTGGCAAGAGGCTATTTAAGCCACCTGTGCATGACAGGATCCCTCACAGCAGCCCTGAGGCATCCGGGTTGTAGAGCTCCCCTCCCCCCCACCCTGTCGCTGGCGCCATTATGTGGTTATGTCACCTTTGAATCAAAGGGGGACTTTGGTTTTAAATTTATTTAGTATGGCTTAGGTCCTATGACTGAGCCACTTTAGATTTTGTTTGGAAGTTTTAATTTATGAAGACTTATATTTGCAATGACTGATATCTGAATAAAGATGTATTTATTATTTATTTATTATTCATTTGAAACCAATAAAGGTGCCGCGGCCATTTAAAATGCCAAGAAGTTGTCTTGCCTGTTATTTCTGGTTTTGGAATATAGAGTGTTAAGTGCAATTTACAGTCCCATGCATTTTTTTTTACGAAAAACTAAATAAATAAAAACGAATTTCAGGAGTAACTAAATGAATTTATTTTCTGGACGAAAACTAAATTTCCGAAACAAGATATTTCAGTGTGCACATGTCTAGTATGTAATGTATCAATGCAACCTTCTATGAAATGCCATTTTAAAAATATAGTTAGAAAAAGAAAATCAGTATCAGGTAACTGTGATTTGCTTTTCTCTACTGTCACTAGATGTCTGCAGAAGTTAATTTGCTGATTATTGATCACTGTGCTGAGATGCTGAAGAACATTTAAATGAAGATGCAGAGTTTGTGTTACAAGTGTACTTCTAATTGAGAAAGCTGTGGACTTGTTTAAATTGTTGATTGAGTCTTTTTTTCCTGCTGCAATTTCAAAACATGAAGCTGCTCATTTATTAAAGTGTTTAGAGGGTCGCATACTTTCTATGAAAAAGGCAAGAACAGCAACACATAGTAAGAGTCACATTGCTCAGAAACTTTGCTGTTTGGTTATTTAGGGAATTTAGAGAAACACTGGGTCAGATTCACGTACCGGCCAGTTGGATCTTAGTGTAAAACCGGCGTATCTTGTTTTGTGAATACAAAAAAATGATACGCCGGCGGGATTTTCTAATTACGCCAGTGTATCTGCAGATACATCGGCGTAATTCTTTTGTGAATCTGGCCCACTGTCTTCAGGAATTTTGCAGCAGAGCTGAATGAAATTAAAGCTGATCAACTGATATCCTCGTGTTAATTTTTAATTTTGTTTTAGTCATAGTCTTTGGCTAAAATGCCATTTAGTTGTATTTTAGTCATCTGATTTGTTTTAGTTTTAGTCGTGTGTTAGTGGACTAAAATCTCCAGTACATTTTAGTCTACTAAAATGTAATGGGTTTAGGTAAATTGTAATGCATTATTTATTATTATTTATTTATGTATTTTAGAATTTACAAACCTATTATATACTCCTGGAGTAAAACATCTAATAATATGTTATTATTTATTGTTTGAACATGCACTACAGACACACATTTACAGTGTAAAATCATAAATGTAATTTATTGGGATTTTATGTGATAGACCAACACAAAGTGGCAATTAATTGTGAAGTGGAAGAAAAATTGTAACTGGTTTTCAATTTTTTTTTTTACAAACACATTTCTGAAAGTGTAGCGTGCATTTGTATTCAGCCCCCCTGAGTCAATACTTTGTAGAACCACCTTTCTCTGCAATTACAGCTGCAAGTCTTTTTGGGGATGTTTCTACCAGCTTTGCACATCTAGGGAGTGACATTTTTGCCCATTCTTTTAAAAAAAATGTTATAATATGAGGTACAGCGCATAAACAATATTTAAAGTGGATGTAAACCCCATTTTTTTTTTTTATGTCACAATGTAGAGTATAAGATTTCCTATCATCTGTACCCAGTCATGCCACACAGAGTTAATCCAGATCTGAGAAATCCTCTTTTATGTTCAGTGCAAATTAACAAATTAACAACATTTTTGGGTTTACATCCACTTTAAGTGAAGAAATTGATGGTGACACCAAAAAAACTAAATAATAAAAAAAATTGATAGGTTAATATCCAAAAGAACCCCAATGAGAGGTTGTGGAAATTATGGAAATACAGAAATAGTGTGTGAATACCAAAATTTCAACCATAAAAAATGAAAAAAGATTACTGGTAAATAAATAATTCATGTAATCCAAAAAGTAAAATGCTAGGTGAACTAATAAGTGATCCTACTGATATGATAGGATAAGTGTATGTGAAAAAAGTCCAAACAAGATCCCAGGTGAGGATATATGAATCCAGGATCTTCTTCTCAAAGATAAAGTGACATCAAAGACAACACTTCTTTCCACCAAATAAGGCACCCGAGTGATTTAGAGATGTAGTCTCCTTACCCGCTATTCTGACCACAAGCACAGCGGTCAATCAGAGCCCAGGGTGTTTAAAGTCTCCCAGAAAGACTTGTGGCTGGAGCTGGTACTATACACTGAGTCAGGCGCTGATTGATATCTCAAAGATAAAAGCAAAATAATCCCATAGTATAGACTGCGATGTAAAAGTTTTAATAAATGTGGTATTGCACTTACAGGAGTAGATCAAATATGCGCGGTGTACAAAATCTCTCAAGCAATGTGCGGTGAATCTCGGCATCTCCTCCTATTCCCTCCGCTGTGTCAGTCTGCCATTCTACTGAGCGTGATGTTATCCGGACGCATGCCACACCCTAAGTGTTTCGTCACAAGCGGACGTCGTCTGGGATTGGCTGCCAATTGGCTGGTGGAAAGAAGTGTTGTCTTTGATGTCACTTTATCTTTGAGAAGAAGACCCTGGATTCATATATCCTCACCTGGGATCTTGTTTGGACTTTTTTTCACATACACTTATCCTATCATATCAGTAGGATCACTCATTATTTCACCTAGCATTTAACTTTTTGGATTACATGAATTATTTATTTACCAGTAATCCTTTTTTCATTTTTTATGGTTGAAGTTTTGGTATTCACACACTATTTCTGTATTTCCATAATTTCCACAACCTCTCATTGGGGTTCTTTTGGATATTAGCCTATCAATTTAAATGTATTTTTTTTGGTGTCACCATCAATAACTTCACTTAAATATTGTTTATGCGCTGTACCTCATATTATAACACGTTCTTTAAATTTGTATCCACAATTTTTGGTACTGGCAGCATTTACGTTCTTTTTTAATTCAGTTTAGCGCAGTGTTTTTTCCAAATCTTTTGGAAATCCCCTTTTTTTCCTTTAAAAAATAGCTAAAGCTCTGGCAGATTGGATGGAGAGCGTCTGTGAACAGCAATTTTTAAGTCTTGGTACAGATTCTCAACTGGATCTAGGTCTGGACTTTGGGCCATTCTAACACATGAATATGCTTTGATCTAAAACATTCCATTGTAGCTCTGGCTGTATGTTTATGGTCATTGGCCAAAAGGTGAACCTCCCACCCAGTTTCAAGTCTTTTGCAGACGCTAACAGGTTTTCTTTTAAGATTACCCTGCATTTGCCTCCATCCATCTTTCCATCAACTCTGACCAGCTTCCCTGTCCCTGCTGAAGAAAATCCCCACAACATGATGCTGCCAACACCATGTTTCACAGTGGTGATGGTGGGTTCAGGGTGATGTGTAGTGTTAGTTTTCCGCCGCACATACCGTGTTTCCCCGAAAATAAGACGTACTCCGAAAATAAGCCGTAGCGGGATTTCGGCACAAGATCGAAATATAAGACACCCCTCCGAAAATAAGACGTAGCGATGTAGTGTCGAATCTCCGAAAATAAGACGTGGCGAATCTCCGATAATAAGACGTAGTGTCGTATGCGTAACGGCGCGGCGCGGAGCGGGAAACAACACGTGATAGGCGTACAGTACTGTACTGGAACTGAAGTGAGGAGAAGAACGCTGTGTAAAGCTGTAAAGCTTCTCCCAGCACCGACCAGCAAACCCCTCTCTCACCCCACACAAACACCAGGGGATAGGGGGAAAAGCTGCTACTGAGCCCAAAGAGATCACCCCAGCTCCACTTTGCTCCACATCAGCTTTGCTGGCCTATCTTTCTGTACAGCCAGACAAGATGAGTGCAAAGAGAAGAAGTTGGATATCCGAATGGTCCAAAAATGGCGTGCAGAATACGATAATCTCAGTCTACAGGTGGACAGAGGAAATGCTAAGAAGCGCAAGTGTGGTTCAGGTAGGCAACCTTTATTTTCTGTAATAAAAATAAGACACCCCCCGAAAATAAGCCATAGTGTGATTTCTTGAGGAAAAAAAAATATAAGACGGTGTCTTATTTTCGGGGAAACACGGTAGCATTTTGTTTTTAGGCCAAAAAGTTCAATTTTAGTCTCATCTGACCAAAGCACCTTCTTCCACATGTTTGCTTTGTCCCCCACATGGCTTCTCACAAATTGTAAACAGGTCGTCTTATGGCTTTCTTTCAACAATGGCTTTCTTTATGCCACTCTTCCATAAAGGCCAGATTTGTGGAGTGCATGACTAATAGTTGTCCTGTGGACAGATTCTCCCACCTGAGTTGTGGATCTCTGCAGCTCCTCCAGAGTCACCAAGGGCCTCTTGGCTATTTCATGATCACTTAAGTGCTCCTGCTCCCTATTCCAGCAGCTGTGTGTTGGCTGTTGCATCCTTCCTGTCTGTGTTCACCTGTTGGTGATTGATCTGCTAAGTCACCTAATATAAGCAAACCAAACATCTCTTGCTTGTGATAGAGACAGACTTACCTGCATTGTTCTAGATCAAGCCTTCGTTAGTCTGCCTTGCTTTCTGTTGGCCTGTGTATGACCCGGATTGGATACTGGACTATCCCCTGAATTCAGCCTGCCTTTTACCTGGAACGGATACTGGATTATCCTCTGGACTCAGCCTGCTTTATTACCTGAACTGCCTTTGAACCACGCTATTCATCTGCTAAACTGCAAGTACATGCTTACTTTGCTCAGTTCGTATCTGCCCTGGCGTGGTAGCCAGACACTATAGCATTGTACCGGTAGGCCTGCTTGTCTTAAGGGAAAGGGGGCTGCTTGACTGCTTCCTATCGGCCCAAGCCTGTTAGTTTAGGTGGACAACCCTGTCTTGGTAGGTGTGCAGTTGTACCATACTCTTTCCATTTTCAGATGATGGATTGAACAGTGCTCTCTGAGATGTCTAAATTTTGGGATTTTTTTTATAACCTAACCCTGCTTTACACTTCTCCACAACTTTATCTCTGACCTCTCTGGTGTGTTCCTTGGCCTTTGTGATGCTGTTTGTTCACTAATGTTCTTTAACACACCACTGAGTGTTTCACAAAATGTATTTATACTGAGATTACATTACACACAGATGGACTCCATTTACTAATTGGGTAACCAATTGGTTCCACTAGGCTTTAATTTAAGGACATCAGAGTAAAGGGGGCTGAATAAAAATGTCTCAGCAGGAGGGATACCTCTGTTAGTACTGTCTGTGTTGATGGGGGAATCATGCAAATTTCTTTCCTGAAACCCGTGAATTATGTGAAATTCACACCGTCTATGGCCTGCCTAAGCTTGACTGTAAATTAGTACCAGAAAATAGATAATTTAGTGGTAAATTAGCTCCATGTACTATTAGATACATTAAATAATATGAGTAAAGTATAAATGAGCATACAGTAGATATCTATAGACATAGGCCCGGATTCACGTAGCACTTACGCCAACGTATCTACAGATACGCCGCATAATTACAAATGTGCGCCGTCGTATCTATGCGCCGGACCCACAAACTAAGTTACATTGAAAAATAGGCTTCTTCCGACTGACGTAACTTTCCTACGCCGGCGTATCGTGGGCGCATATTTACGCTGGATGCATATGGAAGTTTCGATTCAGATATGCATATGAGGGAGATACGCCGATTCACAAACGTAGATGCGCCCGGCGCATGTTTAAAGCGATTTGCGTAAGGGTTACGTCCAGCGTAAAGTTATTTCTCATATAGGAGGCGCAACCCATGCAAAGGTATGGACCAGGGAACGGACGCCGTCGAATTTTACGTTGTGTACGCCGTTTATGTAGTACGTGAATAGGGCTGGGCATAGGTCGCGTTCACTTCGTAGGCAGTGTTTCGACATATCTTAGGCAGTCATTTTGATGTGACTCTGAGCATGCGCACTGGGATGCGTCCAAGAGACGACGCATGCGCAGTTCGTTTTTTGAAGCTCAGCCCATCATTTGCATGGGGTCATGCTTAATTTTAATATATCACTCCCACTTCCAGCCCACTTCCACCTACTTTGACATACGTCGGCTTACACCGACAACTATACGCTACGCCGGCGCAACGTTGAGCGCATTTTCTTTGTGAATACCATGCTTGCCTCTCAACGTTGTGCCGGCGTAGCGTAAAGAATATACGGTACGCCCGCACAAAGATGTGCCGATGTACGTGAATCTACCCCATAGTCTGCTAGACAATGTAATCACTATGCCAAAGTAACGTAGAATACAATTCTGTACCACTAGACTGGGATTAACTCATGAATCAGCAAAGTCAGCAATAAACAGTGCATATAAGCATAAACTGCTAGTGCACAGTGCATGGTATGAGACTGGCCAGGATATACTGCAATGTCCCCTGAGAGGTACCTCTTAGCAAAAGCAATAGGTGAAGGTCTCTGTGCAGCTGCTGTAACAGGACATTCTTTAGTCCTAACTCTTCAGCCAGCTAACATTAAGGCCCAGTTCTACCATTGATGCACATGAGAATAGCCCCAGTCAAGCATACAGGCAGCAATAAGGCTATCATATGACTGTATGGTCAGCTCCTAAAGGATTTAGCCTCTCTAGCAGCAGATAGTAAACCCTCACAGCAGCAGCTCACCAGTCCTAGTGAATTTACAGCTCACCATCCAGTCACACAAATCGTTAAGGTTTTTTTCTGCTCTGCACCCAGGTGACTCTGGCTGTCAGTACTCTGGAACACAGCACTACGCATTCATCTCAGGTTGCCATTTTTTAGCCCTGGTCATGCACACTGGACAGCGATGTGCACTCTCCAGTCTGCCTTACAGCAAGAGGAAGCTATGTCCTGTACAGCCTGATAAAATGCAGCTCTTTCCCATGATCTCTGCAATATTCCTCTGGGAAATGCAGTACAAAAGCTCTTTACATTACAGTAGAATCTCTCTCATCTGGACTGTTCCCACAGCGCAGTGCTGCATCTGCATGACTCAGTCTATTGTATTTTCCTGTATATATAAAATATACACATTTCTAGATGCTCAGTGTACCTGACTGATCATTTTAGAGGACTGGGGGCACTAAAGTTGGTTTTGGCATATTACTCAATGGTTATCAGTATTCTCCCATATCTGATATCTGCAAGCTGGTTTAATCTCAGTTCTTGTACATCTCTTCACTCATTACAGTTCCTCTCCTTTACAATACTAAATACTAGGTATATGTTACAGTTTACATAAAACCCTTTTATAAACAAGCTTGTTAAAAATTAAACCTAAATTTGTCTACTTGTCTTAGAAGTGTGTTTCCTAAAAATGCAAATCCTCTCTATGGTCAATGCCCAACCTTTTAATAAGCAAACAATCATTATTGAAAATCTATTTACTTCATGTTGGCACCCTTTGTACAAGGCGGCTTTGGAGAAAATCCAAACAGAATTTTATCCATAACAAATTTATCCTGTCATGCTTTATTTCTGCTCTTTCATAATCCAGGCAAACATATTTCACATTTTTCACCAACACAAATCAAAGCCAAGTTATAGGTAATTCTGTTTTTTATTCTCCTTGACCTTATCCTAGCACAGAAGATGCTCAATTTATGCCCCAAGACATTGCCAAATGTATTCTATGTATTCTACAAAAAAGCAAAGATGTTCCATTCCTTCATTACAAAAGATTAAATGGCACCTCTACTAAATTCTTCAAAGTTTATTGCAGCCTTGGCCCTATACTCAAGTTTGGAAGGTGCGTCCAATTGTACTATAAAACAAATCAAAGAACCTGCCATTCTCCAAGTTCCTACTTAAAGTGGTCTTCTTCATTTTTCACAAAGGGAGGCTGGCACTTGTATTTTTTGGCTGAGGGGGGCTTTTAGTACATAGAACTAGTGAAAATCTTAAGGGTCTTTAATATTGAAGCAATCACTTACACTTGAGGACATGAACTGTGGAAGCTGTGCCAAAATAAATGCATAGGACTAGTACTGTATGTATCCTCTTTGCTACTGACTTTTTCCTCATTACTTACTTGTTCTGCACTATGTATTGGTGTGAGGATGGCCAACTTCATAGAGGCAGAGCTTACTTTCTGTCAGATCTGCTCCTGTGATGACTGGTAATCAAATGACTGATGGAGGAGTAATGAAGAACACGCAGAAACAGTTTAGAAAACCCGGATCCACACAATGAAAGAAGCAGAAAGATCTTAGTTTTGCAGTTCCTTAAGTATAGTGAGAAGCACAGCAGTAACATCACTGAATCTTGTGAGAAGAGTAGTCGGGGGTTCTTATACTGCAGATATACACATACAGTATGAGGCTATAGACACAAGAATGCTATTTTTTACAAGGCAGGAATGCTAAGTCACAATTGGTTGTAAAGCCCAAACATTGTTTTACCTTAATGCCTTCCTTGCATTAATGCAAAAAATGTTTAGGTGTCAGCATCCCTCCTTCCCCCCTCCCCCCATTTTTGCTTACCTGAGCCCTCATCTGGTCCTGCACTGTCCACGTCTGCAGCTCTTCTCTCCCCTCAATTACGGGTTTTGCTGTCTTTGCTGGCGCACTAGTACCATCAGTTTACCAGTCACCAACACTTGTCACTGGGTGTTATATGATTTTAGTCAACAAGCGCTACTATTTACTTGTATTTGTTTATATGGTAAATGTTTTTTCATATTTTGTTTCATTTAAAGTGGCAGCTTCATATTTTCTTTAGATTAGTGTGTAGTGGTGGGACCTTAAGTGTGGGTGTATGGATCTTGTGGACCACCAGATTTTATTTATATATTTTTTATAACCTAACCCTGCTTTAAACTTCTCCAAAACTTTATCCCTAACCTGTCATGATGCTGTTTGTTCACTAAGGTTTTCTAAAAAAAAAAATGTGTGGACTTTACAGAACAGGTGTATTTTTACCGAGATAAAATTACACACTGGTGGACTCTATTTGCTAATTAGGTGATTTCTGAAGACAATGGCCCAGATTCACGTACATCGGCGCATTATTGGACCGGCGTAGCGCACCGCCTTTACGTTAGACTTGCACCATCTAGCCGCGTAATCCCCCGATTCACGTAGCTTTTGCGCAGGAAATTGCGCAAGCGTAAGGTTTTTTCCAGAGGCGTAAGGAGGAGTATTACAAATTGGGAGGGACGTGGGCGTGTTACATTGAAATGAGCCGTGACCCCATGCAAATGAAGGGCCGGCCGGCTCGCGCATGCGCGCGTGAAGGAGACCATGTCAGCTCCGCTGTGCGCATGCTCACAACTCGGGAGCGGCGCAATCAGTGAAATTGGAAATGGACTAGGGCAACGTTGTGAACTACGCAGACAGCATAAATAGACACACACAAATGCACTTGCATTGCAAAAGTACATCCCTTTGTGTCCCTTCCCATTGAACCAAGTGCTTTTGTTCCTGTTGTTCGTTGCAGTGTGTCTTGTAGTTGTCAGATTAGTGTTCTGTGTGATCAAGTGCTTGTTGGTATATTTGTGAAAGTGTATTTTGATAAGTGTTTGAGAGACTGTTTGTTTGATTGATATATTTTTGTTCGTTTGTTTTCTTGCTTTATTTTTTATTTTATTTTTTTTGGTGACTGTTTCTTGCTGAGTGCTAGTGTGATTTTTGGGTGTTCGTTTTCTCTTTGTATGTGTTCTTGCCTGATTGGTTGTGCTTGTATTTGTGACTGATTTTTGGAGACTGGTAGTGAGTTTGTTTGGAAGTATGACTGAGAGAAAAAGAAAGCTTAATTTTACTGTGGGGGAAAAAAGAATTCTTGCCCGGGCCATTAGCGAGTATGGGCGTTTTCTCCACGGCCCGCAGAGTGCACAGGAGGGGGCCCACCATGCCGTATTAGGCTTACAGCGACGGAGCATGTGGTGGCCCTGACCTTTCACCGGCATGAAGTGGAGGGCCTGCCAGGCTTTGACACAAGTCCGGTCCCCGCGGTGCCAGGTAAGGTTTTTTGTTCTATCAGGTGTGTAGCATGTGTGGGGAAGGGGGTGAAAGGGAATATGTGCCAAGTGTGTGGATCCTCCAACCTGTGAATGGTTTGTGTCATCCACAGATGTGCAGGAGGGTGCAGGGCCATCTGGCCTGACCGCTCCAACACCAGGACAGCAGCCTAATGAGGCCCCCCCAACAAGGCCACAGTCCGCGGAGGAGGTTCGAGAGGAGGAGGACGATCATGAGGAGGAGGACGATCATGAGGAGGAGGACGATCATGAGGAGGAGGAGTCAGGCACTGGACGAGTGGTTTGTGCGGACTCTTCCCCTCTGGCTGGCAGAAGCCTGCCCTCCCTAAGGGGGAGCCCCCCCCCTCCTCCCCCAACATGGCTCCCCTCACAAGGGCCTCCCCTTCTCCCCGCCCACAACCATCAGCTGGAGGCAGGATGTCATCCCAGAGCACCAGGGGGGCGCCCAATCTCCTGCCCGCCAGTCTGCGAAGGGACCAGGCCCTCCAGACCCGCCATCTGGGACAGCTCTGCCAGACTTTTGGGCGGGTGGAGGAGAGCCTGTCCTCCATGAAGGATACGCTGGGTAACCTGGACTCCCACTCCCGGGCTTTCACAACCTGCCTAAATGAACTGCAGACTACAGCAGCAGGCGTTGGGCAGGATGTGAGGGCCCTTACCCAGGCTATCCAGGCCAACACGGCAACACTTGGTGCTTCCCTGGACAGAATTGCCGTGGCCTTGGAGGGCAGGCCGCCAGGTGGGCAGATATCAGGGGCTGCTCCTCCTTCCCCGGGTTTGCCCCTCCCCCATGAGTCTCCCCTGAGGGGCCGGGGCCGTGGCCGGGGGCGCCCCAGGCGTGGCTCACGCAGAGGGCACTAATTTTTTTTCCCCCTTTTTTTTTTTGGCTGACATTTTTTGCATTTTTTTTTTTTTTTTGGCTGACATTTTTTTTTTTTTTTTGCTGACATTTTTTTTAAATTTTGGGTTGTGCATGCTGTTTGAATGTGGGGGTGACATTCCTGCTGGAAAAGGGGTGTCATCCTCAATTTTGGTGGAGAAGGGTTCCCCAGGACCAGGGAGAAGTGATCCTCAGGTCCGTGTGATTGGTGTATGAATGTTCAGTGACATAATTGGAGCCTTGACGTGGCGTTACTGCTCACCAGTCCTGCATGGTGGACTGGTGCCAATCCAATTTGATGAGGATGTGGGGTGTGTGTGCTAGGGACCACAGTGGTGTGCATGCATGCATTCTCATTGTGCCATGATTAATGTGTGTGTTTAACGTGCAAAGATGCCCAATATGAGCTGCCTCCTGACTGCTCTTCCCTCAGAAGACGGGGTATCCTCGGTTAGGGGTTGATTGTCTGGTTGGGGGGTCAGGTCATCACGTAGCTCAACCTGCAGGCCCTTCCTCACTGCGAGATTGTGCAGCATGCAACATGCAACGATGATATGGCACACGAAGTTTGGGGAATACAACAGTGTACCCCCAGACTTATCCAGGCATCGGAAACGTGACTTCAGGAGGCCAAAGGTGCGCTCCACCACTGCACGGGTTTTGATGTGTGCTTGATTGTATCTTTCCTCCCCTGGGGTTTGGGGGTTCCGGATAGGAGTCATGAGATGGGGTCCCAGTGCATATGCAGAGTCACCTGGAAGGGAAAAGACAGGAGAATGTTAGTCATGCATGTGCCACTTGTGAGGTGTGCATCACGGGAGGGGATAGTCATGCCTGACTCCCATGTCACTCACCAACCAGCCAGGTGTTCCCATACACGTTCTGATCGAATTCCATTCGGATGTGGCATTGATTGTAGATGTAGCTGTCATGGGTGGATCCGGGGTGTTTGGCACGGACGTGCCATATGAGGCCTTGGGCATCAACTATCACCTGTACGTTGATGGAGTGCCAATTCTTCCGATTGCGGTACATGTGCTCTGTCTCATGGGGGGGCTGGAGTGCCACATGTGTGCAATCAATGGCCCCGATGGTGCGTGGGAATCTGGCAATTCTGTAGAAATCTGTCATTGCCTTCAGCCGCAGGTCCTCAGTGGTGGGTTTGATGATTTGGTTGGCCAAGCGTGTGAGGATTGCAGGGACAACCTGGTGCACACATCTGCTCACGGAGGATTGTGACATCCCAGCCACCACTCCACTTGTACGCTGAAAAGAGCCACTGGCAAGGACATGGAGTGTTGCCAGTACCTTGACCAGTGGCTGCACTGGATGTGAGCGTTGTGTTGGGCTGGTGATGTCCTCCTGCAGGGTTGTGGTTAATTCCAGGATGGCATGAGGGGGGAATCTGAAGATGCGATACACCTCAGAATCACTCATGCCAAAGAGGTCTATGCGTGTGCGGTATACCCTCTCCCGTGCCATCCTCCGTGCCATTCTCTGTGCCCTCCTCCTTCTTTGGCCATCTAAATTCACTAGTGCAGCTATGAGCGACGATGCCCCTGGCATGTTGGCAGTCAAATTGTAGTGCAACACGTGTGTGTGGTCTGCTCCTCAGTAACGGTGTTGCTTTCTGTGAGATGTAGACGTTTTTTCAAAATTTAGACCAGCTTTTAGGTGCTCTAACTTTAGACAGGACATTTTGCTGTTGCGCACATCGCGTAGCCTGCGCAGCAACTGCGTTTTTTTGTGGATCCCCGCAACTCCCTCATTAGCATATTTGACTAGCAAATCAATGGTGTGTCTAGCGCATTTTTGCGCGGACGGATGCGTCTGTCTAACGAAATTACGCCGGACAAAAAAAAGTAGATTTCTGGCGTAATTCGTTTTCTGAATCGCGCGCATCTAAACGCACGCGCACATTTAGACTTACGCACGCGCAACACCAGTTGCGCAGGCGTAATCGCTCTGTGAATCTGGGCCAATGTGTTCCACTAGATTTTAGTGAGGGGGTGAATACAAATGCATGCCTTACCTTTCACATATTTATTTGTAAATCATTTTTAAAACCATTTACTATTTTCCTTCCACCTCACAATTATGTGCCACTTTGTGTTGGTCTATTATATAAAATCCCCAAAAAATAAATGTATGTTTTTAGTTGTAACATTAACCCCATGTCCTAACACTTAAAACCCAACTTTAGGCATTTTTTTAAAGTTCCCTCAGGAGTTATAAGATAGATAAAAATGAAACTCAAATACCTCTTTACCAGTTCTTTTCCCCACAGCAATTCATTTTAACTACTAGCCGACCGCCCGCCATCATATTACTGCGGGACGGTGGCACTGCTGGGCGAGAGCCAGTAGCTATACGTCCGCTCCTAAGCGGCCGCTAGGGGGTCCCGCGCGCGTGCCCGGCGGGTACGATCGCCGCCGGGCACGCGCGCTCTTTCGTTACAGAGCGGGGACCGGGAGCTTTGTGTGTAAACACAAAGCTCTCGGTCCTGTCAGCAGGGGAAACGCTGATCTCCTGTTCATACAATGTATGAACAGAAGATCAGTGCTTTCCCTTAGTGAGGCCACCCCCCATACAGTTAGAACACACCCAGGAACACACTTAACCCCTTCCCTGCCCCCTAGCGTTAACCCCTTCACTGCCGATGGCATTTTTATAGTAATACAGTGCATTTTTATAGCATTAATCGCTATAAAAATGCCAATGGCCCCAAAAATGTGTCAAAAGTGTCCGAAGTGCCTGCCATAATGTTGCAGTACTGAAAAAAAATGCTGATCGCCGCCATTACTAGTAGAAAAAAAATATTAATAAAAATGCCATAAAACGACCACCTATTTGTAAACGCTATAACTTTTGCGCAAACCAATCAATAAACGCTTATTGCTTTTTTTTAATGAAAAATATGTAGAAGAATACGTATCGGCCTAAACTGAGAAAAAAATAAAGTTTTTTTATATATTTTTGGGGGATATTTATTATAGCAAAAAGTAAAAAATATTGAATTTTTTCAAAATTGTCGCTCTATTTTTGTTTATAGCGCAAAAAATAAAAACCGCAGAGATTATCAAATACCACCAAAAGAAAGCTCTATTTGTGGGAAAAAAAGGACGCCAATTTTGTTTGGGAGCCACGTCGCACGACTGCGCAATTGTCAGTTAAAGCGACGCAGTGCCGAATCACAAAAAGTGCTCTGGTCATTGGACAGTAATATGGTTCGGGGCTAAAGTGGTTAAACTCGCCAGAACAGGTATTTCCACTGGTATTGGAATATTTCACTCCCTGTTCCAATGACACATGACAGTTTACACTTACCAGTAGAAATTTGTGAAATTTAGAACTTTCACTTTGTTGAAAATTTTGTGAAAAATCTGGACATTTTTGAGAAGTTCATTATTTCTGCAAACTGTGTTGGAAGTCACATGAGAAATGCATTTTTTTTTGTGTATTTTTAAAGACGCAATAGGCGTTAAATAGCTTCTGAGTTTTAGCCGACGTTCACAATGAGAGCCAGTTTGAAACAAGAGAATGTCATTTGAATTAAATTGTCTTAACCAATGATCATCTTGTATCAATGGTATGATTCGAACCTGAATTTGAGATTGAGTATTTTTGTTTTAGTTTATGAAAATGTAGTTGCTAATAGGTAGATGGTTGATTAGGCTCGAAAAACACTAATTTTCAGGAGATCCCATCGAAGTCAATGGAGCCAAAACACCTTTAAATATTTAGTGGGCTGCAGATTTGTACCTTGGAGACTGTGGAAGCTTGTATATATATAAGTTCACATTTACATGAGAAGACCTCTTTATCTATGAAAAGACAAGATTTCCAACACATCCTGTACAGTAGGGGTAGGCAACCTCGGCCCTCTAGCTGTGGTAAAACTACAAATCCCATCATGCCTTGCCTCTGCCTCTAGGAGTCATGCCTGTGATTGTCAGGGTCTTGCAATGTCTCATGGGACTTGTAGTTTCAAAACAGATGAAGGGCCGAGGTTGCCACCCCCTGCTGTAAAGTATCCAAAACACCACTTCACCCAGTGACCAATAATAGCTCCTTCAAATCTCTAACAAATACTAAAAAGGAATAGTGAGGGCTATAGAGTTAACAAAAAGTTAAGAAACTATTGTCCTCCCTAATTGCAAATACATATTTTTCTTTTTTCTTTCCTGATTTCACAGCAGATTTGGGTATGTTTCATATACAGAGCTTGTGACATTTGTGAGACAGCAAAGCTTTGTGCTATTTCCCACGGCGTTTTTATACAATGCTACTTTGCAGTTCTAGTTCCTTTGCTCTACTTAAAAATATCTAAAATTTTCAGTTTGTCAGAGCACTGCAGTTCTTTATGATCTGTGTTGACACATAATTAGGGATGTTGAGTGCTTTATGTTGGCATTGTTTAAAGCTGTCTGCGCTGATATTTATCCAGTTATCCAGTTTAAGCTATTAAAGAACCATGATGTGTTATGTAACTACAGGAAATAATTAAATATCTATGTATTGTTTGTGTGTATTGGTGTATCCTCCTGGGTGGTTTAATATGTCTCAAGAACTTTGTTTTAAAAACTACAATTCATAATTTTTTATTTGGCAATATCAAAAAGCAGGGACTGTCTTAGGATTTCAATACAAGTCCAGTACACTATTGTTAAAAGAAAAGAAAAAAGAGGGCGCACCGACCTAGTGCATTATCACTTAAAGGGATTTTATTTAATAAATTAAAACAATAGTCATACTCACAAAAACGGAGTTGAAAGACAGCGCTTATCAGACAATTGTACTGGTAGACAGCATTGCCCAGCAACCATGGTAACAACACGGATCAGATGGCATCAGACCGACATTTATGGCTTACATGTTTCAGAGGCGAACCTCTTTCATCAGAGCCTCGGTGATTAGTAGTTGCTCCCTCATACAAGAAACTCTTAGGTATAAATAGCCACACAGAGACACAATACAGATAATGAGGGAAGATCAGCTTGGGGTGCAAACTTTAAACTTTAGAAAACTTCCATAAACCATCACCTTCCCACGAGGTACTGCTGGCTTGCCTTGCATCTGAGTGCTATTGTTAGCCAGAGTGATCACCTACCCAAAAGTGCTTCCAGCACTGGAAAACAGAAAGGATAGGGAGTCTGCTCTTTCATCAGAGCCTCGGTGATTAGTAGTTGCTCCCTCATACAAGAAACTCTTAGGTATAAATAGCCACACAGAGACACAATACAGATAATGAGGGAAGATCAGCTTGGGGTGCAAACTTTAAACTTTAGAAAACTTCCATAAACCATCACCTTCCCACGAGGTACTGCTGGCTTGCCTTGCATCTGAGTGCTATTGTTAGCCAGAGTGATCACCTACCCAAAAGTGCTTCCAGCACTGGAAAACAGAAAGGATAGGGAGTCTGTGTCTCTCCGGTAAGTGTATAGGACTAAACACACACTGATAATGAAACAGGATACTAAACTACTAGAGATAAACATGCTGAGGACCAAGGTCCCACTGACAGCATTATTAGAGACTAGGCTTCCCCTGACAGCAATGCTGGTGGAGGAATTTTATTTGAAGCCCAGGAACACCTTTATTGGAGGCCAAGTTGACAAAAAGGCTTCCCTTGTGGCTCTGGTCCAAGCACCCCTGAATGTAGTGACAGAGGTACAAGGCTCAAAGAATCATGGTTGCCCGTAGCTTTTCAACAATTTCATGAATGAGAGGGGCTTGTAACCCATATAGATCCCCCTTTAGAGAAGGCCAGGGCAGGTCCCCCATAGAATAGATCCCGCCTTTACTTAGTCTTCTTCCTCTCACCTGTATATAGAATAGACTCCCCAGGTTTTCCTGCAGCACCACACTACAGGCTCTCCAATATCTCCCCCTGCAAAGAATATATAAATATATATATATATATATATATATATATATATATATATATATATTCCACTCCATAAGTCCTCCGTGCTTCCTCTGTCTCCTCCTCGGCTCAGGCTGCCTGCCGGTTCTCTCTCCTGTGCTGATTTTCTCTCACTCAGCAATGGTCACCAGGGCATATAGAGAGGACAGATCTCCCTAATGCATACCCCCCAATTTTTTGAAATGGGAATGAGGGACAGCAATTAGCGAAAGTATGTAGGCATAGGAAACACCCCCTGTCACGCCTCCTTAAAGGTGAATTATACAAAAAAAAGATCAGTTAAACCCACAAGTGCTTTTTTTTAACCACTACTTTTCCTTTATACTGGCTTTTAATATTTACAAATGCAGCAATTTAGAAATTTGATGAAAGGTTTAGCACTGGGTAACACTTTTCAAATAAATAAAAAGTGCATTTTATATAAAACTATATAGATCAGACCAACATGGGGCCAACTGAGGAGGAAAGAGTGAGAGAGGGACATTGTTCCAAATCAGGGACTGATTGAGAATGGTTCTAATTGTTTAACATTCTGTTAAGAAATAAAAATAAAAGTTGTGGCTTTAGATACACTTTATATTAGCCAGAATCATCAAGGCATGGCACATACCATACCTCCCAAACATCCTGTATTCTGAAGTGCTGCCATTGGATTTTAACAACATCGTGGCATTCCACAGGTCAAGCTGAGTCCCAGAATGAGTTCTGGCACTGGGCTCCACTAATGCTCCTCGCAGGGGCACTCTAGTGCTGAGCACCTACCCTGCATTTCCTGATTTGGGGGGGGGGGTTTGCTGCAGGAAGAATTATCTTCAGCAGGGGGGAATGAGGGAGAGGAAGGCGGATGTGTGCTGGAGTTAAATGGAGGAGAAAATAATTTTTGCTGGGGTGGTGAAGTCAATTTGTGTTGGGGGGGGGGGGGAATTGAGGGGATAGGGCTTGTTCTAAGAGGTGGGATTTGGGTGGGAGGTGGAGAAGGATTTGATCTGGGAGAGAAGAGGATTTGTGCTAGGAGGGGGGATAGGGAGATTTGAACTGTGAGGGGTATTTGGAGAAGTGGATTTTTGCTAGGCTAAAGGGGGAGATAAATTGTGCTGGTGAGAAGAATTTGGGGGGAGGGGATTTGTGCTAGAAAATATATTTTGGGTAGGGAGGGGGATTTGTGCTTGGAAGGGAAGAGGATTTGTTCAGGGAGAGGGGATTTGGGAGTGTGTCATGTATGACTAAACCCAGCACTGACTATAGCTCTCTGTGTGTTATACAGTATACTCCTGACCCTTGAGCATATTTTAGTACACACCTTGGACCCCTGTATTCTGCATTGTGTATTTCTAAACCCGACACTGACTGCAGCACTCTGTGTGTTATGTACTCCTGATTCATACACTCTGTGCATTGTACATCCCTGACCCCTGTACTGTGCCAAATAGACTCTTGCGCTTTATGCACTATACTGTATTGTACATTACATGCTTCTCACCAAAGTGTTTATAGTTTCAATAGTTGCTGGTTGCTAAACGGTCCATAACTATTTTAATGAAATTCTTATTTAAGCAAGGCTCGGACAAATTTTAGCTCTCTGTCTATTTTCAGTGTGCATAAAAGCATATGTATGTATGTGTTTTTTTTTTTTTTTGTATGTTTGTCTTTCTTAACCACTTAAGGACCGCCGCATGTACATTTACGTCGGCAGAATGGCACCGACAGGCACATCAACGTATATATACAGGAGCGATCCGACAAGAGGGGGCGGCTATTCGTTTTTGTCTGCCCCCTCCGGATCGCTCTCAGCCAATGCGCGCGCTCCCCCTGCAGTGCACTTCCTCCTCCTGTGTAAACACAGGAAGGAGGAAGCGACGTGATCTCTCCCTCGGTGGTTTTTTCAACCACCGCTGAGGAGAGATCACAACACAAGTAAGTCTGCACAACACTACACTGCACCTACTCTACACAAAAAACACATTTAACCCCCGCGATCGCCCCCCCCCTCCCCCCTGTCACAGTGTCACTGAATGCAGTAATCATACATGTATGATTACTGTATTTAGTGTCAGTGTGACAAGCAGTGTAAAAGTCAGTCAGTGTTAGGTTCAGGGTAGCCCTGTACCCCCCCTAATAAAGTTTTAACCCCTTGACCACTGCCCTAGTTAACCCTTTCACTCCCTATTGCCAGCGTCACTAAGCGATCATTTTTCTGATCGCTGTATTAGTGTCGCTGTTCCCGCTAGGTAGCTAATTTTTTTTTTTATTGCGATTATTTTTTACTAAAGACATGTGGCTAAATACATTTTGGCCTAAATGTTTGACTAAAATTTAGTTTATTTGATTTTTCTTATAACAAAAATTAAAAAAATATAGATTTTTTTCAAAAATGTCGCTTTATTTTTGTATATAGCGCAAAAAATAAAAATCGCAGAGGCGATCAAATACCACCAAAAGAAAGCTCTATTTGTGGGAAGAAAAGGACGCAAATTTTGTTCGGGAGCCACGTCGCACAACCGCGCAATTGTCTGTTAAAGCGACGCAGTGCCGAATCGCAAAAACCCCTTTAGTCATTTGGCAGCATATTGGTCCGGGTCTTAAGTGGTTAATGATTGTTCTGAGGTTTATGTGTGTCTCTTAGGCTCTCGATTGTGGCACAGCAATTAAAGCATATTTTATATGTAGCGCCCCCTTGCTTTCAGCATGGGCACTTCGCTAAAGTTAGTTGGACTGGGAAAGTTACATTGCTCCCAGTCATGATTTACCTAAATTGTGACCTCTGTCATTCCAGAAAGATTCTCTGGGCCAGTCTGCATTCTAGGAATGTGGTATCGTCTCTGGTCAGCAGTTGGCGCCAAAGGGGTTTCTGGCAGGCCAAGTCTTTCCCAGCAGCCAATTGGAGGAGCTCTTCACTCCCGGGGCATGCTGGGGAGGGGTATATCTGTGACAGGTGTCATGTGTTTCAAAATCTTCGCGGGGTCCTGGTTCCAGGTGCGGCATCCACCTTTAGGGTGCGCGCATCCATGGACCCCGCCGGCGTGGCCCACCTGGCCAATCTTGCAGGCTTCAGCGAGCCTCAACCTGAGGCAAAAGGGGACCCCAGTGACTGGGTTCCCAGTCCTATTGAATGGATCCCAGGCTGGGTGCCGTGCGATTGGGGGATCGGCTCGAGGGGAATCCGGAGGCAGGTTGTCCACAGGGCCTTAACGAACCAATCAGGGATCTGGTGACCGGGATGCTGACAGGTACGCTCTACTGTCTACCAGTGACCTGTGCTAGAAGTCCTGGGAGGATTCGCTCTGTTCATTCACCTAATCTCATCTAAAGCAGTTGGTCTGTGGCTGAGGCCCTAGAGCCAGGTCTGTGTGAAAGATCTGTTCCTCCCAGATATCTAAAGTGACACCTCGGCTGCAGGTTAGAGAAAGGAAACCTGTCCGTGGGCATTTCACCCACTCAGGCAGGAGTGGCGATGGGTTTACAAATTGGTACTACTAAGGGCAGGCTTGCCCGTTCATATCCAGGCCTGACACCGCAAGTTCTCCTCTTCTTTCATCAACCTTTCTTTTCCTTTCTAACTGAAGTTGATGTTGGCTGTGTTGGCCTGGAAATAAAGCATTGGAAAAACCTTTATTGACTGTCTGGACCTTCGCTCACTACTTTGTTCCTGCATCACACCCCTAGACAACGTTAGGGTAACTTAATGTGCCGATCCCAACAATCAATCAGCGGCTCCTTCGGGGGTAGTGCTACATATACAAGCAAGGAAACACCATATTTGTTTAACCATGCCCCTTAAACCACTCTGACTACTCACAGTTTGGACACACCCACTGTTTGCCACCACACGGTGTATACCCCTTTAAACTACTCTCCCTGGGGTGCTCAAAGATACCAGATGATTTCACAATCCAAACAGTACACCTGGCATTGAGGAAAATTGGCATAATTTAACCACACCCACGTTTTGCCACAGTACATATACAAAGCAACAGTAAGAATCAAAGCTGGCACACATTTATCCCGTTTACAAGGCTTCATGAAGATAAGATGGCTATAAACAGAGTTGATTACTTTTCAATGCCATTGCAAATAGAGCTAGTTAAAGTATATCCCTCAATGTGTTAACCTGTGAGCGCTGACTGAGATGCTATTAGAGAGGGTGCAGGCTATCAGTGTTCAGTTTTAGTATAACACTGAATATTAATTCAATACATCGATAGACAGATCGATTTTTGCACGCATGCTGATGATGCAATGATGAAGACTGCAGAAAATCAGGTTATATATGATCATGACTACTGCATTACAGTCTCTTATGGCATTTATTTTTTTTATTTTTTAAGAATAAGCTTTTTATTCTCACTGTTAAATAGTAATGCAAAAGTGCAAAAGTAAGTAAGTAATATATATAACGGGTGTAGGGTTGCTTTTTTTTGTCCTCTCCAAGTTGTGGCATTCTTTCTTGAATGGTCACTGGGTGTCTCCATAGCTTTGGCCCTATCTTGAGAGGAGTCAGGAGGTATAGCGGGATGGATGAGTTGGTGTAAGGAGTGAGTAGTTTAAGGTATGAAAAAATAAGGGCAGTTTATTTTGATGGGATAGCAGGGATAGCAGTCTGTGTCTCTCTAATTGTAAATGTATGTGGTTATACAGAGCAATGAAACGTCATAGGGCTGCTTTTTAAATCTGTGCTTTACATAGTTACATAGTTGGTAAGGTTGAAAAAAGACACAAGCCCATCAAGTCCAACCTGTATGTGTGTGTGCGCTTTTATGTCAATATTACATTGTATATCCCTGTATGTTGTGGTCATTTAGGTGCCTATCTAGAAGTTTTTTTTTGTAATCATCTATGCTCTCTGCTGAAACCAGAGCTTGTGGAAGAGAATTCCACATTCTTACCACTCTTACCGTAAAGAACCCTCATAAAGAACCCTTTTAGTGAATGCCCACAAGTCTTTATAAATGCCCATTTTATCCCTATTGTGGGGTCACCCGTATGGTATTTGTACATTGAAATCAAAATGTCTCTTTTACAGAGAATAAGTTTAGTGCTTATAATCTTTCCTCGTATCTAAGATCCTCCAGACCCTTTATTAGCTTTGTTTCCCTTCTCTGTACTCTCTCCATTTCCAGCACATCCTTCTTGAGGACTGAAGCCCAGAACTGGACAGCATACTCCATGTGTGGCCGTACCAGAGTCTGGAGTGGTAAAAATTATCATTTTATCTCTGGAGGTAATTCCCTTTTTAATGCATGCCAAAATTCTATTGGCTTCGCTTGCTGCAGCATTGCATGCTGTTGCTGAGCCTGTTACTGTATCTACTAGAACCCCCAGGTCCTTTTTTTTATCCTATATTCCTCCAGAGGTTCTCTCCCTAATAAGTTTTTGCCACCTAAATGCATTATTTTACATTTTCCACATTAAACCTCATTTGCCATGTAGCTTCCAAGGTTTCCACATCCTGTGGAGAAGTTATTGCCCTACTTATCTTTGTATTGTCTACAAATACTGAGATTGAGCTGTTTATCCCATACAGTACACCTGGCATTGAGGAAAATTGGCATAATTTAACCACACCTTGACTTATTTATGTTAAGTTTTTCAACTCTGTTTCTAATGTTATCCTCTGTTAACCATGGTGATGCTTCCTGTGATGTGTCATGAGGATAAACATTCCAGTTTTCCTTCGTGAAGACTGAGGACAAGAATACATTCAAAACCTTCTCCATCTCATCATCCTTTGTAACCAGAATTCCTTCATCATTCTTCATGGGGCCAATATGATCTGTTCTCCCTCTTACTATTTATGTACTTAAAGAATTTCTTGGGATTTTTCTTATTCTCCTTCACTATGTGCCTTTTGTGTTCTATCTTAGCCACTCTGATTACACCCTTACATTTCTTATTGCATTCTTTGTACAGTTAGAATGCGGATGATAATCCCTCAGCCTTGTATTTTCTGAAGGCCTTCTCCTTTGCTATGAATTTTTACGTTGGCATTAAGCCACCCAGGGCTTTTATTAGCATTTTTATTAGCCTAAAGCACACCTATTTTAAAACTTTTTGGGGCAGATTCACAAAACAATTACGCCTGTCTAACTGGTGTTAGACAGGAGTAATTTCAAATTTCGCGCGGCGTATCACTAGTTTGAATCCTCAAACCATGATACGCCGGCTTCGGGCTTCGATCCGAGAGGCTTACGTCTTCGTAAGCCTTCGGATCTACGCTGCCATCTATTTGCGGCCGCTGGGAGGAGTTCGCGTCGTTTTGGTGCGTCGGGATATGCAAATGTGTTTTTACGGGGATTCACGAACATACGAGCGGGCGTCGCAATCGTTTTCGTCTATTTTTTTGTACGTAATGTTAGAGCAGCTTTTTGCTGCTCTAACTTTACGTAGCCCATGTTAAGTATGGCCGTCGTTCCCTCTTCGAATTTATTTAAATTTTTATTTTGTTTACGTAACTCGTCGGGACGTGGATCGGCCGTAAAGTACGCTACATAAACAACGAATGACGTCACAACGTGATTTCGCGCAATGCACGGCGGGAAATTTGCGAACGGAGCATGCGCAGATCGATCGCCGCGGGAACGCGCCTAATTTAAATGTTTCACGCCCCCTACTCGCGCAGATGGATTGCGACGGGAGAAATACACTACGCCGCCGTCGTTTACCGTAGAAAATCTACCTGAATTCCACGTAGAGCAAGGTAAAAAACGGCGGCGTAGTGTATTTCTGATACGCTACGCTAAGCAAAATGTCTGTGAATCTGCCCCTTAGTTCTTTGTTCCTAAGATTTTATCCCATTTTTAGAATCTTCTAGCAAGGAGCGTCATTTCTAGAAGTTGGTTCTTTTGAAATTCAGTGTCTTTGTATTCCTCTTATGCTTCCTATTTGTATGATTTATGCTGAAAAAAAATGACCTGTGATCGCTGTTTTCTAAGTTGCCCTGTATTTCTACATCTGTGATCAAGTCTGTATTGTTATTAATCAGGAGGTCTTTGTTTCTTGTTGGTGCATTTACAATTTGACCCATAAAAATTGTCTTGTAGGGCATTTAGGAAATGGCGAGCTTCCTTCTGCCCAGTTTGGATAATCAAAATCCCCCATTATAATGACACTTCCCATCCTTGCCGCTATTCTAAACTGTGATAGGAGGTCCGTCTCCCCTGCCTCCCTCAGGTTAGGGGGCCTATAGCATACTTCTAGTATTACTTTCTCTTTGGTTTCCTCCCTTTGTAACACTACCTATAAGGATTCCACCTCTTCCCTTGCTCCATTAGTGATGTCACCCCTCACATTCACCAGTATATAATTTTTGATATACAGGCATACCCCTCCCCTTTTTTACCCTCCCTGTCCCTGTGATATAGGGAATACCCTTGAATGGTTGCCAGCCAATCATGAGAGCTATTGAACCAGGTCTCTGAAATCACCACAAGATTAAATTCCTCCTCATACAGTAGCAGTTCTATTTCTCCGATCTTGTCCGCCAGACTCCTGGCATTAGTGAGCATGCCTCCTAGTTTTGTCCGGATAAGCTTTAGCTATTGAGCTGTATAAACAAGATTTTTTTTCCTCAATAAATCAATTAGTGTCAGCTTAGCAAACAGGAGAATAGTGCCTAGTACTTTACCTGCTTGTCTCAGATGTTAAATATATTGTTATACCATAGACTCTTTGTTACATGACTACATTTTTTTTATTTATGCCCTGTACACACGATCGGTTCGTCTGATGAAAACTAACTGATGGATTTTTTCATCAGATATCTGATGAAGCTGACTTTCATCAGTCTTGCCAGTCTGATGAAGCTGTGTGACGCAGCGTAACATGTAAGACCCGAACCCGGAAACCGGAAGTTAGACGCGGAACTCGTTTGTATTTACCTTGATGTAAGTATTTTATTTTTATCATTAAAACGTTTTATACATACTACACTATGGTACCATTCCTCTTCATTTGAGTCACACTGGAAAACCCCCCTCGGCCAATCTTGGAACATTGGACCTTCACCAAACCATTACACCATCTTACTGAAAGGACGGAGTGACACCTGCTGGGGACGCAGCCAGAGCAACACACGCTGAAAGGCTTTAGTTTTGCCTTATTAGGGTAAGCGCAATGTGAGCATATTTCCTGAAGAAAAGTCACCCATATTATAGGACCTGCTACACCACCACGGATGGGACAGTTTATTTTATGCATTTGCACTTTTTTTGCATAGATTGCGATTCACCATACAGATTTTTGGCGTTGAACTATTCATGCGCTGGGACAGTTTACTTTATGCATTTGCACTTTTTTGCACAGATCACTATTCATTATACAGATCCTCAGTGTTGAACTTGTATGCGCTAATCAATTTTATTCAAGTCTTGCCAACACACCATTGGTTAAAAATCTGATCGTGTCCAACGTGGTGACGTAAAACACAACGACGTGCTGAGAAAAATTAACTTCAATGCTTCTGAGTATGTGTCGACTTGATTCTGAGCATGCATTGATTTTTTACCAATGGATTTCCCCACAGACGATCGTTTTTTTATATCAGTTTTTTAACCACACAAAAATTTTAAAACAGGTTTTATTTTTTTTTCACCGATGGGAAAAAAACTAATGGGGCCCACACACGATCGGTTCATCCGATGAAAACGGTCCATTGGTCCGTTTTCCTCAGACGAACCGATCGTGTGTACAGGGCATTAGTGTTTTAGCTTTTAGATTAAAAAATAAAGCAACTACATACACTATGCATCCCCTTAAAAAACAAATGGCTGCAATGAGAAATTTAGTCTGAATTCATACTCTGTAGTGATACAAGGGTCATAATTGGATGAATACAGAAAGCAGGCAAAGAAATGCTATTAACACTTGAAAATATACCACCATGCAGAGGTCAGCCTATTCGTTAGAAGCACAGCAAGCATCCAGAGATCCTAAGGTTTGCTGCACATAGCAGTGATGACCCTCCCTATATCTCTCACCATCTCATTGTAACCTTCAGGCTTATATTATGTATGATGTGTTCTGGAGGGAAGCAGATGAAAGACAATATAAGTAATCATAAGACAGTTGAAGTATATTTCTTTTCTCATATAGAACTCTCCATTTGTCCCCTTTGCCCTCATGCATTTGTATGGCTTGCACACTGCAAAGACACTTTAACCCCTTTATTGCCACAGTTCTGCTTATTGTTAGTCAGTTAGACTAGCTTTAACTTCTTTCCAAATATACCTATGAAATGTATTACAAACACTGGAATTTGGTAGTACACAGATGAACAATTTTTAGTGAGTCTACTATTTGTTATCTGTTTCACTTAAAGTACCTTAATAAAGTATTCATACTATAGAACATTTATGTAGCCAATATGATAAACCTAACAAAAGAACAAAAAGCGTCGCCCTCTAAGTGTAGTATGAAATTTATTTATACAAATAACAAGACAATTCTTATGAGGATACTACTCACAAGACTGCAGGGTACAGGGGCATATCGCAATAGAATGTCATCCATGGCTGGCTTCCGGGATAGGCGAACTCCGCTGATGTTAGGATCCTGAGATGGACGAATGCTCTAGACTCCCACTGCGGGGACAAACACTGTGCGGTTCATCCGCTGGTCAAGGCATCAGCATCTGTAGATGTCCCTGGGTGGTCATCCAGCGCTGGTGGGACAGAGAGATGCAAGGACGTAGTGAGACAGCGTAGTGGAACGCAGCCGTGGAGCGCAGGTGGCGGAGCGTCACTTCCGGGTTAGGTCTCGGGGCTGTGCACGCGTTCATCAGGCTCATATGATAAACATAAAGGGTCACTAAAGGAATTTTTTAGCTAAATAGCTTCCTTTACATTACTGCAGTGCTGTTTTCATGTCCTCATTGTTCATGTTGCTTTGATGTTGCTGTAATTCTGCTCTGATCTCCACACTTCCTGGTTGTCAGTTTCCTTATAACCACAGTGCTGGGAGCTTTCTCACTGTGGTCACTAATCAAGGAGGTGTGATTACTGTGTGTAAACTGAAACTGGGTTGGTGCAGTCAGCTGGCAATGACCTCCTCCTCTTTACTGAGGGGGATGTCTGTACTGAGATGGGGGGTGTCTGTACTGGGGGGGGTGTACTGCTGGGGAGGGTCTGCACTGAGGTGGGAGTATCTATACCGATGGGGGTGTCTGCACTGAGGAGTTATCTGCACCGAGAGAGTTGGTCTTTACTGAGGGGGGACTATAGTTGGTGGGTGGGGGTGACACCAACCCTAGTAATGCCACTGCAGTGGGGTGTATGTGGATATTAGTGGGGAGATGTGGATTTTACAGTGGGGGGGATGTGGATATTACAGTAGGGTTGGGGGGAGATGTGGATATTACAGTGGGGGGAGGTGTGGATATTACAATGGGGGGGTTGTGGATATTACAGTGGGGGCGGAGATGTGGATATTACAGTGGGGGGGAGATGTGGATATTACAGTGGGTGATATTTTTTTTATTTTTTTTGCCGATCCGAAAAATTATCCGATCCATGACTCTGATCTGAGGAACCATCTGAACCGTGAGTTTTTTTATCTGTTGCACCCCTAATATAAACTCTAATTGAATGAAATTTATCTTAAAATTGCATTGTGTATCATAAACAGTTCATTTTTATTTTAATTAAATACTTGATTTCAGTGCTGCTAATTTCCTACAGCTTCTGTGCAGCCATTTACTGTCTACGCCTGGATTCACATACCTCAGCGCATATATACTGTATGCCGGCCTAGCGTATCTTCTTTACGCTACACCGACGCAATGCAGAGAGGGAAGCATGGAATTCACAAAGCAAATGCTCCCAACGTTGAGCCGGCGTAGCATATAGTCGTAGGCGTAAGGCAGCGCAAGTCAAAGTAGGTGGAAGTGGGTTGGAAGTGGGCATGATACATTTAAATTAAGCGTGACCCCATGCAAATGATGGCCTGTGCTTCAGACAAGTACTTAAAATGAACTGTGCATGCGTCGTACCGTGGACGCATCCCAGCGCGCCTGCTCACAATCACGTCAAAACAACTGGCTAAGATACGTTGAATCACTGCTTACGACGTGAACGTAACCTACAGTACACCCAGCCCTATTCACGTACAAAGTAAACTATGTAAAACTCGACGGCGTTTGATCCCTGGTCCATACCTTTGCATGAGTTGCGCCTCCAATATGGGGAATAACATTACGCCGGACGTAAATCGCTTAAAACATGCACCGGGCGCAAGTACGTTTGTGAACCTGCGTATCTCCCTCATTTGCATATTTGCATTGAAAATCAATGGGAGTGCCAAATGCATCCAGCATAACTATGCGCCCACTATACGCCGGCGTAGACAAGTTATGTCAGTTGGATGAAGCCTATTTTTTTTTACGTATCTAGCTTTGTGGGTCAGCGCACAGATACGACGGCGCACATTTGTACTTACGTCGGCGTATCTGGAGATACGTCGGCGTAAGTGCTTTGTGAATCCGGCTATATGTGTTCTGACTCTTATGCACTTTGTTTGTTCACTCTCAGTGGGCTCATAAAAATTATTCATTTAATCTACCTTTACAGAATAAGGGCACCTATCCTGATTTATTTTTGCACTCTCCATCAAATTAAAGTACTCTGAATATGTCTGAACCTATCAAGGTGCAGAGAAAAAAAATGGAAAAAGACCTTCATTCTTTCCGGGTTTTTTTTCAGACCTAAACATGATTGATTTTAAAAGTCCATTTTCATTCAGCCTCCTGTTCTGCTTCAATCCAGCAGGGGCTCTTTACATGATCCCTTCTTGATTGGACCAGATGATGCCAGTGTGAAATGGGCCTAAGGCCTTGTACACATGGTATGAAAATCAGAAGTGAAAAGTCTGAAGACGAGCTTGGTGCTGATTTTCGGATCGTTAGTATGGTGCATTCGACAGATGATATGACTTTTACATCAAACACAAGCTGTAAGTGCAGGCTATAACATTTTTGTCTGATGTAAACTCAACATCTGATTTTCAGATGATCAGTACAGAAATCCATCACACAAAAGTCAAAAGTACAAACACGCATGCTTGGAATCAAGGAATGGCTGGGAAGAGTTTGGTCTAGTAAACTACTGTTCGTAATCTAGAATTAACATTCATGACGCGGCAATTAATGAAATGTCAAAATTCTCATCTTCTTTAATCGGATAATAATAAAGCTGCTTTGCATGTAGTTATGCCAAACGTATTTTAAAAGGCATTTGTTTTGTATGATCTGAAAATCGCAAATCAACGCTCAATAAACTTCTACTAACACGAAATTAGCAGAAAGGGCCCAAAGGGTGGCGCTTGAGAAATTAACATCCTCTTTATACTCTCATAGTATGTCCGAACCTTCATGTTTGTCAAATGACAATTTCCGTATCGTTTGTATACTAGCTACTTGCCGACCAAAGGAAAATGTCTTCAATAGGAAACTAATGCAGCCATCGCATTTAAGGATTGATAATCTTATAGACTGTATATATTTAAGATTTGCCTTAAGTTAACCAAATAAAAGGTATCATCTACAGTCCAAAATGTCTGTATGTTTTTAGTGTTGTTAGTCTAACGTAAGCTAGATTTTTAATGAAGTTCCAAGAATCCCTAAACAATGTTGAAGGGTCATATAAATGAATTCCACAGTTACCAGGAGGACCATAGTATCAGTTTCATGCAGAGTCAGTGGAGTAACAGATTTATATACTTTGGAAAATTAAGGATGATAAATGGAGATACCATGCAGTTTCTTACACATTTTAATCCAATCGACTTTACAGAGTATATGTAAGCTTTACTGACCTTTCATTGAAACAATTGAATCTATCCTTCAAACTGGCCCAGCCTTGGAACAATTGTACACTAATTATCAGACATTATTGATTTTGTAATTTCATTTGTCTCTAGTGCATTAAAGATTCAAGTCTGCCACATTCTGATGAATTCCTCAGATCAGAAGCACTGTGCTTAGTCACACCTATCTAGCCTAAGAAATGCCAGACAACAAATGTATAATGTCAATTTAAAGGATGGCTGTGGCTGAAGTTACTTATAGACATCATAGAAAAACTGAACATACTGTTCTAATGTGGTCACCCTAAGATCCTTTTTTTATAAAGATCTTTCCATAAACATGCATTCTCAGACTTACCTGAGGGGAGTAGGAGTGTAAGCCAACACCACAGTCACCAGCTTCTTAAATGAGTTAAGTTGTTATTGGTTAACATTAGCATGTCTTGCCTTGTATTAAGCTTTATAAAATCCCATGATTCCTATTACATATGAATGGCTGCTCTCGACCTGTGTGGAGATATTTGGGCAGACACAATTGGGGTTACTAAAACTGGACAGTGAAAAGTCGGTTACGGTTCTGCATAAAAACCAATCAGGTTCCATTTTTTTTTCAAAGCCTAATTAAACAAGCTGACGATAAAAAATTATTGGCTACCATGCACAGCTGCACCAGATTTTGCACTCTTCAGTTTTAGGGGTCTGACATGTGCTTCGACTTCCAGAGCACAAGTTGCATGAATTGTTCCCTATGAGAGCCGTCCTAACTAGTCCGACTTTGAAAATGCTGCTTGCACTACTTTGGTCTGACTTGGGCGTGATTTCAGCCCATTGATTTGAATGGAAGTTGGGATCATCATCTTAATTGATCCGACTTGTGGCACGCAACTTGTGATCTGAGGATGTTAAGGGGGGACCCCATGCCAAAATTTAAAAAAAGCATGGGCTCCCACTAAAGACCATACCAGACCATTTGGTCTTGTGGGGACCCCACCAAAATTCATACTAAACCCTTATCCAAGCATGCAGCCCGACAGGTCAGGAGAGGGGCGGGACAAGTGAGTGCCCCCCCTCCTGGACCATACCAGGCCACATGCCCTGAACATGGAGGGTGGGTGCTTTGGAGCAGGGGGTGGGCTATGTGCATCCACCTCAAAGCACCTTGTCCTTTTGTTGATGGGGACAAGGGCTTCGTCCACTCTGGGCAGTGGTTGTTGGGGTTTGTGGGCCGGAGGGTTATAGGAATCTGAAACTCCCTTTAACAAGGGGGCCCCCAGATCCCCCCATGTGAATGAGTATGGGGTACCAATTCACCCCCAAAAAAAAGAAGTGTGGTGTAAATAAAAACAGGTGACAATTTTGACAAGTCCTTTATTAAAAGTGAAGAATGTGCCCCGTCTTATCTCCAATGTGTCTTCTTTCTCCAGTTCCACCACCAATGTGTTCTTCCTCTGGTCTTCCCCCCTTCCGGTGATGTGTACTTCCTCTGGTCTTCTACCTCTGCTGCTGTCTTCTCCCTTCCAGGGATATGTTTTTCTTTCAGTCATCTCCCTCCGCTGCTGTCTTCTCTGGCACAGAGTCTCATGGTCATCTCCCTCCCCTGCTGTCTTCTCCTATGCTGCCTTCTCTGGCGCAGAGTCTCATGGTGACTTCACCAGATGGCCACGCCCCCTGGGCTATATAAGAAATGTCAGACATTGCATATGACACAACGGGGGGAGTCAGCATTGGAGGAGGACCAAGTCAGTGGTGGAGAAGACAACAGCACCGGAAAAGACAACAACGGTGGAGAAAACAGCATCGGAGGAGAAGACCGGAGGAAGATTACATCACTTAAGGGAGAAGACAGCACTGGAAAAAGAAGTCATGTTGGAGCTACGACAGGGGACATTCTTTACTTAAATTAAAGGACTTGTCTCTTCATACTCATACACATGGGGGGGCTAAGATCTGGGGGCCTTTTTGTTAAAGGGGGTTTCCAGATTTGGCTAAGCACCCTGCCCGCAGACCCCCACAGCCACTGTCCAGAGCTGTCGGGAAGAGGCCCTTGTCCCCATAAACATGGGGACAAGGTGCTTTGGTGTGGGGTGTGCAAAGCCCCTTTGCCCCAATGCACTTACCAATTTGGAGTAATCGACCATAACTGACTAGAAGGAAGATTATTTAAATACTTCATATATACATTAGAGGTGATGTCTGTACTGGACTATGATGACACTTTAAGTGGCAATTATGTGTCTGTCCCTTTAAAGATGTCCCCTGTGGGATCTCCCTTTCTCCCCTTCTTCACTTGCTGAAACTGGCCAGGCCCTTGCACAACAGTATGGCGCTTTGGTTTAAAAAAAAAATGGCTTGATATAATTCTAGATACACATGCACTGATATTATGCTCCTGAAGAAATGAATGTTGTTCATGAAACTCTTTGAGGGGAAAAATTTGCGTTGCTTTATTGTAAAAGATCAACATACAATATACATATTATATATAACCAATGACACAACATTAAATTCACCTTAGCCTATATGCAAGTATTCCAGGGAATTTTCTATTCCTCTGGTTCTTATCTCTCCTCTTTGACATTCAGGTTTTCTACACTCAGAATACTTTGGTATGTGTTTTTTGTAAAAAAAATGTAAGATATGGTATGCATCTTCTCCTGAAGAAGTGGATGGAGTCCACGAAACCCATAGAGCCTACTTGATGCAGTTATACAATGAAGACTTGTCTATATCATTTATACCATTATGATCCTATATTTAAGCTTCAATGTATCCATGATATGCAGTATATATGGGCTTTTATCACTCAATATTATGTGCTATAGTGTCTATCTTGTATATGTATGACCTGTATTATTCATTTAGATGTGTGTGTATTTATATATTGCTCTACACTTGTATGTGTATATATTTGTTTTTACCAAAAATTGATAATTCATCTACTTATGCCATGTGCCTCATTCAAAGTCCCAAACTGCTTCCTTTTATCTCAAAAAATAGGGATGGAGGCACATAATTGTATACACCTCATTTAAAGTCTCTGAACCTCTTTTTTTTTTTTTCATCCTTCTGTAAGTAGGTTGCCCAGGTCTGACTCAGATGGCTGGGGCCCTACCTACAAACAAGGATTCCAGCGCTAGTCTTATGGTATTCCATACCCAAGTCCACGCAGACATCACATGCACAATTTCCTGTTTCCAGAGCACTTTTTACACAGGCCTGTGATTTAACATGGTCTAGGTTAGGGCTCCAGGAGGCCAAACAAATACTTGGGGCCATGTCACACAGGGTCCCAGGTCACCTGGAGCCCAGAGCTGTATCCTGGCCTAGGTCAACAAGGCCCAGGCCTAGGGCAGCACCTTGCAGGGGGCAGCACGAAAAGAGTCCCCGCCGGCTTGCGCTACACTGTTAGGAAAATTAGTCTAGCGCCCCCATAAAGTGGCCACGCTGCTTCTAGTATGTGGGCGGCCGGCATTCCGCAACTGTGGGGGGCGCTTCCAATTTTGACTGTTTTGTCATCCTGGACCACAAACCTTCCTCACTGTGCTATATGTTTCTGCTGCACCATCTACTTAAAGTAGAACTATAGGCAAAACTTTTACCATCTCTGTCCCATTGCGAAGATTTTCCTTCACTTCCTGCTCTTATGGGCAACCAGGAAGTAAGAGGAAATCTAAGTAAATTAAGGGAATTCATTGGGGCCCCCCCCCCCCCCCCCCCATGCCCTCAGAACTAGGGTCCTCACTTGAAAATTTCAGGGCGGGTCTTAAACAACACAAGGTGTGGCCGTGACAGGAAGGGGTGGGTCATATTTAAATTAGGGGGTGCACGAGTTTAGTCAGGCCTAGGGCAGCACAAAACCTAAATACACCTCTGCTGGAGCCTGTTCCACAAGGAGGATTGCTCTTACCGCCAAGAGGGTGACTCCTTTTCTATAATTACAGTGTGCTCCTGAGCCGACGAGAGTTACACAAATACACAGATTCACTCTTCTTCCCAAATGAGGCTGAACCTATTGTATCATAATTCTTGTACTCCCAGGGTTAGATAAGGAAGATATATTAAGTGGCTTTTCTTTGAACTTTACTTCGACAATAGTTCAATTACAAATATTTCCACAGACTTGTGGAAATATTGTAATCCAATGTACATGGCATGAACAGTTCCCAAACAGTGGCAGAAAGGGTGCATAAGAAAAGACTAAACACATTTTTCCTCTTATTGCTCCATCCTCACTATATGGAAGATCGCTGGATTGGCCTGTCACAGTAATGGGAAAAGTGGTAGGTAAGTGACCGCAAATTATGTTTATTAACATTTTTGCTGCATATACAGTATAACTGACCTTTTTATAATTGCAATAGAAAGTAATTAGTAGTTACTGACAGTTTGTATTCTGATTAGATTTTAATACATGACTTTATATGAAAAGGAAGTCTGCATATTGTAGAAAGTTACAGAAGGTAAGTATTGCACTGTAATCATTTTCGTCCCTCTTTAAGTACAAGTCACCTTCTTTAAGTCTTTAATATAAATTAGTGTAATTAGTACAATATGTTGAGTCAGCACTTTGTAAAATGGGTTTTGGATATGTTAAAGAAACAACAAGTACAAAACGGAAACACATTTCACAAAATGAGAAAGCATGAAATGCAAGGTCAAGCACAGAGATGGCGGAAGGCTGGAGATGGGAAAATGTAACCACTTAAGCCCCGGACCAATATGCTGCTAAATGCCCAGAGGCGTTTTTACAATTCGGCACTGCGTCGCTTTAACAGACAATTGCGCGGTCGTGCGACGTGGCTCCCAAACAAAATTTGCGTCCTTTTCTTCCCACAAATAGAGCTTTCTTTTTATGGTATCTGATTGCTTCTGTGGTTTTTATTTTTTGCGCTATAAACAAAAATAGAGCGACATTTTTGAAAAAAAAAAACAATATTTTTTACTTTTTGTTATAAGAAAAATCGAATAAACAAAAATTTAGTCAAACATTTAGGCCAAAATGTATTCAGCCACATGTCTTTAGTAAAAAAAAAATCACAATAAAAAAAATTAGCTACCTAGCGGAAACAGCGACACTAATACAGTGATCAGAAAAATGATCGCTTAGTGACGCTGGCAATAGGGGGTGAAAGGGTTAACTAGGGCGGTGATCAAGGGGTTAAAACTTTATTAGGGGGGTACGGGGCTACCCTGGACCTAACACTAACTGCCTGTCACACTAACTGTCACACTGACACTAAATGCAGTGATCAGTAAATATATGATCACTGCAATCAGTGACAGTGTGACAGGGGGCTGGGGGGGTGATCTGAAGGGGTTAAATGTGCCTATGTGTTTGGTGTCAGTGTAGTGTTTGTGCAACTCACTTCTCCTCTTGGCGGATTGAAAATACTGCCGAGAGGAGAGCTCACATCACTTCCTCTGCCTATGTTTACATTACATAGGCAGATGAAGTGACATGGCGGGGGCTCTGCTGATTGGCTGGGAAAGTTCACGAGGGGGCGGACAGAAACCAACAGCCGCCCCCTCAGCACGAATCGCTTCCCAAGGTAAGCCGCACATACATAGTCGTACGGCGGGCATTAAGTGGTTAAGAAAGCATTACATTAAATGAGAAATTCAGTATGCTTTTTGAAATCAGATAAATGTAATCAATATAGACAAACAAAATATGTGTCAGCAAGATTTATATAATGGTTAAAGTTCCGGTATCCGAGGAATGAAACATGTAAGATATTTACACTGGGACAGAAACCCCCCCCCCCCCCCCATTGTTTACCTATCCAAGCCTACATTCCCCCATGGGGTCAGAGACATTGAATTGGAAGCTGATGATATACTGTTCGGAAATATTAGCTTGAATGATTCCATATGGGACTCTGTGAATAACCATCCCATTGCAACAGACACTATGGATATGGACTGAACTAACTTTTGGATTACTACTAGCGTATAACGGGATACACTGATACACTACTTTGATTTGGAACTATTAGAAATATCATAGACTTGGAATCATCAGCTGGAGAATCTATGGTTTATAAATATATTCCAACATATTGAATCTCACTCTACATTGGAGCATAGGCGTGCGCAGCCTGTTGCATTAGGGTGTGCACCTGAAAGCTCAAAAACACAGTACGGATCTCACTGTGTTCATTCAGAAAGGGAAGGGGCCGGTACATGACATTACCCCTTCCCCCTTCCCCCACTCATCCCGAAATATCATCTATGTGTGCCCACTGCAGTAGCCAATGGAAGAAGAGAGAAGCCAGCCATACTGTGGGAGGGTGCCTGGGCAGCAGGGGGAATCTGCACTGCAGAGAGTGATTAGGGTGTGCCTGTGCACACCTGCCACACCCTGTGCGCACGCCTATGCATTGGAGAGATCTCTGTATGACCAGTGACCATTAAGTAACCAGAAGTATGTCTTACACAGTATTAATGTAATGAACTGCATATAGGAAATACCTGCATGCTGCAGGAACCTTGGCATATGGTTACACTGGTTACATCTGTGAAATTGTTCCTTCTTGTGTGATATCATACCTGATAAGATCGGGACTGCAGTGTGAAGCAATCTGTCTAATTTATTCCAGTGTCTGTTATTTTCCAGCTATCCAATATTGTTTCCAGGACGAGAACAGCAGGGACCATTTACATCTGAGGAGATATATATATATATATATATATATATATATATATATAGAGTTCTCCCGATACCACTTTTTTAGGACCGAGTACAAGTACCGATACTTTTTTCCATGTACTCGCCGATACCGAATACCGACTTTTTTTTAAATGTGTCCCCACAATTGCAGCCATGTCCCCCCACAAATGCAGCCATGTCCCCCACAGATGCAGCCATGTCCTCCATATATGCAGCCATGTCCCCCACATATGCAGCCATGTCCCCCACAGATGCAGCCATGTCCCCCACAGATGCAGCCATGTCCCCCCACATATGCAGCCATGTCCCCCCACATATGCAGCCATGCCCCCCCACAAATCCAACCATGTCTCCCCATACCGTATATGCAGATGCAGATGCCGCTGCCGCCGCCTATTTAATCAGTGCAGGGAACATTACAGCTTTCATTTGAATAGCTGTGTGTTCCCCGCCGTGCCACGTATAGACACTCCCCCTTGTTCGGGCACTTTGATAGACAGATCACCCGTCCAATCATTGAAAGCTGTAATGTTCCCCGCGCTGATTAACTGGGCGGCGGCGGCGTTGTGGTATGTGATGGCGTTGTGGCGGCGGCGGGGGGGGGGTATTTTCGGATCTGGCATCGGGGGCATTTGTGGGAGTACAAGTACAAGTCCCTATACCGAAACTGGTATCGGTATCGGGACAACCCTAATATATATACATATATATCTATCTATATATATATATCTATATATATCTATATATAGAGATATATATATATATATATATATATATATATGTGTGTATGTATATATATATATATATATATATCATTGTGAGGAGAATATAATTTTTTTTCTCCCCCTCTTCTGTATAACCACACTTAATTTAGTTGTTTTGTGTTACTGACTTTCATTCAGCCCTTGACTGACTGACAATTGTGGAACAACACGTGTATTTACTAATTGGATGTAGTTACTGGTTTTTCCATTTCGGAACAGTGTGAACATTATCTTTGTTCACAGAATCACACTGTCCCATTTGGGAATTCCTCCAGTTTAGGTCTCGTATATAGGTGGCTTGGAATATTATTAGGTGCTTATAGGGGGTGTTTTTTTATTAGGGGAGGGAAGGATCTGTGGACTGATTGGTTTAATTCCCCTTTCAATTTCGAGAGGAGGTAATTATCTACATTGATTATCTACTGTAGAGTCTTTGGGGAGGTTATAGATCACGAGGGAAGTCCCTAAAGGAGGGGTAAAAGATTCCCCAGTGATCTATAACCTCCCCAAAAACTCTATATATAGGGGGTCAGGGGATATTGCTTTTTGTATTTTGCTCTTTTTTAGCAATACAATTGATTGTATTGTATAGGGTGTGTATTTATATCATTCCATTTATGACTATTTTTTCTTATTTGAGCAAGATTTATATATCCAAAGATAACAGCAAGGGTTAAAATAGTTCAGAAAAATACTTTTATTCCCTAAGGCTTATAAAATGGCTAAATTAACATCAAGGTTTCAATGACAGTTAATGTTTCAGAAGTTATGTGAATCCTCTATTCACATTTAAACTCAACTTATGTGAGTCATTATTGATAGTTATACAAACTTTAACCAGCTACATTAAAAGAGAATAACAATATTCACCCATTTACCTTCACAATGAAAGGAAAGCTGAATGCATGTTCATAATCATCCAATGACACATACAGAAATAACAGAAGGTGAGGCAAAGCAATGGTGGACTCAACAAAAAATGTAGCTGAAATCCAATGTTGTAGAAAGAGATACAAGATGAGAATGAGATTTATAGGATCTGCAATTAGTTTTTAAGAGTATATGCTCCCAGAGCAAGTATCTAAGGCAGTAATGCCATGTACACACGGTCGGAGTTTCCATCTGAATTTCCGATGGACTTAGATAGAGAGCAGGTTCTCTATTTTACCGACGGAAAAAATTCCTATCAGAAAATCCGTTCACCTGTAAGGCTTTGTACACACAAGGCAATAGATTTGTTCAAAACGGTCTGTCCGACCGATTTTAACAAATCTGTCTGTTTGGATTTTGGTTTGCTCGCGTGTACACACAAGCAAACCAAAATCCCCGCCAGCAGACGGCGCGCTGACGTGTCGGTGACGTTGACGCCACCACGTCACCGCACCAGGAAGTAAAACACTTCCGCGCATGCGCCGAATCCATTCGGCGCCGGTGCGAGACGACATGTCTGCTGGTAAGTGTACTAACCAGCAGACATGTCGGGCGGACGGGTTCCCACCCGATAGATTTCAAAGCATGCTTTGAAATCTGTCGGGTGGCCAAATCTGTCGGCTCGCCCGTACACACGATCGAATCTGTCTGCTGGGACGGTCTAGCAGACCGTTTCCAGAAGACAGATTTGACCGTGTGTACGCGGCCTAAGGAATTCCGATGTACTAAAAACCATGCATGCTCTGAATCTTTAGATTTAGATTACAGTCATGGACACAGAGAGGTTTTTCAACAACACTAGACACTGTGTGAATTTTTACCATTGTGTCTGGGTAAATGGAAAACAGGATGAATACATCACATTTGTCCTTCCATTTACTGATATTAGTTCTTCATTCTACAAGCAGGTTTTCCCCCCCTTTCTACGTGGGGTGTTAAGGAGTTGTTTGGGGGGGGGCTTATTTTAAGGTGCAGAGTGCCACAATACCCTATCTTTGAGGTCTGCAAAATGACGAGCCACTGGGCTTTTGTTAAAAAATTTTAAGTAGAGCATGTCCATTAGGCCGCGTACACACGAGGAGACATGTCCGCTGAAACTGGTCCGCAGACCAGTTTCCGCGGACATGTTCGATCGTGTGTACGGCCTAGCGGACAGGTTTCCAGCGGACAAAAGTTTCTAAGCATGCTTAGAAACTTGTCCGCTGGAAACCTGTCCGTCGGACATGTCCGATGGTTAGTACGCCAAACCATCGGACAGAAATCCCGCTCATGCATCAAATTGATTTGACGCATGCGTGGAAGCATTGCACTTCCTTGTTTGAGCACGTCAGTGTCTTCTACGTCACTGCGTTCTCTGTCCGCTGGGATTTTGGTCTAATGGTGTGTACACACATCAGACCAAAATATCCCTGGAGACATGTCCGATGAAAACGGTCCGCAGACCATTTTCATCGGACATGTCTCCTCATGTGTACGCGGCCTTATTGTTCAGCAGTTATCATCATAACACAGACAGGCTATGAAAATGTTTAATGCAACAGGTCAAACTGAAATTCAACTTTTCATAATATCTATTTAAATGGCGTTACATAAGGATAAATCAGCCAAAAACCTGACCGTTAGCTTAACTGAGAGTTTATTGAAGGAAAGCACAGTAAATTGACAATAGAGACAAAATGGTAACGAGTTTTGCAGGAAGACACAGAACAAAGGTAAACGAAAAATTCTACAGTTGAAACAGAAGCTGCCAGGAGTAGTTCGTAGGTGGGTGCTAGATTGCAATACAATACAGGTTAACAGGTTCTAAGAGTCTTATATGGTTAAATTGTAAATACTATTAAGCCTCCCATAGGTGAATAGAAATCTGACTGGTTCACTGGGGACCCGCCTAAATTCAATCCATCTATCGACAGAGTTCAATCTAACAATTGACTTCTGTTGAATGAACTTATTGGAAAGCCTTTGTCAAACAGCTGGCTGCAGCTGCTGATCAATCTGTTCTGACAGAGAAGGAGTGCTGCTTTTAGAATACTATGGCACAGTGGGAATGATTCCTCTATCCACCATGCATATGAGGATGAAGGAATCCATCCATTTTTTTCTATCAAGCCCTCTGGCTGGTTAAAAAATAAACAAGGGGCCAGATTCTCAAAAGAGATACGATGGTGTATCTCCAGATAATCGGTCGTATCTCTGTTTCTTGCCCTGTGTATCTATGCGACTGATTCTTAGAATCAGTTATGTATAGATTTGGCGTCACTTTGGCGTCACTTACACCGTCAGATCTTAGATGTAATTCTATGCTGGCCGCTAGGTGGCGTTCCCGTCGATTTCAGCGTTGAATATGCAAATGAGCATGATACGCCGATTCTTGAACGAAGTTGCGCACCGTCGACGTAGTTTACATAGTTTCCGTACGCGTAAGGTTACCCCTGCTATATGAGGGGTAACCTTGCGTAGGTCCGGCGTAAGCCATGTTAAGTATGGACGTCGGGACAGTGTCATGTTTTTCCATTGTTTACGTAGTTTACGTAACTTGTCGCGAACAGGGCTGTACGTTAATTACGTTGCCGTCAAAATCAATGTATTTGTGGCGTAATATGGAGCATGCGCAGTGCGCTACGTTTCTGGCCGACGCATGCGCAGTTCGTTCGGCGCGGGGGCGCGCTTAATTTAAATACAGCACGCCCCCTCCTTCCCTATTGGAATTACGCGGCCTTACGCCATCCCATTTACGCTACGCCGCCGCACATTACGGAGCAAGTGCTTTGAGAATACAGCACTTGCCCGTAAAAAGTGCGGAGGCGTAGCGTAAATGGGTTACACTACGCACAAACAACGCAAAAGTACGAGAATCTGGCCCAAGGCATCTATGGCCAGCCTTACTTGTGGTTCCCTGAAGAGTAACTTCCCTCTCACATAGGAGCCTACAGCTGGCAGTACAGGTGATCGTCCTAAGGGCTTCCTGGTCCTGCTCAGCAGTGGAGAGACAACAAATGACTGTGGTCCGGGTGAACTAGCAGGTGGCTGTACACAGGTCCACCCCACTGGGGTCTTCTGCTCACTTGCTGCCCACACCGGACATAACATTGGAAGGTCCAGTGTCTGGTGGCAGTTCACATGCCCAATCTCTGTTGTACCTCTGATCACAGGAGGGTAGGAATAGCTGCTATTTATACCCCCTGGGCTCAGGAGAATGTGGGTAATAAAGTTAAAGAAGCCTACTCCTGCTACTAAGGAAAGCAAGTAAAGTGACACTGTTATACAAAAGCATTTAGCAGCATTTTAAAATATTTCTAAAGAGAGTTTCTATAAGTATGTATGTAAGCCAGAGGAAATAAAAATGAATAAATAAGGCAAGTCATTAAAGGGGTTGTAAAGGTTTGTTTTTTATTTTCTAAATAGGTTCCTTTAAGCTAGTGCATTGTTAGTTTACCTACCTTTTCCTTCAATTTCCCTTTTTTCTTTGCCTGAATTTCTCACTTCCTGTTTATCCTCAGTAAGCTTGCCCCCGTCATCCAAGCTGGGGGTTAGTCAGCCAGAACAGCTTACTGAGCAGGGACAGGAAATGAGAAATTCAGACAAAGAAAACAAAGAAAAAAAACATTTAGAAGGGAAGGGTAAGTGAACCAACAATGCACTAACTTAAAGGAACCTATTTAGAAAATAAAAAAACAAACCTTTACAACCCCTGTGAGGCCTCGTACACACGAGCGGATATGTCCGCTGAAAACGGTCCGATGGACCGTTTCAGCAGACATCTCCGATCGTGTGTATGGGCTAGCGGAAAGATTTGTCCACCCGACAGATTTCAAAGCATGCTTTGAAATCTATCGGGTGGGAATGTGTCCGCCCGACATGTCTGCTGGTTAGTACACTTACCAGCAGACATGTCGTCCCGCACCGCTGCCTCGCCGCCGCCGAATGGATTCGGCGCATGCGCGGAAGTGTTTTACTTCCTGGTGCGGTGACGTGGCGGCGTCAACGTCACCACCACGTCACCGCGCCGTCCGCCGGCGGGGAATTTGATCCGATGGTGTGTACACGCCATCGGACCAAACTCAAGATCGGACATATCCGATGGAAACGGTCCGCGGACCGTTTTCATCGGATATGTCCGATCGTGTGTACAAGGCCTAAGTGCTATGGAAGTCAAGAAGCTAATTCTTAAAGAAATCTTTAATTTCTTTGACCGTGTAGTAGTGAGCAGAAACATCCATGTTAAATGGCTGATTATGTTGGTTATTCTGATCCTCCGTGGTAGCCTACTGGAGGCATACAAATTCTAAAGCAGTTTTGGGTAAATTTTTGTACTCTTGTGACAAAGAACAAGGCACAAAGGACCAAAAGGGGTCGCCTGAGTTTTTTTTTATAGAGAATGGGCCCAATTCAGATATCTTTTGCGTATCTGTCCGGCGGCGTAGCGTATGGTGTTTACACTACGCCGCCACAAATATTATGGGCAAGTGCCTTATTCAGAAAGCACTTGCTCCATACTATGCGGCGGCGTAATGTAAACTGCACAGCGTAAGGCCGCGCAATTCAAATGAATGGAGTGGGGGCGTGATTCATGTAAATGAATCATGACCCCACGTCATTCACGTTTTTTTTGGACGGCGCATGCGCCGTCCGTGGACGTTCCCAGTGTGCATGCACGAAATCACGTAGATTTTTATCAATGTAAACGACGAGCCCCATTCCCGAACGAGTTACACAAACGACGTAGCCGACAGCAAATTCGACGCGGTCCCGACGTCCATACTTAACATTGGCTGCGCCTGCTATAGCAGGGGTAACCTTACGCCGTCTAACGCTTACGTAAACGACGTAAAAGTCCGCTCGTGAACCGCCGTATCTTTCTCATTTGCATAGGCAAATGAGAAATCGACATAAACGCCACCTAGCGACCAGCGTAATAATGCAACTAAGATACGACGGTGTAAGCAAATTACGCCGCTCGTATCTTAGAAGAAAGCCGGTGTATCTTCTTTTCAGAATAGCAAAAAAAGATACGGCGGCTATTCTTAGTATTTACTCAGCGTATCTATAGATACGCTGCGTAAATAGCTTTCTGAATATGGCCCAATGAGTGCAGGTCATCCCCCCTTCTGAGTCCCCCCTCGTCTCCACCACCTACACATCTCTGAATATCACCCTTTGGACCCACCTCTCAGTACCACCCCCTTCACACAATACAGCCCCAATCATCGTTTTTTGGTGCTAAGAAATCTGTTTGGAAGTTGTTAATGTTAACAAGAAAAGCAGTAACACAGATCCCCCCCTGGCAACAATACACACCCTGCAACAAAATACTGCAGTAACAATAGACCCCCTCAAGCAAAAGTAGGACTCCCAGCAGCCAGCATCAATAGACCCTACAACTGGCAGCAAAAAAAACAAAACATCCCTTCCTCAAATGTAGATTCTTCCCAGAAACAGTTGGCTCCCCTGATCTACAACAAAAGACCTTATCTCAAGAAACACAAGACCCCTTCTGCAACAATAGATCTTCCCCAGCAGCAATAGTTCCCCACCAGCCAGCATCAATAGACCCTCCATCACACCTGTTCACTCCTTGCCATTACATAAATTCAGCACTGAAGGTGGCAGAACTGCATTCCACTGAAAAAACACCCTCGATATAAAGTATCATAAAAAGAGGCATAACCTGGCATAGGAATGTTCTCTTCCTATGCTTACCACAGGAAATGTATTTCAATATATAATGGATTGTTTTTACTGTATACCCTTGATATATTCATACTTGATGCCTGCACATAGACGTAGCCAGGGGCGAACTGACCATTCGGGCTCTTGGGCACTGCCTGTGGGCCCCATGCCACCAGGGGGCCCCATTAGGGTTACCAGCCTCAGTAAAACCAGGGACAATATATAAAAATCTGTGTTTTTTTTTTAAATCCCAAGATTATAGCTGCCCCGCTCTCCAGTGCTTTTTCAGTGTGTGTGTATGTATACTGTGTGTATACTGTATATGTATACTGTATGTGTGTGTGTGTGTGTATACTGTGTGTGTATACTGTATGGGCCAGATTCTCGTAGATTGTGGCGGAGCGTAGCGTATCCTATTTACACTACACCACCGCAACTTACAGGAGCAAGTGCCGTATTCTCCAAGCACTTGCTCCGTAATTTGCGGCGGCGTAGTGTAAATGGCCCGGCGTATCCCTGTGTACTTCAAAGGGGGTGGCTTGTATTTAAATTACGAGTTACGTAAACGACGTAAACGACGGAAAAACACAACGCTTCCCCGACGTCCATACTTAACATGGCGTACGCCGGACCTACGCAAGGTTACCCCTCATATAGCAGGGGTAACCTTACGCTTACGCAAACGACGTAAACTACGATGACGGGGGGCGCAAATATGTTCAGGAATCGGCGTATCAGGCTCATTTGCATATTCGACGCAGAAATCAAAGGGAACGCCACCTAGCGGCCAGCGTAATATTGCAACTTAGATCTGACGGTGTAAGTGACTTACGCAAGTCGGATCTAAGCAAAATCTATTTGCTGATATGGAGATACGCCGTCGTATCTCTTACGAGAATCTGGCCCATAGTGTGTATACTCTGTGGCTCCATAAACTATTGCCTGGGGGCCCCATAATCTCCTATTGCCCTGGGGGTCCCATAATCTCCTATTTCCCGGTGGCCCAATAATCTCCTATTGCCCGGGGGCCCAATAATCTCCTATTGCCAGGGGGTTCCATGAGTTGTCATTCCGCCCCTGAACGTAGCATTAATTGATAAATACGTTGACATCAGATAGTACACTATGGCCTTGTACACACGAGGGAATTTATCCGCTGAAAATGGTCCGACGGACCATTTCAGCCAAAAAATCCGCTCGTCTGTAGGGGCAAACGGACAGTTTTGGACGGATTCCTTTGGCGGAAAAGTTTCAAAGCATGCTTTGAAATTTTTCCGCCGGAGAGCTGCCCGTCGGATATGTACGCTGGTTAGTACGCCTAACCAGCGGACATATCTGCCCGCACATGCGTCGTATCCTGTGAATGGATCCGACGCATGCGCGCGGAAGTGTTTTACTTCCTGGTGCGGTGACGTGGCCGCGTCAACGTCACTGCCGCGTCACTGCGCTGTCCTCCGGCGGGGAATTTGATCCGATGGTGTGTACAGCCATCGGATCAAAATAGCCCGGCGTAAATATGCGCTGTTAACGCCGGTCCGGTTACATCGTGTATACAAGGCCTGAGTGTTTTTAGAAGCTGCCAGGAGATGATTGTGGATGTGCTGGGGCAGGAGGTACACCAGGCCCTCCTGAAGTTACACAGACCATTATAGTATACTTATACCTCTGCTTTCTTGATCCATAAAGATAATTTTTAAATTTGAAAAACTTTTTGGAAATCTAAAACATGCCAAATCCTCTTAAAATATTGAGTAGAATAAAACTTACAATTAAATGAGGAGCAAATTATTCTATATCTATAAATTCTGAGTGCAGTGGTGGAGCTAGAAAACATGATAGTCATTGCACATATTATTATTAGCTTCCTCATTACCCTTTAGGATTTCTAATACCATTCCTGTGCTCAATGAAGTGTGCTTTTAATTATCTAGTAATCTAACCAACACAGAGGTTTCTGCAGGTTCATTTTAAAATGGACGCAAATGCCAGTCTGACCAGTGAATCACCGTTTAATATTGACTGGAGAAGTACATTACTTTTTGACTCATCGATTTTTTCCAAGCAAAATCTACAGACTTTTCTTCAGCCTTTTAGACACCGGTGCAATGTTAAAACTTTCCTAGTTTGTCCTTGGTGTATCCTTGTAGTTAGGCGCTCTTGGTAAATACATAGCAAGAAACATCATCAAACTTCCCCTGTTGAAAGCGTCTCGATGCCCTTCATTGCTTGACTGCACATCTCCAGCTCATCATCATCAAGTCTCATCAAAACTCAGAGGAACTGTGAATAAAAATTCATCCTTGTTAATTGATGATTTTCAATCATGATGATTAGTGACAAGCAAAATCATATCTTTTAGAGCACCTTTATCATAAAGATCTGGCAACCTATTGTTTTTGTTTTCAGATCAACTTAGATGTTAAAGAAAAAACAGTTTTGGAAATGTTGGTTTGCTTTCCTAAAATAGCATGTACAATATTTTTAGCTAGGATTGAGAATTCAGTTTTATACAAAAAAATATAACTGTTTACATGTGAGCAAAAATGAAAACATTGGTCTAGTTCCAAAGTAATTAAAGTACACAACTACAGTTGTGCTCAAAAGTTTGCATACCCTGTCATAAATTGTGAAATTGTGACATTGATATTGAAAATATGACTAATCGTGCAAAAAAACTGTCTTTTAATAAAAGCGGAGTTCCACCCAAAAATTGAACTTTCGCTTTTCGGAGCCCACACTGGTCCCAGGGGAAAGCAGGGACCAGTGTGCAGTAGGGAACCGGGCAGTGAAGCCGCAACGCTTCACTTCCCGATTCCCTCACCATGGATGGCCGCGGGGACAGCCTAGAGATAAACGATTGCTCGGACTCGGTTGCCGGTTGCCATTTTTTTAAAGTCAGCAGCTGCAGTATTTGTAGTTGCTGACTTTTTAAAAAAAAAGTTGGGTAGACCTCCGCTTTTAGGATAGTTAGTGATCATATGAAGCCATGTATTACCACATAGCTGTTTGGTTCCTATATGAATGATAATGATATCAAAAATCAATTAAATGGCCCTGATCAATAGTTTACCTACCCTGGAATGTTTGACCCTAGTATAGATACACAAAGTGATAAACACCATTTAAAATGGCAATTAAAGGCACATTTTCCATACCTGTTGCTTTTTAAATTGCAATTAGTGTATAAATAGTAAATAGTCAATGAGTTTGTTAGCTCATATGTGGATGCACTGAGCAGGCCAGATCCATGGATCAGAAAAGAAGTGTCAAAAGACCTGTGTAACGGAGCTGCGGTGGCTCAACGCGATTGGCACTGCGCTGAGAAGACGTTCACCTCTGCAGCTAGATCCAGATCCCGGTCTCGGCTGCATGTGAATTGAGTTTGGTGGTCTCAGCCCGGCTCCCGGTGGGTGTGCTATGTGAGGTAAGCCTGCGCTTAGTACGCCCACCCCCCCCCCCCACAAAACCACCACACTTACACGCACTCGAAATTGGGTTAACATGCACGCACTTTGGCCACGCGGTCTCTAAAAAAAAGAGAGGCGAAGGACTAACAGGGCTGGCTGAGCGGGCTAGATCCTCTCACTCCCTCATAGGGGAGTCCCTCTGCCCCGTTGGGCTTCAAAGCGGAGCAGGTAGGGCGGGCTGTGTGGGAGGACCCCCTCACACCCACCATTGCCACCCGGGGGCATGGAGAAAGATGGCAGATTGCCTCTGGGGGAGGTCTGCCTACTCCCAACTCCTGTAGTCCGGCTCCTCTCTCAAAGTACATGCACAAAAATACTTGACTGGGGGGGGGGTTTAATTCTTGCAGCAGCTGCAAAGCATTGTGGCAGCAACATCTTAAGGGGAATCAGTTGGGGGTTGGTGAAAACACGACTCAACCCCATGTTTTTACCACCCTCCTAGGCTCAAGTGTAAACAAGCTCTATGAAAAAAACTACATACGGCTGAATGTTGTGTTGATCCTGGAGCTCTCCTTTTAACTAGCTTCTCATTCTAAAGCTTATTGTAGTTCCCTGAAACATGATCTAACACAACATAGTTATGTTACTTTAAGTAAACATTTTTAACACCAGTGAACTTTAAAAACAGCACTTTTCCAACAGTATAAATATTCATGTTATCCATAAAGACTGCGGAGTCCTAATGCATTGCTTCAAATAAGCATCAAATGTACAGTACACATAAAAAAAGTATTGCATCTTGCTGGGTAAATGTTTCATGCAACTGACACTGCACAGTATGTCACAACCACAGTGGCTTCCATTAAAACTGGACAAATTATGGTCTGTTGGACATTGGATGACATTGCTTTTCAGCTGTCAGAAAAAATTATTTTGAAATTAAAATTGTTTCCATGGAAACAAAAACTATTTCCTACTTGAAGTGTACCTGGTTGTCAGACAGTACTCATACAATGAATACAAAGAAGGAATTTAGTCTGTAATAACTTTAAGCCCTTACTGAAAAAAAAGCAGAAAGTCGTAGAAAGCAAACAGAAAACCTTTGTATAGATCCAACATCAAAAGCTAAAATCCCATTTGAATTTACACTTCAGGTGTAATTAAATAAGATGTCCAATCCCCCAATTGAGGACTGGGTATCAGTAATGATTTTGTAAGTCATTGTATCCCAAAGTCACTTAGCAAATATGCCTATTATTCGGCTACCTGCTGGCAAACCCGATAATAGTCAGCTGGTAAGTGTTTTGACATTGCACCAACAACTTTAGGCTTAAACAAAGGGGTATTTAAACCGACATGGAGATTCTAGCATCTGTAAAGTGTTATCAGTTTATTAGGATCAATTTGTTTATTATTTTGTGTAAATAAATTAGAATTTTAGTACCTAGGCCGGCCATAGATGGTTTGAATCGTGGCCAGTTCAACAGAAACCAAGCAAGATTATAATCATGTATGGGCATGGAGAATGTACCAAAGTTGATCAATCGTGCAAATTGGGTACAACCAGCCTGCTGGATTTTACATGAGATTATCGCTAGTGGCTGATAATGCGTTTATCGCTAGCAGCTGCTAGCAATAATCACTGTGTTTTCCTGGCGAGGAGGGCTTTCTTTCCGTACCCCCCCCCCCCCCCCACCACCACCAGGAGAATACAATGGCTCAGAGGGAGGAATTCCCCTGTCAATACTGTCTGTGGTTGCAGGAAAGAAACTTTCTCTGTCTATGGCCGGCCTTAGATCAAAACTCTAGACAAACAGAAAATTGATTAGCATCTCAATAATATTCCCCTCATATATGACCTATCTTATTCTTATAGAAGGTAGGATATTCCATGCTTTGAAATCATGGTAATTGTGCTTACCTTTCGTGACTATAGGGAAAAATGGCTGCCAAAGTCTTTTCATCTGCAGTGAGACACAGTGATGACTATAGCAAGAGAGGATGGTCAGATTATATTGGCCCCATAAAGAATAAGGAAGGGAATCTGGTTACAAAGGTTGGAGAGATGGCAAAGATTTTTAATTTATTCTTCTCAGTCTTCACAAGGGATCACACATCATAAGAAGCACCCTCATGGCTAGCAGAGGACAAAATTAGGAATAGACTTGAAAAACGTAAGATTAATAAATGAGGGATCAGATGGCTTGCACCAAAAGTTCCTTAAGGAACTCAGTCAAGTAATTGCCAGACCGTCTACTGACTGGAATGGTACCAGCTGATTGGGGAAAAGCCAATGTAGCACCAATATTTAAAAAATATATATTCCTGGGAACTACAGATCAGTTAGCTTAATGTCAATAGTATGCAAGCTCTTTGAGGGCATGATACGGGATTATACAATATACAAGATTTTACTAATGAAAAAAGTATTATTAATCAGCATGGATTCATGAAGATTTGTTCTTGTCAAACCAATCTATTTACCTTCTATAAGGAGGTGAGCTGCCACCTAGATAAAGGAAGGCCCATAGACGTGGTGTATCTGGATTTTGTGAAGGTATTCAATACAGTTTCCCATAAAAGTTTACTGTACAAACTAAGGTCTGTCTGCATGGACCATAGGGTCAGTACATGGACTGAAAACCTGTTCAGAGGGTAGTGATAAATGGGGAGTACTCTGGTCCGGTGTGATAAATGGGGTCCCACAGGGTTCTGTCCTGGGACCAATCCTATTTAATTTATTCATAAACGTTCTAGAGGATGGGATAAATAGCTCAATCTCAGTATTTGCAGATGATACTAAGCCAAGCAGGACATTAATTTCTCCTCAGGATGTGGAAACCTTGCAAGAAGATCTGAACACATTAATGGGGTGGACAACTACATAGCAAATGAGGTTCAGAGCCCTGTCACACTGCCAGCGATCAGGCATCGGTGGTAAAGCGTCACTAGTTTTGGTGACGCTTTACCATAATTTTTGAGGCGCTAGCGGGGTGCCTTTAACCCCTACTAGCGGCTGAATAAAGGGCTAAAGGGCCGCTGTCTAGGTGCTTTGCAGGCGCCTTGGCAGAGCTGCCCATTGATTTCAATGGGCAGTGGCTCTTTAGAAGCGTTGCTTGGGAGCCACAATGTCCGCCAGGCACTTGTGATTGCCGGATAACAGAGCAGGACCGTGGATCTGTGTGTGTGTAAACACACAGATCCATGTCCTGTCAGGTGAGAGGAGAACGATGGTGTGTTCCCAGTTCAATGGAACACTGATCGGTCTCCTCCCCTTGTGAGTCCATCACCCCTACAGTTAGAATCACTCCCTAGGTAACACAATTAACCCCTTGATCACCCCCTAGTGTCACAGTCCCGATAAAATTTTTTTTTTTTTTGGAAGCCCTGTCGGGGGACTTTGGTGAAATATCAGTAATCTGATATCTGGACGGGTCCTTTAAAAAATAACCTTATTTATTACTTAATAGTCAAAACCCATCTGCAGTGATCTCTATCCATACATGATAAAAAAAATAAAAAAGATAAATTGCTATGTTTGAAGTTATCAACACACATCCCAGAATGTGATTTCAACCTTGCTGCTATTTTTAACTTCATGGTTAGTAGCTCTTGTCCTTTTTTTTTATATATAAATCACCAGATAGAGGCTTATGTTATAATTACCATTCCACCTATTGTTCTTCATCAGAAAGGATTTGTATTTCCCCATCATTATAATTAGACAACAATAGAAAATAGCTTAACGGTCTCTGCTCAGCAATTCTTCACCAAATAATATATGTACACAAAAAAAGGAGCACAACGCCATTGTTTTCTGCTCTCTGAAAATAAAATAGGACACAGCAAAATCACTGGGGTTCTCATTACAGATTCAGGAATTCTATTTAGAGACATACAGAACATTATATAGAGCTGTATCAGTTTATTTTATTCTAATGCTCTAAATGGTATTTTTTTCCCCCACTGGAACTGATATGAGAACAATAGAAAATAATTTAGATTTTCCACGGTTGTATTTTTTTTTCCAGCAGTCAGAGCACTGAAGGACATTACGAGTTGAATTGTTATATGTTTGAACTATATCTGAACTCACTCTCATTTTGACTTTGCCATTATTATTGTACCAAGAAGACTAAGAAAATTCTCCTTAGTACAGCAACCAACAACCTTAACATGAATTAATATAATTTTCCGTACACTTGAATGTATTTGCTATCCATGACAATGAGGACCTTCAGCCTTGTGTATCATCCGGTAGAATTTCTGTTCAGTATTGATTTCTCTGCCTGTTTGTATAGTATTTGCAGCATACATTGTGTTGGCTGTCAATAAACTGCTAATAAAAAATCTGTATAAAGGTGAAATAAATAGCTATGTAACACTCACGTTGAGTTTTTAATTGATGCAGTCTTCTGCTATAACTCTTTATTTCTACGAAAGAAAAAATAATACGTTGTCTGTCGATTTATTCATGTGTAGTCCTGGCTATTTTCTAAAGACATCAACAATAATTATGTTCATGGTGTAATGATTCCTTAATGCCTGTATGCCCAATTGTGGATATGTTCTGCAGTGCCTCCACCGGCTTTAAATGCACCCATTGTGCATTCTGGGGTATATAAAACATTTTGTTTGTGGTTGTACTAGCTAGGTACACATAAACAAAAATGTGTTGCATGCACAGATTACAAATGGTAGAAAGAATTTAGAATGTATTCATATTATTATATGATTGTATTAGTAAAAAGGGTTATACAGGGCAATGACAATTGTTATATATATATATATATATATATATATATATATATATATATATATATATATATATATATATATATATATATATATATATATATATATATCAAAATATATAGAATATTGTAACTTAGTATTAATTCTGTACATATATACCCAAAATCTAATTTCTATGAAACTGTGTATGAAACGCTGTACTTTATTAACCACTTAAGACCCGGACCAATACGCTGGCAAATGACCCAAGGGGTTTTTGCGATTCGGCACTGCGTCGCTTTAACAGACAATTGCGCGGTCGTGCGACGTGGCTCCCAAACAAAATGTGCGTCCTTTTTTTCCCACAAATAGAGCTTTCTTTTGGTGGTATTTGATCACCTCTGCGGTTTTTATTTTTTGCGCTATAAACAAAAATAGAGCGACAATTTAAAAAAAAATGCAATATTTTTTACTTTTTGCTATAATAAATATCCCCCAAAAATATATAAAAAAACATTTTTTTTCCTCAGTTTAGGCCGATACGTATTCTTCTACATATTTTTGGTAAAAAAAATCGCAATAAGCGTTTATCGGTTGGTTTTCGCAAAATTTATAGCGTTTACAAAATAAGGGATAGTTTTATTGCATTTTTATTAATTTTTATTTTTTTACTACTAATAGCGGCGATCAGCGATTTTTTTCGTGACTGCGACAATATGGCGGACACTTCGGACAATTTTGACACATTTTTGGGACAATTGTCATTTTCACAGCAAAAAATGCATTTAAATTGCATTGTTTACTGTGGAAATGACAGTTGCAGTTTGGGAGTTAACCACAGGTGGCGCTGTAGGGGATGTGTGACCTAATGTGTTGTTTACAACTGTAGGGGGGTGTGGCTGTAGGTGTGACGTCATCGATCGCGTCCCCCTATTACAGGGATGACGCGATCGATGCTCCGGCCACAGAGAAGCACGGGGAAGCCGTGTGTACACACGGCTCTCCCCGTTCTTCCGCTCCAGGGACGGATCGCCGCACTGCAGCGGCGATCGGGTCCGCGAATCCCGCGGTCCCGGTCCTGGAGCTTCGGACCGGGTCACGGCTGGGTACTAAAACCAACGTATATATACGTTGATGTGCCCAGCCGTGCCATTCTGCCGACGTAAATGTGCAGTAGGCGGTCCTTAAGTGGTTAAAGTATAACTAAAGGCTCCTTTATGGCAGCTTATAGTACCAAACAGCTTGTGATGAATAAGTCTCATACATTAAACAAATACATTTGCTTTACCTTTCCTGACTAAGCCAAATCTTCATTCATTTGTCTAACATATTCCCTTTCCCAGACACTGCAGCACACAGTGGGAAGCAACACTGCCAATGCAGAATGCAGTGGCAGGACTATGTGTAGTCAGGTGCTGATTGACAAGCAGCAGTGACAATGCTGATAGCCACATCACCTACATTTGTTATCCCACTGTAGTGCAAGCAGGCACAGTCTACATGAGAGTGGAATTTGGGAAACTTTGTGGGGGGGACTAAGAAACGGTAAGTGCTGCAGCCATTTTATTTTTTATTTTGGTGGTATTTGATCACCACTGCATTTCTTCTATTCTTTGCACTATAAACTGAAAAAAATCGAAAAAATATATAAAATATTTTCTACTTTATGTTATAAAAAAATCCAATGAATTCACATTTCTTCATTTCTTCTTCAGACCAAAATGTATTCTGCTACATGTCTTTGGTAAAAAAAAAAAATTCCAAATAAATGTATATTGATAGATTTGCTTGAAAGGACAAAGCGCATGTGTGCAAAATGCATCATCACGCCAACCGAGCAGTTTGCAGGTCATGCTAGTCCCAGAACCTGGTAGAAGACACATGCCTGCTTGGTACCATCAGGAGACAACGGCTTGTCATCCATTTACAGACTGCGGCTTCACCCTATCCTCCATCAGCATGCCAGCCAGCTTGGCATCCTGACACAAGGAGAATGGAGCTCCATCTTTCTGCTAACCGCTGCCTCCCCTTCCTCCATCACCAGTGGGCCTATATATCACTGAGCGGTTCCCTCTACTGGTTTAGCACAGCAGGGATATTGCCGCCTCCCCTACTACCAGGTTTCTTCCATCCGTGGATGCCGTCAGCTCCTTGTTGCTCTGGGGAACTTCAGTGATACGGTAAAGCCTTGTGCACATGATCAGTCCATCCGATAAAGCTGACTGATGGTCTGATGTTCCTACACATCGTCGGTTAAAAAACGATTGTGTTAGAACGCGGTGACGTTTACGTGTTTTAACACAACGACGTGCTGAAAAAAATTAGGTTCAATGCTTCCAAGCATGTGAGGAATTGATTCTGAGCATGCGTGGATTTTTAACTAAATTTTAAAGCAAGTTCCTATTTTTTTGACCGAAGGTTAACTAACCAATGGCGCCCACACACGATCGGTTTGGACCGATGAAAGTGGTCCATCAGACCATTCTCATCGGTTTGACCGATCGTGTATATGCGGCCTAAGCCTTTTTAATTCACCTCCCATCCCTCCCATTATCCTTATTTGCATATACATGTTGATTCCACATGCACACCATTGAATAAACTGTTTACGATATTGAATTACTGCTACTAAGAGACTCCTTTCTATTCTAACCCATTGGCTGGAATCTTTTGTTGTGTATAGCATATACAAACTATGGTATATAAACTGGAATTTAGGTAGCTTTTACTTTCCGACTGCCTACCACATTTTCTGAGGTGCAAAAATGCCAGGGCAATACAAACACAGCTCAAATGAACCCTTTTTGGAAAGTAGTCACCCCAAGGTATTTTCTGAGAGGCATGATGAATCCATGGAATATTTTATTTAGTGCTTCTTGTAATTCTACCAAAGACATGTAGCAGAATACATGCTGGCCTAAATTACGACGAAATTAGATTTTATTGGATTTCTTTTAAAACAAAAATGTTCACTCTTTTTTTTTGCTTATATTACAAAAAAAAGTGGTGAATAAATAGCACCAAAAGAAAGCTCTATTTGTGTGAAAAAAAAATATAAAAATGTTATTTGGGTACAGTGTAGCATGACCACACAATTGTCATTCAAAGTGCAAGAGCACGGAAAGCTAAAAACTGGTCTGGGAAGGAAGGGGGTGAAAGTGTCCAGTATTGAGGTGGTTAACAATAGTTAGCAAGGTTTCTAAATGTTATTGAATCCTGTAGACCAATATTTTTTCCTTTATGTATGAATTTTGCATCTGTATGGTGGAGTAATTGGAGCAGTTGGCTGGCTTTTTTTTGTTTTTTGTTTTGTTACATTTTTCAATTAAGAATTTTTATATTCCTCATTTGTAATTCTAGAATATTTAGACAATATACTATTATCACAAATTGTTTACCATTTTTATGTTTTTTTATATATATATATTTTTTATAATATGTTTTTTCACTTTATATTTATAACTACTGTAATTGGATTGACACCAGATGTTAGAACAGTTTTTTGAATGGGCTTTGTTATTTGTTATGTGGAATAGTATTTTTACTTTTTGTCCACAAGACTCCCTTTAGTGAGATGTCCATCTATTATAGTGGGATTACTTTAAGCAGCCATGATCAGCTGTGGCGTATAGTCTGTATTTTCCACCTTCCTTCTCCTAGGGCTATTTAAGTGTGTGCAGTATGTCACATATGCAGTCCCCTGATTATGTCAGCTCATAAGGAGATGCGTAGGGGGCGTGGCCTATGCAGTGACATCAGCACACAAAATCTGTTTCCTGTTCCGATGCTGACCAGTGTTTGTTGTTCAATGCTTTTAACTTGATGACTTGAAAATGCCTTTACTCATTTTAAACTTGTATTGAAGATTTTACATTATGTGCGGTTCTTCTTCCTCCTGTATATAATACCACCTATATGAGGGAAATATCTGTTGAACTACGTTGGAGCCCACTATACTGGGAATCTGACAGCTGCCTAGAGTTGCCTTATGATAGTTTTGATGCATACTATGACCACTCGTAATCAGAGGGTCATAGCTTACTGGTAAGCTGCTCTGGAGCTCGTCATACACACATGGTTGATGTCTACAGTGGTCCTTTTTTTTATGGGAGACACGTTTTTTAACTTTACTTGGACTTTTTCTTTCTGTTCTTTTGGAGCACCACTAAAGCCCTGTACACACGGCCAGGAATCCCATCTGTTTAAAAAAAAAACAGTCAGTTTTTCTGACGGGATTCCTGCTAATTACGTTCTATGCTACCACGCATGCGTCAAATTGTTATCGAGCATGAATGGTTTATTTCCCCTTCATGTAAGCATACAGACGACCGGTTTTCTCGGCAGGAAACACTCTGCCGGGGATCCCGACGGGAAAATAGAGAGCAGGTTCTCTATTTTTTTCAGGCAGTTTTCCTGTCAGAAAAAACTGCTAGGGAGCATACACATCGGCCAAAAGCTCTCCTGGCAGTTTTCCTTGTGTGTACGAGACTTCACAGTATATATTTGATGAACTGCAAGCACCTCTTCACATGGACTAATATCTTTGTTCACATATATATATATATATATATATATATATATGTATATTTTTTTTCTCAAAGTTTGATATTGGTTGATATATAATCACTAGATTTTGGATATAGACCTGCCTATATATATTCTTGTTTGATCAGCAACCTATAGCGTGAGTGCGATAGTGTGTGGGCAACCTAACGCTAGTTGACCCTGGCTGGGAGAGACACTAACTGACCATGATGCTATCTGACAATATCTGATGTCGCAAGTGACACTAATACAGTGAGCAGTGAAACATACTGTACACTGACACTGTACTAATGAAACTTGCTGGATGACAGGGGTGATCAAAGGGTTAATACGGGCAATCAAAGGGTTAACTATGCCTAATATAAATTGTGGGTGTGTAAAATGTACTGCTTTTAATCACAGTGTGTCACAGTGTCCAAGGGATCAGGAAGAGAAGAACCAACTAGACCCTGTGCCTGTATTTACAAACACAGGCACAAAACTGCTTCTTCATCTGCTCATCAGGGTCCCATCGGACTGCAGCAAATGACAGAAGGGCAAGTGGAGGCACACACATGTGAGCACACACCAGTAAATAGAAAGTGACATATGGGTACGTTGCTTTGCCCAGAGCCTCTGCTCATCCGCAGTACATTGCAGTCGGGTGGAAAGTGGTTAAATACAATACAAGTCAACACAAGTCCTATGCAAATGTGTTGCAGTGCTACATGGTAAATATATTACCATTAGAGTTGAGCGAACACCTGGATGTTCGGGTTCGGCGGGTTTGGCCGAACTTCGAAAAAAAGTCCGGGTTCGGGGCCCGGACTTGACCCGAACACCATTGAAGTCAATGGGGACCCACATTTTTGACTACTAAAATGTCTCTTAAAAACTAAGGGAAAGGGCTAGAGGACTGCAAATGGCAGCAAAATGTTGGTATGAGCATGGAAAGCACTCTGCAATCAAATGAGGAGATAGGGAAATAACTTAAAATAACATAAAATACATAAAAATTAAAAACAATAATCTTGACAAGCAGGAACTTTCCCCAATGATGGGACACTATTCCTGCCAATGATACCAATGATGGGACACTATTCTGGTGCAATTAGATTTGTGAAGTAGGACTGACTCCTAACTAATTCTCTCCCTATAAGCACAATCAGGAACCTTTCCATACAGTAGTAACATATGCAGTGCTGGTGCAATATGCAGAGTATCTGACAGGAACATATGCAGTGTTGGTGCAATATGCAGAGTATCTGAAAGGAACATATGCATTGCTGGTGCAATATGCAGAGTATCTGACAGGAACATATGCAGTGCTGCTGCTATTAGATTTGTGAAGTAGGACTGACTCCTAACTAATTCTCTCCCTATAAGCACAATCAGGAATTTTAGCTAATGCTATGTAGATCGATCGCTGAGTATTGTAATTCGATTTCTGAAGCAGGACAATCCTATCTAAATCTGTCTCTGAGAGCAGTGGCAGCCTTTCCCTACCCTAGCTAAAGCAGAGTGACGACCTGTGCTGTGTGCCTCTAGCTTATATAGAGGCTGGGTCACATGCTCGGTCACATGCTGCACTGGCCAATCACAGCCATGCCATTAGTAGGCATGGCTGTGATGGCTTCCAAGTCACACAAGTAAAAGAAATGCTGATTGGCTGCCCTGCAGCGCGCCGTTACATAGCCGAACACCAAACCCGAACCCAAACTTTCAGAAAATTGTTCGGGTTCGGGTCCGGGTCAAAGAAAATAAAGTTCGGTACGAGCCCGAACTTTACAGTTCGGGTTCGCTCAACCCTAATTACGATGTGTTGTAGTGTGCTGCATCAGAAAAAATGCTGCATGACTTTTTTTTTGGTTCATTGTTGTGTAGTGCCAGCTGATCTAAAGAAATAGGCTGTCTTTAGCAACAAATGTTAACATGGATAAAAGCAGCAAAAAAATTAAAGAATCCTAATATATCCATGCGACGGAGTCACTTTGGGCGGGGGGGGGGGGGCGTGGAACCCAGAATCCCTTGGGGTGATTGAGGAAACCTTGTTTCAGCTCCCCATCCACCTCATATGTCTGATGCCGCATACACACGATCATTTTTCAGCATGAAAAAAAAATTGTTTTTCAAAAACGTAATTGAAAATGATCGTGTGGGGCTACACATCCTTTTTCTAGTTCTAAAAATAAACAATAAAAAAATTTGAACATGCTGCATTTTTTAAGGTCGTTTCAAACAATGTCATTTTTCGGGTTGTAAAAAATGATTGTGTGTGGGCTAAAACGACGTAAAAAAGCAGCGCATGCTCAGAAGCAACTTATGAGACAGGAGCGTTCTGGTAAAACTACCGTTCATAATGGAGTAACACATTCATCTTGCTGTAGCAGACAGAAAAGCGCAAATCGTCTTTTACTAACACTGAATCAGCTAAAGCAGCCCAAAGGCTGATAGAACTTCCCCTTTATAGTGCCATCGTACGTGTTGTACGTCACCGCGCTTTGCTAGAACATTTTTTTTAAAACAATGGTGTGTGGGCAATATCATTTTTAATGATGAAGTTGGGAAAACGTTGTTTTTCGGACATGCTTAAAAACGGGCCAGATTCACAAAGCACTTACGCTGGAGTATCAGGAGATGCGCCTGTGTAATTGGAAATATGCGCCTGCGTATCTATGCGCTGTATCCACAAAATATTATACGCCAGAAATCTAGACTTTTTCGACCAACGTAATTTCGTTAGACCGGCGCATCGTGCGCGCAAAAAATGCGCTAGACACACCATTGATTTGCTAGGCAAATGTGCAAATGAGGGAGTTACGGCAATCCACAAAAGTAAGTTTGTGCAGCGCAGGCTACGCGCTGTGCGCATCAGCTGCACGTCCTGTCTAAAATTAGGCAATATAAAAGCAGGCTTTAAATTAGACAATCCGTCTACATGTCAGCTAAAGCAACACTGTTAGGGACGAACTGAGCAGCCACACTTGCAGGACAACAATCTGTATGCCATCCTTGCTCATAGCTATACTACTGACTTTAGATGAGCGCAGAAGGAGGAGGGCACGGAGGAGGGCACGGAGGAGGGCACGGAGGAGGGCACGGGAAAGGATATACCGCACACGCATAGACATCTTTGGCATGAGTGATTCTGAGGTGTCTCGCATCTTCAGATTCACCCCTGCTGCCATCATGGAATTAACCACAACCCTGCAGGAGGACATCACCAGCCCCACACACCGCTCACATGCAGTGCAGCCACTGGTCCAGGTCATGGCAACACTCCATTTCCTTGCCAGTGGCTCTTTTCAAAGAACAAGTGGAGTGGTGGCTGGGATGTCACAATCCTCCATGAGCAGATGTGTGCACCAGGTTATCCCTGCAATTCTCAGACGCATGGCCAACCAAATCATCAAACCCACCCAGGAGGACCTGCGGCTGAAGGCAATGACAGATTTCTACAGAATTGCCAGATTCCCACGCACCATGGGGGCCATTGATTGCACACATGTGGCGATCCAGCCCCCCCGTGAGACAGAGCACATATACCGCAATCGGAAGCACTGGCATTCCATCAACGTACAGGTGATAGTCGATGCCAAATGCCTCATATGGTACGTCCGGGCCAAACACCCCGGATCCAGCCATGACAGCTACATATACAATCAGAGCCCCATCCCAATGGAATTCGAACAGAACATGTATGGGGACAGCTGGCTGGTTGGTGAGTGACATGGGTGGCAGGCATGACTGTCCCCCCCATGATGCAGAAATCACAAGGGGCACATGCATGACTAACATCCTCCTGTTTTTTTCTTCCAGGTGACTCTGCATATGCACTGGGACCCCATCTCATGACTCCTATCCGGAACCCCCAAACCTCAGGAGAGGAAAGATACAATGAAGCACACGCCAAAACCTGTGCAGTCGTGGAGCGCACCTTTGGCCTCCTGAAGTCACGTTTCCGATGCCTGGATACGTCTGGGGATACTCTGTTGTATTCCCCAAACTTTATATGTCAGATCATCGGTGCATGTTGCATGCTGCACAACTTTGCAGTCAGAAAGGGCCTGGAGATTGACATACGTGATGACCTGACCCCCGAACCAGACAATCCCCCCCTAACCAAGGCTACCCCGTCTTCTGAGGGAAAAGCAGCCAGGAGACAGCTTACATTAGGCATCTTTGCACGTTAAACACACACATTAATAATGACACAATGAGAATGCATGCATGCACACCACTGTGGTCCCTAGATCACACACACCACATCCTCATCAAATTGGATTAGCACAAGCCCACCATGCAGGACTTGTGAGCAGCAACGCCACGCCACGGCTCCAATTATGTCACTGTACATTCATACACCATTCACACGGACCTGGGGATTACTTCTCCCTGGTCCTGGGGAACCCTTCTCCTCCACAAATGAGGGTGACACCCCTTTTCCGGCAGGAATGTCACCCCCACATTCAAAAATCATTCACAAACAAAAAAAAATTGTCCAGCACCCAAAAAAAATGACCAGCAAAAAAAAATCAGAAAATAAAAAAAAAATACCGCCGCTGGCGTGACCCACGCCTGGGGCGGCCACGGCCACGGCCTCGGCTCCTCAGGGCCAACTCATGGGGGGGGTAATCCGGGGAAGGAGGAGCATCCCCTGGTCTCTGCCCACCTGGCTGTTGTCCCGGGGATGGTGTGGTCAGGCCAGGTGGCCCAGCACCCTCCTGCACATCTGTGGATGACACAAAACATTCACAGGTTGGAGGATCCACACACTTGCCACATATTCCCTTCCCCCCCACACATACTACACACCAGATAGAAAAAAAAAATGTACCTGTCCTCACGGCCTCCTGACTGGACTCAAAGCCAGGCAGCCCCTCCACTTGCGGCCTGTTGAAGGTCTGGGCCACCGCACGCTCCTCCATTGTCAGCCGAACAGGGCATGGTGGGCCCCCTCCAGTGCCCCTGCCATGGGCGGCAATCTTGCCCAGCTTCCCACGGACCACAAGCCGGAGGTCATTAATCTTCTTGGCGATCCCCTGGCGTGTCCGGGTCTTCCCCCACAAACGAGTTGACCTCGTCTGCGATGGCCTGCAATATCTCAGCCTTCTTGGCCGGGGTGGTGTTGGCACTCTCCGGGCCATGCAGGAAACGGCCATATTGGGTAATGGCCCTGGCAAGAATTGCCTTCTCCCGCAAAGAAAAATTCTACTTTTGCTTCCTTTCACTCATGTTCTCACAAACTGGAACCAAAACATTCAACAAAAATCAGTCACCAAAAATTAGTCACCCAAAAAGTATCAAAAACAGTCACCAAACAACACTCAGAAAACCACTATCCAAAACACTATACAAAACAGTCAACAAATATATCAAACACAAGTCACAAACCGACAAACGCGAACAGACAACAGAACAAAAGCACCTTGCTGTATAGGAAAGGGAACAAATGGATGTACTTTTGCAAAGGAATGGCGTTTTTCTCTGTCTATTTAAGCTCTCTGCATAGCTCACTTAGTTGACTGAGCCTAGTTCCAATCTCACTGATTGCGCCGTGCCGAGTTGTGAGCATGCACAGAGAGGTGCTGACCATAGTCTGCTTCATGTGCACATGCGCAATCCGGCCGGCCCTTCATTTTCATGGGGTCACGGCTCATTTAAATGGAACACGCCCACGTCCTTCCCAATTTGAATTACCCCACCTTACGCCTCGGAAATTACATTGCATCGGCGCAAATTTCTGGGCAAATACTACGAGGATACGGTACTTGCGCCTCTACATTGCACCGGACTAACGTAAAGGAGGTGCGCTACTCTGGTCAATATATGCGCCACTGTACGTGAATCTGGCCCAACATTTTTTTTTCATGCTTAAAAATGATCGTGTGTACGCGGCATTAGTCAAACTGTGTCCCTAATAGGAGCACAGGGTGATCGGAAAATCCAGTCGATCCGTACTAATCGGACTCACTTGTATATTGTCTTATATTGTTGTTTTGCTGTGTACACTTTGCTGGGTCGTTTGGGATGTGGTTGTATTCCAATGTTCTATTGTGTCTGTCTGCCTAGGGTATTATGGGGTGTGTGTGTAGATTAGCTGTGAGATTGGTGGGGCTGAATTCCTCCAGCAGCTCTCATTGCTGATTGGACAGTCTACCCCGCCCAAGGTGGGGTAGGGATGGTCCAGAGTATTACCTGTGTTTTCAATAAAGAGTTCTTGTTTATCAACAAAACAAGTATTGTCTTGTATTGTTGTTGTCAGCGGATATCTATATTCAGACTGGGAGAAAGCGGTATATGATGAAAGCACTCAAACAGAGTGTGGGACGCTCCGTTACAATCCATACACATTATTTTAAATGCAAGCTGACAAGTAACTGAATTTGACCTGTTATTAGTCTCTTGCAGTCCCTGTACAGCAGGGCTGGAGGGTGATAGGAAGAAGCAACACATGCAGCCAATCAGTTCATGTGCTGACAAGGAGAATGTTAATCAATAAGTCACAGGCTGGAAATAGTCCATAAAAGCCTGGGCAGCCTGGAGGATGTGGGTAGAATGATTCTGGATATTAGATTGAGCACATTCAGTGGTGGAAAATAAGTACTACAGGGGAGATCTGAATTAAAGGGGTTCTAAAGTCTAAAAGTGATTGTAAAGTCTCTTTTTTTTCTAAAAAAATAACAAACATGTCATATTTACCTGCCCTTTGCAGTAGTTTTTCACTAAGCAGTCCTGATCCTCCTCTTCTCTGGTCCCTCTTCAGTGCTCCTGGCTAATTTTTTTTTTTCATTTTTATCTTGTTTTTGTGGGCTAGAGTATTTCTTTAAGGTATGTCTAAGGCCGCGTACACACGATGAGATATGTCCGCTCAAACTTGTCCGACGGACAGTTTAGAGCGGACATGTCTCATCGGATTTTGGTCCGATGGCGTGTACACACCATCGGATCAAAATACCCGCCGGCAGACAGCGCGGTGACGTGGTGGTGACGTTGACGCCGCCACCTCACCGCACCAGGAAGAAAAATACTTTCGCGCATGCGTCAAATCCATTTGACGCATGTGCGGGAAGATATGTCCGTGAGTGAGTGTACTGACCAGCGGACATATCCGACGGACATGTCCCTGGCGGACAAATTTTAAAGCATGTTTTAAATTTGTCCGCCGGTCAGACATGTCCGCTAGCCCATACACACGATCGGATTTGTCCGCTGAACTGGTCCGTCGGACCAGCTTGAGCGGACAAATTCGATCGTGTGTACGCGGGCTAATACTTGTTACATTGTTCAAAATCAAAGAAACTATTTTTAAAGAAAACCTTTATAAGGCACACCAGCCTAAAGATTTGGGTGAGTGTGGGGAGGACAGTCCACAACAGAAAGCAAGATTTCTAGCAGTCCAAGCATGTATGATGGATATTAAGTACTGTAGTATGGGGGCAATGCTCAGCTCAGGTTTTTGCTTTAAAAGGGGCAGCGCTGATCCCAACTTTAGTGTTCACAGCAAACATAGCAAGTCAGAATTGTGTTACCACTCAAGACAGAAAAAGATGTAAGTGCCTACACAGGACATTATATGCAAAACCCAGCTACTTAACAACCCCCTTTGGGAATATTAAAGGGATTGAGCCCTGTATGCTTGTTAGCCTTAAGACTATCCATGGTCATATATATGAACTAATACAACCTCAGAGATCTAAAGGGATTGCTTCATTCTGTGAGTGTTGTAGATACAGGCTGATGCCGTGTACACACGATCGACGGTAAAACTGTGAGGAGAGCTTTTGGCCGGGAATTCCGCCCGTGTTTATGCTCCTTGCAGTTTTTCCGACAGGAAAACTGACCAAAAACCGCCTCTTTTTTTCTCGCCGGGAAAACCGGCGGACTTTTGCCCGGAGGTTTCTGGCAGTTTTTCTATGGGAAAAACTGCGATGGAGCATACACACAGCCGGGATTCTCGGCCAACGCTCCATCACAGTTTTCCTGTCAGGAAAACCGACCGTTTTTCAACTAATGCTGTTGACTGACCGAGCAGGTTTTCGGCTTTCCCCTCGGGATTTCCGAAAAGGAACTTTTCTCGTCAGAAATCCTACACGTGTGTACGGAGCATAATTGGAATGTTTTTGAATGTGGAGTGTAACTAATGCTGTTGACATACTGTACACTAGTCAAATTGCTGTGCAGCCTCTGGAAGTTTCTCATGCATTGTGTTTTAAGCATCAATTGTTCAGTAAAGCATTGCAATGTTAGCCATACACAGCTTGAATTCCTGCTAAATCAACTCTGTCTGCACCACCTGCCTCAAAAATTTGAAATCAAAGGAGGTGGGTGAAAAATTGCCAGCTTAACAGTGACTGCATCCAATCAGATTCAGACACTGTTCAGGTATTCAGACAGCCACAGGTGCCAGCTGTCTGAATACAATACATGGCAGGGAATAATCCTCCATGCATGTCGCTTATCTTAGGAAAATCAAATCATTTCTTTATTTTAGCTCCATAGCTAATAATCTAGCCACGTATGGCTAGCTTTAGTTTTATCTGATGGCCATAGGGAATTTATTTATACTCCCTCATTGTAAATTTAGCAGGCAGCCAAGTGTAGACACCTGTAAATGGTTTCAGATAGTCTTTCATAACAACAGGCAGAAAGTTGGAACAAAGTAGATAATTAATACCATGCAATGCATTTACAATGATTACTGTTTTACTGTCCTGACATTTTTGGAATATGAATCTGAAAAAATGCTTACAAATTCTTCAATATGACTGTAATATTCTTACCTTTTACCCTGAAGCTACTGAAGCATATCAGTTGTGTCTGTTAGCCAGAAGAGGAAACACTCCAGGGAAAATCTACTGAATTAGACAGTGAAATGAATAGTTATTATAGCAAAACAAATGACATAGACACTTAATTTAAGGAAATTTACACCAATTCTTAATGCAGGCTACCAGAATTGTAACTTTCATGAGCATTATGCAAAAGCCCACTTCTTTTACTTTAAGTAGTCCATTGATCTTGACAAGGGGTCTCTTTGGAAAATAGAAAAATAATTACTACCGGCAATGTACAAACATAATAGCAGTATTTATAGGGAGTCATCTTAGAAATCTAAAATATGTGTTTGGATTGTTTGACGCAGCAGTCAGCTCAATTTGGTAGGAGGTTACTGAGATCCAGAGATTTGTCTGCCGCAAATAATTATTCTTTGTGGCTTTCTGCACTATATCTTTTTGTCTGACGTACTCATTAAACAGTTAGCGATATACTTAAAATCAATGCTTGCTATTAATAATAAGTATTGTGCTCTCATTTCTATTATACTAAAATGTAATGGTGGGAAATTAAGCTACTTATGCTTTATGGTTTACAGTTCTTTAAAAGTTAGCCGTAAAAATATTTATTTCCCTAGAAGAAAAATTTCCCAAAAGAATAGCAGGGATTATGTGCCTGGGCACATTATAAAGAACTATTTATATTAAAGGTACAATGATAATTGAGGCATTAAAACTGAGTTATATTTTTAGGAGCTAGGGTTTTAAAAGTTCATTTTTAGTAAAAGCTGTTTTTTTTGTTTTTTTTTTCAAAATTCTTTAGGCAGGTTTATTAAGGTTAAAACAGGGGTTATTGTTGGTAAAGTCTAGATAAAGCCAAAAGTTTTAGGGCCAGATTCACGTAGAATGGCCGACGGCTTAGCGTAAGCCATTTACACTACGCCGCCGCAACTTAACAGAGGGACATACTAAAACATTTAATGTGAAAATGGCTTAATGTAGCTTAACGAGCACTAAAGTGCCTAAACCTCAATCAATTGCCCTGAAACTTTGCACAGCCTAAGATCTTAACTACCCAAACATATCCTATAAGTTTTGTGCTATTTGGTTTTCCACAAGGCAAACTAGGGACATTAAGCTTGTTTTTTTGGGAGCTTAATGTAGCTTAACGTACGAAAAAGACCTTAAATGTTAACCAATTTCCCCCAAACTTCATACAGTAGAAGGCTCTATCGATGCCAACATATTATGAAAATTTCAGCTCATTTGGGTTATCACACCAAAATTTATTCACATTAAGCTATATTTTACAATGCAAAAACAGAGCTTAACGTACCATAATGTACCTAAACCTCAATCAATTGTCTTAAAACTTTTCACAGCCTAAGATCGTAACTACCCAAACGTATCCAAGAAGTTTTGTGTGATTTGGAGTCCCACAAGGCAAACTAGGGACATTAAGCTTGTTTTTTGGGGAGCTTAATGTGGCTTAACGTACAAAAAAGACCTTAAATGTTAACCAATTTCCAGCAAACTTCACACAGTAGAAGACTCTATCCATACCAACATATCCTGAAAATTTCAGCTTATTTGGTTAATCACATCAAAAGTTATTTGCATTAAGCTATATTTTACAATACTAAAACATTTAATGTGAAATTAGCTTAATGTAGCTTAACGAGCAATAAAGTGCCTAAACCTTAATCAATTGCCCTGAAACTTTGCACACCCCAAGATCTCGACCTTATAAATATATCAAAGAAATCTGAAGCGATTTGGTGTTCCACAAGGCAAACTAGGAACATTAAGCTTGTTTTTTTGGGAGCTTAACGTACAAAAAAGACATTACATGTTAACTAATTTCCACCAAACTTCACACGGTAGAAGACTCTATCCATGCCAACATATTCTGAAAATTTCAGTTCATTTGGTTAATCACACCAAAAGTTATTCACATTAAGCTATATTTTACAATACTAAAACATTTAATGTGAAATTAGCTTAATGTAGCTTAACGAGCAATAAAGTGCCTAAACCTCAATCAATTACCCTGAAACTTTGCACACCCCAAGATCTCGACCTTCCAAACACATCTAAGAAATCTGAAGCGATTTGGTGTTCCACAAGGCAAAATAGGAACATTACGCTTGTTTTTTTGGGAGCTTAACGTACAAAAAAGACCTTAAATGTTAACCAATTTCCCCCAAATGTCATACAATAGAAGACGCTATCCATGCCAACATATTCTGAAAATGTCAGTTCATTTGGTTAATCACACCAAAAGTTATTCACATTAAGCTATATTTTACAATACTAAAATCGGCTTAATGTAGCTTAATGTAGCTTAATGAGCAAAAAAGCGCCTGAACCTCAATCAATTGCCCTGAAACTGTGCACACCCCAAGATATCGACTTTACAAACTTATCTAAGAAATTTCAAGCGATTTGGTGTTCCACAAGGAAAACTAGGGACATTAAGCTTGTTTTTTTGGGAGCTTAACGTACAAAAAAGACCTTAAATGTTAACCAATTTCCCCCAAATGTCACACAATAGAAGACCCTATCCATGCCAACATATTCTGAAAATTTCAGTTCATTTGGTTAATCACACCAAAAGTTATTCACATTAAGCTATATTTTACAATACTGAAATCGGCTTAATGTAGCTTAATGTAGCTTAAAGGGAAAACCGCCGCTCCAGACGACACTCTTCAGTGGTGAGTAAAGTTCAAAAACCCGAATGGGTGCAGGCAATGCGTGGTGCAATATAAGGAAAGAAAAATGGACAGCCGCACTCCAATGGATGAAAAGACTTAAAAATGTATTCCAGTCAAAAAACTAAAACAGCAAAAACAGCAAACAGTGGGGTAACAAAAGCTGACGCGTTTCACATCGACAACCGATGCTTAGTCATAGCTAAACATAATGATAAAAGAAATCTCATTTATAGAAAGAAAAAAGTCCCAGAAACCATCTGATGATTCATTAATCAGTCTCCTGGTGGGGCCTGGCTAATGCCGGTAATCGTGCACACCTGTTGAAAGAATGCAACAAGGAAAAAACACAGTCCATCATAACTAGATGGGAACATAATATATACATCGGCCGATTAAAATTGGTTACACCAGTCTAATAGCAGCAAACCTAGTTTCAACCCCTAGGAAAATATATACAGTGGATGTGTGTTGAGAACATATGTGTTACAATGTAAAGAAACCTTATTTTTATCCCAATGGAAGTATGACATTACATATTCTACAACACTGATAAACAAGTGTAGATGTGTGTGGGATGAGAAGATATAAAAATAAAAACCCAGCCAAAGCGTGTGAATCATGTTACACCGGACGTGTAAATAATTATTAAAATGTATAACCCATAGAAAATTGTGTTTCAGCGTGTGATGTGCTGCAAGAGGGAAAGAGGGGGAAAAGGAGAGGATTGGTAGTTGCTGGTTGAACCGATGTAAATGTGTAGCGTTTCACATCATATGAGATGGAAACAATATTGAAAGATCAAGTGACCAAAGTATATACGTTAGGTGTCCTCAAAACAGCAGAAAAGCATGAAAGCACGAAATGGGGTAAAAGTTACTAGGATAAAAATAAATGTGTATTACCCTTGCCCCGTAAGGAGATTAAATGTCGTCAGTGTTTAATCCAAATCCCTAACGACCCATAGAAAATGGTGTTTTAGCGTGTGGCGTGCTGCAAGAGGGGAAGAGGGGGAAAAGGAGAGGACTGGTAGTTGCTGGTTGAACCAATGTGAATGTGTAGCGTTCCACATCATATGAGATGGAGACAATATTGAAAGGTCAAGTGACCAAAGTATATACGTTAGGTGTCCTCAAAACAGCAGAAAAGCACAAAAGCACAAAATAGGGTAACATTTACTGAGTTAAAAAGAAATGTGTACAAATCCCTAACGGCCATAGTATAGAAGGGACATATATATAGGTGAAGTGAATGGTGATAGAAATAAATGTGACAACAAGATGTGTGAATGTACCATTTAAATAAACGGGATGGAATAATAGGGACCGTGTACAATAAGCACAGAGCATACAAGATATGAAGTGAAGGAAAAGTAAGATCAAACAATAAGAATAAAAAATTCTGGTTATTGTTACTATTATATAGAAAGGACCCTGTTACCAGTGTACTGCTGTACAAAGGAATGATTATTTTCGCCCTGTATATTTGACGGGTGCATAGTTAATGTAGGAAACCTCCCTATAGCTGATTACACTGGATTTATCATATAATCTGAGATAGAGGTGTCCCTTAATAAAGGGAAAAACACTTCTACCATAATCAACTGTAGAACAGGTCCAACCTATAAAAGTTGTTTGAAACATTAAAATCTTGTTTTTAGAGATATTTTTTCAATATGTTAAAAATAGAACCCATGGGTAAAAAAGAAGAAACAAAAAAGTTTTATAATGGCTCATACTGCATAATAAAGGAGACCTCAAGCTCAGTGCATGGATCACGCCCGAAAAGTGAAATACTATCCATACATGATGCACGCACAGAACCCTGGACATGGAGGGGACATATACACGTGTATACGTGTGTCCGCATGTAGCAAGGTCACCAGCGACAAAAATAGACCAATCCATGAGGCTCGCTGGATATCTGAAGTGGAGAGCGAACATATAGATTAATGTAACAAACCCATTACCATGGGTAGAGGGCCTGCCTGTATGGATTTGAATCATTAGAGAAAACCACCATAAATGACAAATCAAATCTGGCCATTAGTCATAAAAGTGGGATACATCCCACTCAAAGTTCATTCCATGTGGGATCCTAGTGTGGAGCGAGAAGATCCAAAATACCTCTCTCTTACAGAGGATTCTGAACCTATCTCCTCCCCTAATGGGGGTAGTTATTTTCTCAACACCCTGTATTGTGAGGCTGGATAGGTCCTTAAAGTGTACATTATTCCAATGGTTGGCGACGTTAGTGTTATGATCTTTCTCGATATCGTACAGGTGATCGGACAAACGATCCTTTAGTCTACGAATGGTTCGTCCTACGTACTGGAGGTGACATATGTCACAACTGATAACATAAATGAGGTACTTGGTGTTACAATTAATAAAATGCTTAATCTCAAAGCTTTTATCGCAGGAATGTGAGTGAACCTGTTGGCCAGTTTTAATGTGTCTGCAGTACCTGCAATCCTTGGTGCCACATTTATATGTGCCCTGAAACTGTAACCAATTCACGTTCGTGCGTTTGCTCTGATATAGACTAGGTGACAGTCTGCCTCCCAGTGTAGGTGCCCGCCGGGACACTGTTTTGACACCTTTATGTAGAATTTGTTGATAAATCTCATCGTTATATAGAATGGGTAAGTATTTATCAATTGTATGTTTGATTTTGTCAAACTCCAAACTATAGGGGGTAGAAAAAACCGGAGTGTCCCTAAAAAAGGTGTCCAAGGGTTTGCGTGCAGAGGTGCCTACGGCACCTAATAGCTCAGTCCTTGGAACTCTGCTAGCCTTGGAGAGAGCTTTTTTAATGGTTTTAATAGGATAGCCTCTATCCAAAAATCTATGGGACATTTCACCAGCCTCTCTAGAAAAATCATCAGGCGAGCTGCAAAGACGTTTTAACCTCAAAAATTGTCCGTACGGTACACCCCGGATGGTATGATTAGGGTGTGCGGAATCCGCCCTGAGGAGGGCATTGCCGGCTGTCTCTTTCCTATAGATACTGGTTGTGATGCAACCATGCTTAGCCGTTAATTTGACATCCAGATAATCAATCTCCACCCTCTGTAAATTCCCTGTGAACTTAAGGTTAAGATCATTATCATTAAGATAAAGGAGCCATGAGTCTAGGCTAATGTCATCACTAGAAACAATAAACAGCAGGTCATCAATGAACCGACAATAAAATGATGTATCCATACGGCGGGGGCTATCACATGCAAAGATGCGGGACCTCTCCCACCAACCCATGTAGAGGTTGGCAAAGGAAGGGGAGAACTTGGCTCCCATAGAGGCCCCGCATCTCTGCAGGTAATAGTCCCGGTCGAACATAATGCTTAATGTAGCTTAACGAGCAAAAAAGTGCCTGAACCTCAATCAATTGCCCTGAAACTGTGCACACCCCAAGATCTCGACCTTACAAACATATCTACAAAATTTCAAGCGATTTGGTGTTCCACAAGGAAAACTAGGGACATTAAGCTTGTTTTTTTGGGAGCTTAACGTACAATAAAGACCTTAAATGTTAACCAATTTCCCCCAAATGTCATACAATAGAAGACCACATCCATGCCAACATATTCTGAAAATTTCAGTTCATTTGGTTAATCACACTAAAAGTTATTTACATTAAGCTATATTTTACAATACTGAAATCGGCTTAATGTAGCTTAATGTAGCTTAACGAGCAAAAAAGTGCCTGAACCTCAATCAATTGCCCTAAAACTCTGCACACCCCAAGATCTTGACCTTTCAAACATATCCAATAAGTTTCAAGTGATTTGGTGTCCCAGAAGGCAAACTAGGTACATTAAGTTTGTTTTTTGGGGGGCTTAATGTGGCTTAACGTACGAAAAATACCTTAAATGTTAACCAATCACCCCCAAGATTCACACAATAGAAGAATCTGTCCATGCCAATATATTCAGAAATGTTCAGCTCATTTGGTTTATCACACCAAATGTTATTCACATTAAGCTATATTTTACAATACTGAAATTGGCTTAATGTAGCTTAACGAACAAAAAAGTGCCTGAACCTCAATCAATTTCCCTGAAACTTTGCACACCCCAATATCTTGACCTTCCAAACATATCTACAACATTTCAAGTGATTTGGTGGTCCACAAGGCAAACTAGGAACATTAAGCTTGTTTTTATAGGGAGCTTAACGTACAAAAAAGACCTTAAATGTTACCCAATTTCCACCAAATGTCACACAATAGAAGAACATATCCATGCCAACATATTCTGAAATTTCAGTTCATTTGGTTAATCACACCAAAAGTTATTCACATTAAGCTATATTTTACGATACTGAAATCGGCTTAATGTAGCTTAATGTAGCTTAACGAGCAAAAAAGTGCCTGAACCTCAATCAATTGCCCTGAAACTTTGCAAACCCCAAGATCGTGACCTTCCAAACATATCTACACAATTTCAAGTGATTTGGTGGTCCACAAGGCAAACAAGGAACATTAAGCTTGTTTTTTTGGGAGCTTAACGTACAAAAAAGATCTTAAATGTTAACCAATTTCCCCCAAATTTCACACAATAGAAGACCACATCCATGCCAACATATTCAGAAATGTTCAGCTCATTCGGTTAATCACACCAAAGTTATTCACATTAAACTATTTATTACAATACTGAAATTGGCTTAATGTAGCTTAATGTAGCTTAATGAGCAAAAAAGTGCCTAAACCTCAATCAATTGCCCTGAAACTCTGCACACCCCAAGATCTTGACCTTTCAAACATATCCAAGACGTTTCAAGCGATTTGGTGTCCCAGAAGGCAAACTAGGTACATTAAGCTTGTTTTTTTGCGGAGCTTAATGTGGCTTAACGTACGAAAAAGACCTTAAATTTTAACCAATCTCCCCCAAGATTCACATAATAGAAGACTCTGTCCATGCCAACATTTTCAGAAATGTTCAGCTCATTTTGTTTATCACACCAAAAGTTATTCACATTAAGCTATATTTTACAATACTGAAATTGGCTTAATGTAGCTTAACAAGCAAAAAAGTGCCTGAACCTCAATCAATTGCCTTGAAACTTTGCATACCCCAAGATCTCGACCTTCCAAACATATCTACGAAATCAAGCGATTTGCTGTTCCACAAGGCAAACAAGGGACATTAAGCTTGTTGTTTTGAGAGCTTAACGTACAAAAAAGACCTTAAATGTTAACCAATTTCCCCCAAATCTTACACAATAGAAGACCCCATCCATGCCAACATATTCTGACAATTTCAGCTCATTTGGTTTATAACACCAAAAGTTATTCACATTTTTTTACAATACTGAAATTGGCCTAATGTAGCTTAATGTAGCTTAACGAGCAAAAAAGTGCATGAACCTCAATCAATTGCCCTGAAACTTTGCACACCACAAGATCTTGACCTTCCAAACATAATTAGAAGATGACAGATGACCCCATTCATGCCAACATATTCTAGTGTAAAAAGAGCCTAATGCAGTGGCGTACTAAGTCGGGGGGGTGTGCTGCAGCAGGTGCCACACACTGAGGGGGGTGTCAGGCCGATAAACCCCTCCCGTGACTGAAGACTTGGCAGAGAAAGAGCCGCAGCCTAGGTAACACATCGCATGCTGAAGCTGCCTAGCTTTGCGGGGGGGGTGCGAGCCGCACCCTGAGTGATACCTATCCCGTCGGCAGACCCGTGCCCCGGCCGCAACAATCCCCTTCTCTCATGGCCACGCCGTGGCTCTGATAAGTCTTGGCTGCGACTGTCTCGCAGTCACATAGCCGAGCAGAGTGAAGCCGTCCTGCCTCCTCCTCCTCTGTGTAGTCTACAAGTGCTGTGTGTGCAGCACGCGGCACGCTGATCATCTGAGCCGAGCGAGGTGCATTATGGGTCTGAAAGGGGGGGTGTCTGCACTGTTGTAGGGGGGTCTGTATGTTTGGGGGTCTGTATTTTTGGGGGTCTGTATTGTTGGGGGGGCTGATTTGTAGCGGGAGGTCTGTTTTGTATGACAGCTCTTATATAGGTGAGGCAGGGCCACCCGTCACATAACCCATCCCCCTCTGACGCACCCTCTGACTATGTCACTGGGGAAGCCCAGGCTTTCCCTTGCGTCAGAGGGGGACGGGTCACGTGACGGGTGGCCCTGTCTTACCTATATAAGAGCTGTTATACCACCAACCACCGGCAAGGGTTGTGGGGATGAGACCCTTGTTGAGGGCATGTGGTCTGGTACGGTTCAGGAGGGGGGGCACTCTCTCATTCCCCCCTCTTTTCTGTGGCAGGCCAGGTTATGTGCTCGGATAAGGAGTCTGGTGTGGATTTTTGGGGGAACTCCACTCCATTTTTTTTTAATTTGGGGTGGAGTTCCCCTAAAAATCCACACCAGACCTGAAGGGTCTGGAATGGATATTTGGGGGGAATCCCACGTCATTTTTTTTTATTATTATTGACGGCAGGGTTTCCCCTTAAAGGGGAGGTTGCCCTAAAAAGAAACTTTTAACATTGCCTGTCTCTTCTTAATAACATGTAGAATCGGCTGGTAGTTTAAAAAAAAAACGTCCGTACATACCATTTTCGGCATGTAGTCTCACCGTCGCTTCCGGGTCTGGCGGCCGGGGATGGGCGTGCCTACTTGATTGACAGGCATCCGATCGACGCATACAGCGCATCACGAGATGCCGAAAGAAGCCGAACATTGGTGCGCATGCGCCGTATAGAGCCGCACCAACGTTCGGCTTCTTTCGGCATCTCGTGACGCGCTGTATGCGTCGATCGGATGCCTGTCCCCAAACATCATACCTGGAAGCGGCGGTGAGACTACATGCTGAAAATGGTATGTACGGACGTTTTTTTTTTTAAACTACCAGCCGATTCTACATGTTATTAAGAAGAGACAGGCAATGTTAAACGTTTCTGTTTAGGGGAACCACCCCTTTAATATCCTAACCAGACCTGAAGGCCTGGTAATTGAATTTGGGGGGACCCCCATGCTTTTTATTATTTTTTATGAATGAATTCTCTCTGAATTGCTTTTCGAATTTGCCGCGAACACCCCAAATTGTTCGTTGTTTACCAAACAGGCGAACAGGCAATGTTCAAGTCGAACATGAGTTTGACTCGAACTCGAAGCTCATCCCTAGTTCTGAGTAGTTTTCTACCAAAAAAAAAATATGATTTTTAGATGAAGGAGAGAAGTGCCAGAATAGGCGTGGTATGGAAGTGGTTAAGCTAAATGTCCATCATTTCCCTTGTGGGAAACCAAAATCCATAAAACTTTCAGGATATGGCTGAGAAGATTAAAACTTTGGTTGTGCAAAGTTTCAATTGATTAACCACTTCAGCCCCGGTAGGATTTGCCCCCCTATTGGACAGGCTATTTTTTGCGATACTAGACTGCATTGATATAACTGACAACTGCATGGTCGTGCAACATTGTACCCAAACAAAATTGACGTCCTTTTCCCCCACAAATAGATCTTTGTTTTGGTGGTATTTGCTCATCGCTGCAGTGTTTATTTTTTGCGATATAAACAAAAAAAGAGCGTCAATTTTGAAAAAAATTTACTTTTTTTTTACTTTTTGCTTTAATAAATATCCCCAAAAAATCAGTTGAGGCCAATGTGTATTCTTATACATATTTTTGGTTAAAAAAAAAATAGCAATAAGTGTATATTGTTTGGTTTGGGAAAAAGTTATAGCGTTTACAAAATAGGGAATAGATTAATGGAATTTTTATAGAATTTGTATTTTTTATTTAATTTTTTCTAGTAATGGCGGGGAGCTGCGATTTTTACTGAGGCTGCAACGTTATGGCGGACAGATCGGACACTTTTCTGGGACCACTGACATTTATAAAGCAATCAGTGCTATAAAAATACATTAATTACTGTGCAAATGTCACTGGCAGGGAAGGAGTTAACACTTGGGGGCGATCAAGGGGTTAAATGTGTCCTTAGTGTGTTTCTAACTGTGAGGGGATGGGAATGACAAGAAGGGGAGCCAGGTCTTTGTTCCTACTTAGTAGGAATATACAATCTGTCTCTCCTCCCCTGTCAGAACAGAGATTTGTGTGTTTACACACACAAATCCCCATCCTGGCTCTCATGCCTGCTATTGCTGGTTGCAGTGGCGAACGCGCCTGCTCGCCATGCGCATTGGGTCCCTCACCGCGCAGTGGGCACGCGCCTGCTATGGCTCTTAAAGGACATTTATTCATTTGTGTTGACACATGAAAAGATAAAATATTTACAAAAATGTGAGGATGTACTTACTTTTGTGAGATACTGTACCTCCTCTGTACAGTGTTTTTTAAAAGAGCAGTTCTGATCCTTCTCTTCTCAGTTTCCTCCCTGGCGCTCCTGGCTGCTCCCTGCTGCCAAATGCCCCCACAGCAACTAGCTTGCTATGGGGCACTCGAGCAGAGCCGCAGCTTTGTGTGTCCATTTAGACACAGAGCCATGGTTTGGCCCCGCCCCCTCTCTCTCCTCAATCTGTCCCTTGGCTCTCGGGTGGAGGCGCCATCATCTTCAGTAAGGCAATCAGGAAGTGAAGCCTTGCAGCTTTACAGCCTGGCTCCCTACTGCACATTCTCGAGTCGCTCTGCGCAATCCCACTGGTCCCTGCTGTCTTCTGGGACCTGTGTGTCTCCCAGAAGACAGAGGGGGATGGAGGAGGCGCCGGACATAGTGTAGATATCGGCGGGTACTGCGGCTATCTATGCTCGGGAGTGGGAGCAAAACACCTGTATTAGACAGGTATCTGCTTTCCCCTCCCCCTGAAAGGGGTGAAATGTGACATGACGCGGAGTCGGGGAGAAAACCGAAAAGTGGAAGTTCCATTTTTATGTGTAAGTCCGCTTTAAGATAATGACGTAATATATAAAAAAAATTGTAAGTTCAAACAAGTTTTTCTTTCTGTTTTCTGTTTTTTTTTTTTTTTTGCAATCCTTAGACAATTAAATGTAATAAAACTAAACAAAAGGCATTTTTTTCAGCAGTAAATATATGTAAAAAGTTCTAAAAAATATTAATAAGCGAAGCAAACTGATTTTTTTTTATTAGATAAATAAAATAGAAAAGAAAAAAAATCACCAGGAAAAATATATTTGAATAGAGAAGGGGAATATAGAGTTAATCAGTGCTGATTAGAGAAAACTAAAGGGTTAATAAGGGGTTCAACAGAGGAACATGTAATTAGAAAAAAAAATGTTTTGCCTTGTCATGGTTGCTTTAAGTTTCTTCACCTGCAAATCAAAGTTCATCCCTATATAGAAACAAAACACAGAACATTACAATTGATACAATGTTTCAATGTAACTTTCTGTGAAGTGTTTGTTGATAAACTTTGCCAGCCTGCTTCTTTTTTTTATTTATTTTTTCAGCTGCTGCTGAATTGCTCTGTACTGAGAAAGGGAAGAGTAAAATATAGATTAATGTGAATAACTTTTTGTGTGATAAACCAAATGACCTGACATTTTCAGAATATGTTGACATGGATAGAGTCTTCTATTGTGTAAAATTTGGGGGAAATTGGTTAACATTTAGGGTATTTTTTGTACGTTAAGCTCCCAAAAAACAAGCTTAATGTCCCTAGTTTGCCTTGTGGGACACCAAATCGCTTAAATATTGGATATGTTTAGAAGGTCGAGATCGTGGGGTGTGCAAAGTTTCAGGGCAATTGATTGAGGTTCAGGCACTTTATTTGCTTGTTAAGCTACATTAAGCCAATTTCCGTATTGTAAAATATAGCTTAATGTGAATAACTTTTGGTGTGATTAATCAAATGAGCTGACAATTTCAGAATATTTTGGCATGGTCAGAGTCTTCTATTGTGTGAATCTTGGGGGAGATTGGTTAACATTTAAGGTCTTTTTCGTACGTTAAGCCACATTAAGCTCCGCAAAAAAACAAGCTTAATGTACCTAGTTTGCCTTCTGGGACACCAAATCGCTTGAAACGTCTTGGATATGTTTGAAAGGTCAAGATCTTGGGGTGTGCAGAGTTTCAGGGCAATTGATTGAGGTTCAGGCACATTTTTGCTTGTTAAGCTACATTAAGCTACATTAAGCCAATTTCAGTATTGTAATAAATAGCTTAATGTGAATAACTTTTGGTGTGATTAACCAAATGAGCTGACATTTTCAGAATATGTTGGCATGGATGTGGTCTTCTATTGTGTGAAATTTGGGGGAAATTGGTTAAAATTTAGGGTCTTTTCTGTATGTTAAGCTCCCAAAAAAAACAAGCCTAATGTTCCTTGTTTGCCTTGTGGACCACCAAATCACTAATAAATAGCCTAATGTGAATAACTTTTGGTGTGGTTAACCAAATGAGTTGAAAATTTCAGAATATTTCGGCATGGTCAGAGTCTTCTATTGTGTGAATCTTGGGGGAGATTGGTTAACATTTAAGGTCTTTTTCGTACGTTAAGCCACATTAAGCTCCCCAAAAACAAGCTTAATGTACCTAGTTTGCCTTCTGGGACACTTCTTGGATATGTTTGAAAGGTCGAGATCTTGGGGTGTGCAGAGTTTCAGGGTAATTGATTGAGGTTCAGGCACTTTTTTGCTCGTTAAGCTACATTAAGCTACATTAAGCCAATTTCAGTATTGTAAAATTGTAAAATATACCTTAATGTGAATAACTTTTGGTGTGATTAACCGAATGAGCAGAAATTTTCAGAATATGTTGGCATGGATAGGGTCTTCTATTGTGTGAAATTCGGGGTAAATTCGTTAACATTTAAGGTCTTTTTTGTACGTAAAGCTCCCAAAAAAACAAGCTTAATGTTCCTAGTTTGCCTTGTGGAACACCAAATCGCTTCAGATTTCTTAGATATGTTTGGAACGTCGAGATCTTGGGGTGTGCAAAGTTTCAGGGCAATTCATTGAGGTTTAGGCACTTTATTGCTCGTTAAGCTTCATTAAGCTAATTTCACATTAAATGTTTTAGTATTGTAAAATATAGCTAAATGCAAATAACTTTTGATGTGATTAACCAAATAAGCTGACATTTTCAGAATATGTTGGCGTAGATAGCGTCTTCTACTGTGTGAAGTTTGGTGGAAATTGGTTAACATTTAAGGTCTTTTTCGTACAATAAGTCACATTAAGCTCCCCAAAAAACAAGCTTAATGTCCCTAGTTTGCCTTGTGGGACCCCGAATCACACACAACTTCTTGGATAGGTTTGGGTAGTTAAGATCTTAGGCTGTGCAAAGTTTTAAGACAATTGATTAAGTTTTAGGTACATTATGGTACGTTAAGCTCTGTTTTTGCATTGTAAAATATAGCTTAATGTGAATAAATTTTGGTGTGATAACCCAAATGAGCTGAAATTTTCAGAATATGTTGGCATCTATAGAGCCTTCTACTGTGTGAAGTTTGGGGGAAATTCGTTAACATTTAAGGTCTTTTTTGTACGTTAAGCTACATTAAGCTCCCAAAAAAACAAGCTTAATGTCCCTAGTTTGCCTTGTGGGATACCAAATAGCACATAACTTATAGGATATGTTTGGGTAGTTGAGATCTTAGGCTGTGAAAAGTTTCAGGGCAATTGATTGAGGTTTAGGCACGTTTTTGCTCGTTAAGCTACATTAAGCCATTTTCACATTAAATGTTTTAGTATGTCCCCTTAACAGAGCAAGTGCCGTGTTCTCCAAGCACTTGCTCCGTAAGTTGCGGCTGCGTAGTGTAAATGGCCCGGCGTAAGGCTGCGTAATTAAAAGGGCAGCTTGTATTTAAATTAATCGCGCCCCCGCGTCGATTGAACTGCGCATGCGGCGGCCGCAAAAAAAGCCCAGTGCGCATGCTCCAACGTCGGAAAACGTGAATGAAACCCTATTTGCGAACGACTTAGTAAAACAACGTAACCGACGGAAAAAGACGACGCTGACCGGACGCCATACTTAACATGGCAATGACTAAACTTCGTGAACCTACCCCTCATATAGCAGGGGTAGGTTTAAGCTTAAGGAAACAACGTAAACGACGATGGGGCGGCGTAAAAACGTTCGGGAATCGGCGTATTAGGCTCATTTGCATAGGCAAATGAGAAATCAACGTAAAGGCCTCCTAGCGGCCAGAGAAGTCATTACATCTACGATCCGACGGTGTAAGTGTTTTACACCTGTCGGATCTTCACTGTATCTATGCGTAAATGATTCTATGAATCACACGCATAGATACCCAGTAAAAAAAAAACAGAGATATGACGGTGTTTCCTGCGATACACCGTCGAATCTGGCCCATAGTCTTTAGAGTAGAGAATGGCTAGAGTTGGCAGTGCTCCACCAACTTCTGCTCTAGAGTGGCTCCAGCAGTTGAGCTCCAGCTCCAGGGCTTGCTTTGAAGCCTCTGCAAACCCTCAGCTCCAAAAACTCCAGTTCCAGCTCCAGAACTGCTCCAAAACTCCCAATCCTGCCTTCAGAACTGCAGTTCTGCTGATGTTTTAGATTTTTTTGGTGTAGCTTATTTTTCATTTGGCTTAGCCCAACTTTTTAAGGCAACAAACACTCATGCCCTGTACACACGATCAGTTCATCCGATGAAAACGTTCTGATGGATTTTTTTCATCAGATATCCGATTAAGCTGACTTTCATTAGTCTTGCCTACACACCATCGGTTAAAAAAAACGATCTTTTCAGAACACGGTGACATAAAACGCAACGACGTGCTGAGAAAAATTAAGTTTATTGCTTCTGAGCATGCATGGATTTTTAACCAATGGACATACCCACAGACGATTGTTTTTTCCTATCGCTTTTTTTTAAGTTCCTGTTTTTTTCACCGATGGATAAAAAACCGATGGGGCCCACACATGATCGGTTCGTCTGATAAAAACGGTCCTGTAGACCATTTTCATCAGACGAACCGAGCGTGTGTACTTGGCATTAGACTGTACAAACCTACTGTATATGCCTACACCCCCAACCACCCACAGTGTAATGGTGACACTCCATTGAAATAAAAATTATTACAGGCTATAACATGGCTCAAGCTTGATTTTAATTACATTAACTGTGATTTATTTTGCCGGGCTCACTTATTGGCTTGCAGATTCATAGGTTTTACATCAGTTATATACTGATTTTGGACGAGATTTATTCTATATTGCTTATCTGTTTAGTGGGTCTGCATTTTATTTTTGATAGCCTTTGGTTACACCAGGAGGCCAAAAATGTTAATGTCACTGGGGGGTGGGGTAAGTAGGTATATAGGTTTGTTTAATCTGTGATAAACATAGGCTAAGGCCTTTAAAAAAATATCTGGCAGAGAAAAAGATTTGCACTTTATTTCAATCTGCTACAAAACCCATGGAAGCTTCTCCCTTTATATATATATGTGGATAGATAGATAGATAGATAGATAGATAGATAGATAGATAGATAGATAGATAGATAGATAGATAGATAGATAGATAGATAGATAGATAGATAGATAGATAGATAGATAGATAGATAGATAGATAGATAGTGTATATATATATGATATATTATGATATGAGGAATATCTTGTATGCTCAATTAATAATTAAATAATATTGAATACTACTAAATATTTTATATAAAATAAAAAAATATTACGTACATCTTCTTTCCATGCTGAGAAACAACAGAAGCGTGGTATCAGAGGACTCCATGAACGATCTCTATGGCTCTGGGAGTGCCATGACACATTACAGGCACGGTGTCCATTATTCACCTTGATGTGAGCTAACGAGCCTGAAACAACTGTGTGCCAGCCAGATAAATGGTGCTGTGTGTTTATATGATCTTTAAATAATACCACCCTTCTTTCCTCCCGTGACATGAAAGTGATGATTACATGTAAATGTCTTCTGTTGTATGAAGACTTTGCTGTATAGTGCACATCACATGTATATACAAGTATATAGGGCTTGTTTTAGAAAAAAGTAAAGCCTGGTACACACATTCAGCTTTTTCAGCGGACCGAACAAAAAACACCTGAGAGATCGCTGTACTAACTAAGCAATGTTAGTGCAGTGATCTTTCCCACTGTGCCTTTGTGTCATGACAGGGGGACCTCCCCCAACAGAACATCTGATGCTGGTTTTCCAGCATGTTCCATTTAAGGACCGTGTATACCCAGCTTAAGGGACATATTTATAAACCAGTGAGTGTGACTTGCACCAAACATCCACTACTGGTGAGTCAATCACTATCATTTAAATGACATGCACCTGGAAGTGTCACCTTTAGTGAATGTTTGGTGGATTCCTCTTTAGTTTTATGACTACAGATGTCTGGAGTTGTAAGTTTTAGGGGACTGCTTAAGTTTAGGGGATTGTTTATTTGTTCTTGTTTATTGTACTTGGTACCAAGAGTTCTACTCTGAAAATGTTTCTTTCATACCAAAAGCATATATATATATATATATATATATATATATATACACAGCCCTCAAAATTTCCACTCGCCTACTAGCATTTGGCGAGTGGATTTAAGCTGGGGGCGAGTGATGACAGGGCTGCATGACCAATTTCCCTGCAATCTGTGCCTACACTTAGAGTCCCAATAAAATTGGCGGCCGAAGACGAAAGGTGCATGCTCGGGAAAAGTAGTCTGGTGAGCCGCGCACAGGCAGAGCAGTACACAGGTGCTCTCCTTACAATTCTCATTAAGCTATAGGACCTAATGCCGCGTACACACGGTCGTTTTTTGCGATGAAAAAAAACGTTGTTTTTTAAAACGTCATTTAAATTGATCGTGTGTGGGCAAAACGTCGTTTTTTGTCTTCAAAAAAACGACCCAAAAAAAATTCCAACATGCTTGAATTTTTAGTGTGGTTTTTCAAAACGTTGTTTTTTGTTTCACAAAAAGTCACCGTGTGTAGCAAAAACGTAGTTTAAAACGATGTTTTTCAACCTGCGCATGCCCAGGAGCTAGTTATGAAGCGAGCTTCAATGGAAAAGAGTGGTGAACGTAACCTCGCTTTTTGTGAAAAAAACAATGGTGTGTATGCAACATCGTCTTTAAAAAGTGACGTTTCAAAAATGTCGTTTTTTACTTCACAGAAAACGTCGTTTTTTTTCATCACAAAAAATGATCGTGTGTACGCGGCATAACAGTATGACCTCTCTGAGCCTGCCCCCCAGGCCCCCGACCAATGTAGCTGGAGAGCAGAAAGTAATGAGTGAGGTGGAGGATTGCGAAAATTACCACACTGGTGCAGTGCTCACTGAAAGTTGCCCTGACATGAGAGCGGCAGCCTTCCAGTTTGTGCAGTTTTCTTCTCCTTGTGCTCTATGTACAGTAAGTGTCCAACAGTTCAGCTTGAGCACTGTGAACAGACTGGTCTTAATGTGCGCTGTGCTATGGTGTCAATTGCTGTGCAGTTGTGTGGATCTCAGCGCTGGATTGTACTCCCTCCCGCTGTGCTGCAGCTCTTCTCCTCTCTGCCAGCCTGAATAAAAGGGGGAAGTGGGGACATGCAAGCGTGGAGCCGCACACACAGGCTCCTGATGATGAGATGAATGGGAGAGAGAGAGAGAGAGAGAGAGAGAGAGAGAGAGAGAGGATGGATGGGAGTTGCAGAGGAGACAGCAAAAGAATGGGGAAGAGACCCAGTTCTAGTGCCATGTCACTCTGGTCTGCCCCCAGTGCTCTGTCCCTCTGGTCTGCCCCCAGTGCCTTGTCCCTCTGGTCTGCCCCCAGTGTCCTGTCCCATTTTGATAAAGTTGCTGTTGGTAATATTTAATTTTGTAACTTGATTCTGCATAAAACATTGTCATTCCATGAGATAATCTACGAGGGCGTGTTTACAGGTGCAATTATGCGCAGGGCAGTGTATGAATTAGGTGGGGCAACTGATGGCGAGTAACTCTTGAGGCCTGGCTAGTAGCTCAGGACATGACATTTTGAGGCCTGATATATATATATATATATATATACACACACTATATTACCAAACTCTTCTGGGAAGGATGTCCACAAGGTTTAGGAGTGTCTATGGGAATGTCTGACCATTCTTCCAGAAGTGCATTTGTGAGGTCAGGCACTGATGTGGACAAGTAGACCTGGCTTGCAGTGTCCGCTCTAATTCATCCTAAAGCTGTTCTATCAGATTAAGGTCAGGACTCTGTGCAGACCAGTCAAGTTCCTCCACCCCAAACTCCCTCATCCACATCTTTATGGACCTTGTGTAAAAGTAAGGGAAAAGGGAATGGGAATAATTGCGCTTAGTAAAAATGTATATTAGTGAAACAATTAAGATAGGGTCCTGAGAAGGACGTCCTGCTGCTAAACACTACAACTTAGATATAAAGTGTAAAGAAAAATGTGCAAAAACAGTGCAGCGCTACACTGTTTTTGCACATCTTTATGGACCTTGCTTTGTGCACTGATCCAACTTATTTGGTTTAAGGGGATTATGGTGTGGCGTTGTTTTTTTAGGAGTTGGACTTGGCCCCTTAGTTCTACTGAAGGGAACACGTAAGGCGTCAGCATACCAAGACATGTTGGACAATTTTATGTTCCCAACTTTGTGGGAACAGTTTTGGGACGGCCCCTTCATGTTCCAACATAACTGCGCACCAGTGCACAAAGCAAGATCCACAAATACATAGAAAAAAAAGGGGAGCCAACTCAATATTGAACCCTACAGACTAAGACTAAGAGATGCCATTAATGTTCATGTGCGTGTAAAGGTAGGTGTCCTAATACTTTTGGTAATAAAGTGTGTGTGTGTATATATATATATATATATATATATATATATATATATATATATATATATATTTAGTAGGGTTGTCCCGATACCGATACTTTTTTTTAAAGTACGCTGGGCCATCAGGCCAGGCTGCACCACCCCCAGGACAACAGGCTGCTGAGGAGCCCCAAGAAAGGCCGGAGTCCCCTGGGCAGGGGAGTGGCCACAACTCCCCTCATGAGGAGGTTCAGGGGGAGGAGGATGAGGGGGGGAGGTTCATGAGGAGACGATCGAGCTTGCCAGCGAATTGTTGTTATGTTGGGATGAGGAGTCCCTTGCGCCTGACAGCAGTCAGGCCACCATCATGGGTAGTCCCTCCCACTCCTCCCTCAACAGGGCTGCCCCCCCAGTGGGCTCCCCTCGTCCCAGGTCACAAGCCTCAACTGCAGGCAGGAAGGCCACCCAGAAGACCAGGGGGGTGGCCGAGTTCCTGCCTGCAAATCTGCAGAAGGACCAGGCTCGTCAGACACAACATCTGGGTCAGGTCAGCCGGACTTTGGCCCAGATGGAGGAGAGCCTGTCCTCCATCAAGGAGTCTGTCTGCGACGTGGCCACTAACTCAGTAGCTCTAATAAACTGCTTTTGTGAGCTGCAGGCCGCCACAACAGGCGTGGCCCTTGAGGTGACTGCCCTGACCCAGGCTGTCCAGGACAACACCATTGCTCTCCAGGCCAACACGGCAGCCCTCACTCTGGGCCTGAACAGGATCGCTGTGGCCTTGGAGGGCATGGCAGCAGGTGGGCAGCCACCCGGGGAGGCTCCTTCTTCCTGTGCTTCCCCCCCATGAGTCTCCCCTGAGGGCCAGTGGCCGTGCCCGTGGCCGGCCCAGGCGTAGCTCACGCCGGCATTAAATATTTGCGATGTTCTTTTTTTTTTATGATTTCATACTGTGATTATGATTTGTTTTATGTGTGTGAATGATGTGTGAATGTGGGGGTGAAATTCCTGGTGAAAAGGGGTGTCACCCTCATTTTTGGTGGAGTAGGGATCCCCAGGACCAGGGAGAAGTGATAATTGGAGCCGTGGGGGGGGCGTTACTGCTCCCAAGTACCATTGGGGGGTACTTGGATCTAATCCAATTAGATGTGCATGTGATGTGTCTGTGCTAGGGACCACAGTGGGTGTGCATGCATGCATTCTCATTGTGCCATTTTTAATGTGTGTGTTTACTGTGCAAAGAGGTGTCTTCTGGCTGCTCTTCCCTCAGCAGACCAGGTAGAGTTTGTTGGGGGGGGGGATTGTCTGGTTCGGGGGTCAGGTCATCACGTAGGTCAATCTGCAGGCCCCTTCTCACTGCGAAGTTGTGCAGCATGCAACATGCACCGATGATCTGGCACACAAAGTCTGGGGAATACAACAGGGTACCCCCAGACTTATCCAGGCATCTGAAACATGACTTCAGGAGGCCAAATGTGCGTTCCACCACTCCACGGGTGCGTGCATGTGCAGTATTATAGTTTTCCTCTCCTGGGGTTTGGGGGTTCCGGAAAGGAGTCATTAGATGGGGTCCCAGTGCATATGCAGAGTCACCTGTAAGGGAAAAGACAGGAGGATGTTAGTCATGCATGTGCCCCTCGTGATGTCTGCATCATGGGGGGGACAGTCATACCTGACACCCATGTCACTCACCAACCAGCCAGCAGTCCCCATATACGTTCTGTTCTAATTCTCCGGAGATGTTGCTGTGACAGAATATAAAGCTATCAAGGCTGGATCCTGGGTGTTTGGCACAGACGTGCCATATGAGGCCTTGGGCATCCACTATGACCTGGACATTAATTGAATTCCAAAGCTTCCGATTTCTGAACATGTGCTCTATCTCATGGGGGGGCTGTAGTGCCACATGGGTGCAATCTATGGCCCCGATGGTGCTTGGGAATCTGGCAATTTTATTAAAATCAGTCACTGTGTTCATTCGCTGGACCTCCTGGGAGGGTTTTATAATTTGGTTGGCCATGCGTCTCAGGATTGCAGGGACAACCTGGTGCACACACCTGCTAATGGGGGATTGTGACATCCCAGCCATACCTCCACATGTGCGCTGAAAAGAGCCAGTGGCCAGGAAATGCAGTGTTGCCAGGACTTTCACCAGTGGCTCCACTGCATGTGAGCGTTGTGTGGGGCTGGTGAGGTCATCCTGCAGGGTTCGGGTTATGTCCATGATGGCTTCCCGGTTGAATCGGAAGTTGCGATACACCTCTGCTTCCCCCATGGCAAAGACATCTAGGCGTCTGCGGAAGACCCTCTCCTGTGCCCTCCTCCTCTGTTCCCTCCTCCTTCTTTGTGCCTCTAAAGTCACTAGTATAGTTATGAGCATGGATGCCCCTGGCATGTTGGCATACAGATTGTAGTCCGGCAAGTGTGTGTGCTCAGCTCTTCCTTAATGGTGTTGCTTTAGCAGACCTTTACACGGCTGGAGCAAAGTTAAGGCTGCCTTTATAAAGTGTAACTTTACTCCTGGAAACTAACATGTGCGCACAGGGCGTAACCTACGACGCCCAAACTTAATTTTGTGGATCGCCCTATCTCCCTCATTTGCATTTTTGCCTATCAAAACAGTGGTGTGTCTAGCGTATTTTGCGTGCGAAGAAGCACCGGTGTAATTATTTTAGGTAGGACGGAAAAAACTGGTTTTCAGGCGTACAGTATCTCGTTTTGAGGATCAGGCACAAAGATACGCGCGGGGCAAAATTCAATTACGCCGCGTATCTCGAGATAAGTCGGCGTAAGTCCTTGGTGAATCTGGCCCTGTGTTCTTTTCTTTGTAGGCCTCATTCCATTTTGGGGAAAACACTGCCTGTAGGAATTAATATGAGAAACACCAGCAAATCTATTGACGTAGCTTTCGGTGCACACTGTGCAGAGGACACAGTACACCATGTGAAAATACTTGCAGAATGATCCCCTGCCTGTGGTATTAATATGAGAAGATCCCTGCCTTTAGGAATTAATATGAGAAACACCAGCAAATCTAAATCTAACTCCAAAAAATTACACTCTCTCTCTCTGTCTCTCTCTGTAAACCACCGCAACACACTACACAAGGCCGACTTATATAGTGTGGGGCGTGTACTAAACCCCCTGAGCCATAATTGGCCAAAGCCACTCTGGATTTGGCCAATTATGGCTCTCTCTTTTTTGCAAGCTGTGATTGGCCAAGCATGTGGGTTATAGTGCATGCTTGGCCAATCATTAGCCAGCAATGCACTGCAATGCCGCAGTGAATTATGGGCCGTGACACGTCACTCGAATTTGGTGCGAATGGCCCATAACGTTCGTTATTCGACGAACGGTCGAATATACGATGTTGGAGCCAAACATGGGTTTGACTCGAACATGAAGCTCATCCCTAGATGCCACATGAGGAATTTACAAAAGGCAAATAGTCTGTGCACTCTGCAAGTGCAGTTGTTCCAGCGCTTAGTAAATTAGGTAAAGCTTCACTTTACAAAGAATACCCAATCACCTGAAAGGAAAATAATAAAAGCAACATTTTGCATGCACATGATTGGATGATAGGTGAAATGAGTGGAGCCTCCCCCCTTTTACTAAGCTCTGGGGCAACTGCACTTGCAGAGTGCAAAGTCTATTTACCTTAAGAAAATCAACTCCTATGTCTTCTGAGCTAGTGCAACACATTGACTGTACACAGAAGAAGAAGGTAACATAATGCATTGGTGGATCAAAATAACAACTATTTTAAATTATCCTAAGCACAACATTGGCCTTTGATATTTGTGGTGGTTTGAGTGCTCATTGGGATATACTTAGGGCATGTTCACTGTTGCATATTATTAGAACAAAAGGAAAAATTCCCCTTCAATGTGACTTTAAAGGCCACAAACACTCATATGCATAGAAAAATGATTTTATTGATACATAATGTCGAAAAACATCAAGCGTCTAACAAGGTGTACATATGACAAAAACAATAAAAAACAAAATACAACAATTCATATAAAATGACAAGTTACTCTCCAGTAGATGGTAATCCCCAATACCCGGGGGAATAATACCGTGTTACATATTATTAAGACACAGATAGAAAATGGTTTGTAAATCAAACTAATTTAAGCCCAAAGGTATAAAAAAAATTAAGTATGACTATGCTCAGAACATAAAATTTACTTTACACACACACAAAAATATCGAAATTGTATATAAAAAGTATTTACATTTTTGTGTTCAAACAAAAATTCTAAATCATAAAAGCAAACAGGCTAAATCAAACAATAAATAAAAACATATTAAATAAAATATAGTACAAGTAAAAGAAAAAAAATGTGTTAAACGCAAAACAATACTGTAAATAATACAAACAGACACTTAAAACATATATAGGTTAAAACAATTAGAATTACCTGTACTCATCCCCTGGTGATACACTACATATCCCATCCTAAGTGGACAAAGCTAGCTAGCCATAAATCACATAGGTATGTGCAGTCACAGTTATTGTTTGTAGGGCCATATAATGTTTGTTTTCTAATTGGAAAAGACATGTCCCATTGTATTGTCTTCCAACTGACCTAAATATTACTATTGAGTCCCTCTAGTCAACTAAATTGTATATAAATAATAATATATCCTTTTCAAAGGATTAGGTATAGTCCAACATTAAAATTGTGGTCGACCTTATCATTCACTGAATATTGAACCAGGTGCTTGCATAGCCAATGTGTTAATTAAGCTTTGATAATGCATGCAGACTGAGAATGTGTTACACTTATGCTGCAGTACCACACTGCATGGACGAAAATGTCAAAGAGAATCACATTGGCTTGACACCCATCCCATAACATCAGTAATATGCAATTTGGTAATGACCACAAAACATGATCAGATGTATTGTGCCTGCTGGATGCACCATGTGGTGTGGCCACATATAGGTGTGTTTAAAAATACAGATGGTAAAACAGTGGGTCGTAATCACAGCTCATAGTTCATGGTATAATCATACCCAGAGCAGAATTCATCAATGCTTAACAAGCAAAGCAGCAGTGTGAAAAGGCGGTATATGGAGCAAACAATGCTGATTATATTAAAGATCCACCACAATAATCATAATGTAGAATGAATGTCAAGCCCATGTGCGTGACATCCATGTCTCTGTGCTCTCTTTGACATTTCAGTCCATACAGCGTGGTGTGGTGCATAAGTACAACATGTATGCATTAATTGGTCTGAACTCGTTGCCACAGATTAATTAATACTTATTCCAAGCTATGCATGTCCCTGGTCCAATATTCAGGGATTAATAGGGTAGATTACATTTTTACCTTTGGATGTGACTTTATCCTTTGGAACTAACATAATATTATGTATATATAATTAAGTTGACGTGTGGAACTGGATAATAATATACAGGTCACTTGGAAGACAATGCACTGGTGTATGTTCTTTCAAGCAATTAGAAACCAGAGACTATCTGGCCTTACAAATAATAATTGAGACCACATACTTATGTGAGCTATGGATAGCTAGCTTTGTACAGTTTTATCAAATGGAATATGATCCAATGTATCCCCCAGGAGTGTCATTTAAATTGTTTTTAACCTGTAAGTGTTTCTTGTGTTATTATTTAAAGTATTCTTTTGAGATTAACAGTTTTCTTCTTGTTTGCGTTATACTTTTAATGTGTTGCTTGGTTCATTGTTTTTTTCTTTTTTTTTTCAATGTTTTCAAATTTTTCATTTCAAATTATGATTGTATTTATGCAGTTTAGCTCTTATTATGTACAGTGGAACCTCTGATTGTGAGTAACCCGGTTAACGAGCATTTCGCAATACAAGCTTTTTTTTTTCAAAATCTTGACTCGGTTTGCAAGTAATGTTTCGCAAAATGAGCAGGATTTAAGCCTTTGCAGTGTGCAGTATCACATTTGGCCAGAGGTGCGGGGGCGCCGGTGACATGCTGGTGACACTTGGAGCTGTTTGGAAATACACGGAAACACTCGGGAACTCTCAGAAATATTCTGTTCCCTAGTGTTTCTGAGCCTTTTCGATGGTTTCCCGAACGTATTAATCTTATAATCCAAGGTTCCTGTCACATACCTTACAGCGGAGCTCGAGAGGATGTGGGTGGCCTCTTGCACATTTCCGGCACAGTGGTGGGTACAGGGAGTGCAGGGGCAACAGAAGGGTGCAGGTGCCTGCAGGTTAAAGGCTGAAGCTTGAAGACACAGAAACTGGTCACCAGGTTCGTTCAGCAGGAACTAGAAAAAACATAAAAAAAACCCTCAAGGGTGGGACTTTAAAGGTGACACAAACACATAATTTTTGAAAAAGTATATAACAAATTTATTTAAATATTACAAATCAGGACATCAAACGGTGTCCTACCAAGGATAAAAGACCACGTGCAAATGGTGTACAAATCCTATACACCAGATCTGTACACCACTTGCACGTGGTCTTTTATCCTTGGTAGGACACCGTTTGATGTCCTGATTTGTAATATTTAAATACATTTTTTATATACTTTTTCAAAAATGATGTGTTTGTGTCACCTTTAAAGTCCCACCCTTGAGGGGGTATTTCATGTTTTTTCTAGAACCTTAGGGATGTGGTGACTTACAAACGCTGACACTTTCCTGATTGTAGGGTCCCTTTTCTTCAGCAGGAACTGGACTAGGATCAATGGCAGAATCAGGAACAGGCGGAAAGTTAGCAACAGGCTGGCAGCGAGGTACACAATCAGAAGGCAAAGCCGTAGTCATACAGTAAGTCCAAGCCAAGGTCAGTTAAGTAGCAGAGGCAGGCAAACAGACAAGAAGAATCCAAGAGAATGGTCAGGGAAAGCCGGGTTTTCAGGAGCAAGATCAGTCAGGCAAGTAGTAAACAGGAACACAGGAACAAGACGCATCAGCACTGATACCAGGCAGACTCTCTGTTTATATAGGGTGCTGTGCACCAGGATTCGTGGGAGCATGCGCATGTGCACTAGCGTGCGCGTTCACATGGATGCGCCTTTGCGCATGCCCATTCTGAGTCCCGTTTGTCTCTGTCTGAGATTCCGCACATGCGCATTGGCGTTAGCGGAACAGGAATTAGCAGCTGCTGCATGGAGAAGGGCACTTGCTGCGTGAGTTTTATGACAGTTCCACTGTATATTGTATATTTTATGTACTGAGCATAGTGACTCTTACTGGAATATCACTTCTTCACTGCATACATGTGTTTGATTTACAATGGTTGTAGGGCATTTATCAAGTGAATGACAGTATTTGCAGTATACAATTCGTATATGGAGACTCTACCTTTTTAGATCCATACCTATTCCAATACTTCAAGCTTTTTCAAGATTCTGAATACTAAATTGAGAAACCTAGTCTGGAATAACAAAAAACCAAGGGTAGCTTTCTCTATTTTAATATCTTCTAAAAACAAAGGGTGTATGAACTTACCTGATATGCATAAATACTACTTTGCAACACTTTTGGACCAGATGCAATAATGGTTCTTCCCAAATGATGATAAGCTGTGGTTATCCATTGAAAGAGAAATCACCAAGGGAAAATATTTATTTGCCCTGTCAGTGGCCTACACGATATTCCCTAAGGTCATAGTTCCTAAATTGCTTTCCATTAAAGCTACCCTGTTAGCATGGAAGTTTCTTGTTTCAATCTTCCAAGCTCTAGGGCAGGGGTGCCAAACTCAATTTCATAATGGGCCACATCAGCATTATGATTGCCCTCAAAAGGGCCGGTTGTATCTGTAAGATTAGATGTCTAGTGCATGCCCTCCCCTTACATTAGATGTCAAGAGACACCCCAACATCAGAAGTTGAGTCCCCCACTCTCCCTTACATCACAGTGCACCCCCCTTACCTTATGCTGCTGCTGGGAAGAAGCTGGATGCATTGCTTGAAAGCAGAAAGTAGGGGTCTGGAGGAGGACCAGAGGAGAGGTGCGAGGGCCACATGAAATGGCCTGGAGGGCCAGAATCGGCCCCCAGGCCTTGTGTTTGACACCTGCGCTCTAGGGCATTTACAAAAGATACCTATACAACTCGGAGCCCTTGACTACTGTAGAGGCCGACTCTCGATGAACAAATGGATTGCTGAGGGCTTTAACTTTTACGTACACCTTCCCCCTGGATACAAAGCCACGACTGATGATAAATTAAATAAGCTCAACCGTCTGCAAAGCTTTAATCCACATGAAAATTTTCAAGTTCCATCTTTAATTTGGACACACCTCACTATTAACAAACCTGTAAAACATAAAAGTATAACTTACTTCTATAACGTTTTTTCTCAATATCCTAAATATGAGAAAAACCTTAATACAGTGGGGATCGAAAGTTTGGGATCCCCAGGTAAAAATTTGTATTAATGTGCATAACTAAGCCAAGGAAAGATGGAAAAATCTCCAAAAGGCATCAAATTACAGAGTAGACATTCTTATAATATGTCAAAAAAAGTTAGATTTTATTTTCATCATTTACCCTTTTAAAATTACAGAAAACAAAAAAATGGCGTCTGCAAAAGTTTGGGCACCCTGCAGAATTTATAGCATGCACTGCCCCCTTTGCAAAGCTGAGACCTGCCAGTGTCATGGATTGTTCTCAATAATCATCTGGAAAGACCAGGTGATGTCAATCTCAAAGGTTTTAAATGCCCAGACTCATCTGACCTTGCCCCAACAATTAGCACCATGGGTTCTTCTAAGTTGTCTAGAAAACTGAAACTGAAAATAGTTGACGCTCACAAAGCTGGAGAAGGCTATAAGAAGATAGCAAAGCGTTTTCAGATGTAAATATCCTGTGTTCGGAATGTAGTTAAGAAATGGCAGTCATCAGGAACAGTGGAAGTTAAAGCAAGATCTGGAAGACCAAGAAAAATATCAGGCAGAACAGCTCACAGAATTGTGAGAAAAGCAATTCAAAACCTACGTTTGACTGCACGATCCCTCCAGAAATATCTGGCAGACAATGGAGTTGTGGTACACTATTCCACTATAAAGAGATACTTGTACAAATATGGTCTTCATGGAAGAGTCATCAGAAGAAAACCTCTTCTACGTCCTCACCACAAAAATCAGCGTTTGAACTTTGCAAATGAACATATAGACAAGCCTGATGCATTTTGGGAACAAGTTCTGTGGACCGATGAGGTTAAAATTGAACTTTTTGGCCGGAATGAGCAAAGGTACGTTTGGAGAAGAAAGGGCACAGAATTTAAAGGACTTTCTCAAAGGGCACTGCCCTTTGAGAAAGTGCTTTGCCACAAAACTAGTCAGGGCGTACCGAGTGGCACACTGCCATCACTCCATTGAACTACTCGATACTACACGGGTTTACCTGCACGCTGCTGGCTGGAGCTGCAGGTTTGAGGCCGTTTTTTATACTGCAAAATGTGAGTGTGTTTCTTACAATTTTGTACATTAAATATTTAAGTGATTTTACACTATCGAGGCATCTCTGTCTCTTTTTATGCTTCTGTGACCATTGCCATTGGAGCCACTGATCGGATGACCCAAGTTGAATTGCCTTTCCTCTCTCACCGAGCCTAGCAGTTTGCTAATTATCACATGCCTTTTTGGTCTCCTCTCAACAAGAGACCATCTCTATCTGGTAAGCGGACTTGCATATGTGTGTGGTGGAGGTCTTCAGCTGCATGTCACATCAGTATCAACCATTATCCCTCTGATCCATATTGGGATTCTGCTTCACCAGGGTGGATGTTACTTTTTCCTTTTGGACTTTGTTATACTTTTTATATTATTTTGTTTATGGAACCCTGTTAGCCCTCTCAGCTTGGACTACAAGGGCCCTCTGTGTTTTATGGACACTCATTAGGGTTTTTCTTTCATTTAGTTTGGACTGCTTCTAGTGTTTTTTGTTTTTTTGTTTTCCATTATATCATTTGTGTGGTTTACATACTTACTCTTACGTTTTTCAACGTTCATTCATCATTAGCGCGGTTTATTTTTTCTTTCTCACATTGTTATTCTGTTTATATGACACAGTTTAACCGCAGCTTCATTTATGTTTTGTTTTCACTTTCACATGCATTTTTGATTGAGTTCATGTTAAGCACATTTATTTAGATTAGCGCAATTTACATCACATTTTTTCTTATTATAAGGATCAAGTTGGTTCTTTATTCCACATTTTATGGAGTTGTAAAAATCTTACCGCATCCTTCATAATTATTTACACAGGCATTCGGAGACCTACCTTTCAAACATTGGGCCTGAGGCCAGACAATCATCAGAGAACCTTACTGGCCTGGACACTGGCCGTACTAGCTTGGCCCCCCAAACTGCTTGAGAGTCCCGTGATAGATACGTGTAGTATTTCATGGGTAGGGGGGCCATTGCTATGCCATACCATATTACTTATTAAAAAAAAAATACATGAGGCGCATGTCCCATCTGGAGGAGGAGTGTCTGCAGGTCATTAGGGGGGCTGCTTCCATCATGAGGGCCCCCCTTAACCCTGTTAAGGGCTACAGCACAATGGGCCCTGGCAGAGGATATTTTTGCATCTGTGATTCAGAGGGGAAGAAGGGGCCTGCTGACTGAGACCACACAACTCAGTGACCCGGCCCAGTCTCCTCCTCCTCCTTCTGCCACATTCTCACCACCTGCAAGGGGCTGTGGAGGGAGCTGTGTAAGGAAGGCTTTAAAGGAAGACCAGAAAGTGATTCCCCGGGTTCAAGCTGATCTGCCAGAAAACAGAGGTTGTTGTGGTACCACAACTTGGGGTCATGTATGACATCTGCTGCTGCTTCTGATTTCTGGGATTTGGGCACCACATTGTGATGCCAATTAGAGGGACTCCTCATTGGTTTTTGGTTTTGTTGTTTATCATGGTGGAATGTGCCTTTGGGATCCAAAGTCTGCATATATTTGTCTGATTGCTCAATTGTTGCCCTTCATCTTTAAGTTTTTGGTCTAGAATAAATGGAGATTTAATTTAAGTTAAATACTTGTCTATGTGTTTTTCTGGTGAATAGCCATAAAACATTTCAGAAATACAATGTGTAATTAACAAAGGACACAACCTCCTTGAGGGGGGGAAGCAAAAAAAAAAAAAGTTGTTGTGATAACTTTATAAAAAAATAAAAAAAAACACATAAAAAAAAAAAGAAGATGTGGAGTAAAGAAAATTATTAGGGAGATCTGGCGTTTAAAAAAAATATATATATTTTTCATGAGATCACAAGCAAAAAGAAAAAGAAGTCAGTATGTGAAATCTAAATACCATCAGCAAAACAACGTCTTTATTCTAGCAATAGAACAAAGAAAAAAATGCGCTGCAAGAAACAAGGCACTAATTTTAAAATGTAGAATGTGCCATCTCCATAACGAACGCTAGTTTTACCAGAGCAAGCTCTCCCGTCCCCTAACTTAGTCTACACACAATCGGTTTGGTCTGATGAAAACGGTGCATCAGACCGTTCTCATCGGTTTGACCGATCGTGTGTACGTGGCATTGGAGTCAACATCCAGGTGTACTATGAATTACTGTTAGCACTTAAAAATTATAATGTAATTCACTTTGAGAAGCACTCTGCATGTATGGATCATGCATCCTAAAGCATCTACAGCACAAAAATTCTTGTACACTCATTCTTAACTACCACTAGGTAGCCTGTTGGTATTGCTTTCTATTTGCAGAGACATTGATTTACTAGACATGATCCTGTTCTCTCTTTTGTTTACTCATGTTAAAATTTACCTGTTTACAGTTTGCTCACCTAGGGGCGAATAGGTTTATTCTTGGTGGTTTACTATCCAAAAACTGAATTTAAAGATATGAATTTGAAGCCTTATCCAAGCTTATTATACTGACTTAATGTATTTATCAAAAATGCATTAGCTATACTACGTAAATGTGTAATGGTGTGAATCCTGTTACTTTTTTCCTAATGTCTTTATTTGTTATTTTGTGTTCTGATAACTAATAAAAAAATGTAATGACAAAAAAATAATTCATATATGAAGATTGAACATTTAAAAAAACAGAGACCCATATATTACCACTGTAGAAAATCATTTTCAGTAAGATTTAACCTTTGTTGGGTAGCTGTACGATTAATCGTTAAGAATCGAAATTGTGATCCTTTACCCCTCACAATCTTGACAAAGCATTTTCCCGATTCTTTCTATGCCGAGAATTCTCTGCTGAAGCAGACTATTGTCAAAAAAGAACAGAAAACAGGGTCAGTATCAGAACATTGCTCAGCCACTCAGCTAACTATAAACATTGTAACCTTTTGTCCTTTAGATCAAAATAATTAACTTTGGTGTGTAAATGAGGGAAGTTTAACCACTTAAAGGCTAAATCTTTTTCTGACACTTGTTGGTTTCAAGTTAAAATCATAATTTTTTGCTAGAAAACCCCATACATTATATTATATATATATATATATATATATATATATATATATATATATATATATATATATATATATATATATTTTTTTTACCAGAGACCCAAGGTAATAAAATAGTGGTTGTTGTAATATTTTATGTCGCACTGTATTTGCACAGCGGCCTTCCAAATGCAATTCTTGTGGAAAAAAAATACCAGAATCATGCAGCTCTATTGGGTAGTGAGAAAAGTTTGGTTGTATCCACTTTATCCTGACCTTTTCTTTATGGTATAGAAGACAGTGCCAAACTGATGCCCCGTACACACGATCAGAAATTCCGACAGCAAATGTCTGATGTGAGCTTTTAAATAGAAATTCCAACCGTGTGTATGCTCCATCGGACTTTTGCTGTCAGAATTTACACCAACAAAAGTTTGAAAGCTGGTTTTCAAATTTTCTGATTGTCTGTAGCAATTCCGACGTGCAAAATGTAGACACATGCTCGGAAACAATTTGACGCATGCTCGGAAGCATTGAACTTAATTTTCTCGGCTCTTCGTAGTGTTGTACGTCACTGCGTTCTTGACGGATCAAAGTTCAGAGAACTTTTGTGTGACCGCGTGTATGCAAGCCAAGCTTGAGTGGAATTCCGTTGGAAAAACCATCCACGGGACATAATAGACCAAACTATATCCTAAACTCTTTCTGGTATACAAGGTATGCATTTTGACCAGTACTGTGCAGATCTGGGAAGTCACACGAGACTACAGGAACCGTGAAGGTAGCAGTTACCTTGTACCTGGCTACAAGGATTCTCTACAGTCTGAGGATAATCTTATAGGATAACACCCCATTACAAGTATAAATGGGAAGAGATGAAGATTATTTGTAATGCTGAGATTTGAACAAACAACTATGTAATGTAATTACAGTATGTTAAGCTGAAATGGCATGCTATTTACAGATAGTGTATTTTTTTCATGTCACAAAGCTCCTGTCTAACTACATGCTTTCCCCCCCAGATGAAAAATTGTATTATAATTAAAGAAAAATCATCATTTATGAGATGAATGATTTTTAAAATACTGATGATATGGTTCAATTCCAATCTATTTTTATCTGAAATATAAATCATGTAGTAGGGGTAACTTTCAATTTTCATATTAAGAGTTATTAGGATTTCCAATTACTTGTGAAGTCCATAAATGGTCAAGATAATTAGATGTAAAACTGCGCTTGATAGGAATCTGATACTACTGGGAACAGAAGCTTTCTCATTCTTTGCACTATTCTGTTATCTCAAGTCCCCTTCAAACACATTTTCTTTGAAATATTCATATTCTGTCATAAAATGTAAATGCATACTAAGATTATGCATTTTCTAAAAAAATGTAACTATGCAAATTATCGCATATTTTTTTTCCTCACTTAATATTTTAAATACATCTTTTCAAACGGCTTCTCATCATAATGTAGCTTGTGTTTAATTATTCGTCCTATTAAAAAAGTTTAAAAAAAGTTTAAAATATGTACAAACAGGGTTGCATTTAAAACCCACTTAGTGGCTAAACTAATTGTAAATCTTGTAATCTAAGTAATTGCAGGGTACTATATTGCAGGTTAAAGATGAGAAAGTTCACAGGAAAACACATTTAGGCTGATAAAATATTTTTTTTTTCCAAAAGTCCAATTGCTCACATGTGCCTTAAAAGGGTCGGTCATAAAATTAATTAAATCTTGGATGGGCCAAGAATTTCCAATACAAACTCAACAGGAGTAGGAATTGTCAGTTATGAAGCTCTGTTACCAGGACAACTTTGGGACACACCTCCTAGACCACACATACTCAGTAGACTGCCAGGGTCGCTGGCAATTATTTATTTCCTGTATATGCATCATTACCACTTGCTAGGATGCCAGCTGCTTGCAAATTGATCTCCTACGTGCTCACATAGTATCTGCAGTTAAAAGTAAAGTATAGTATATTTTTAATGGGCATATATTTTGAGTTGTGTTTGCTGTGTTTAGTTTAAAGTATAACTAAAGGCAACATTTTTCTTTCGTTTTTGAAGAATTAGAACACTTGTCAGGTCTTTGTTGTTTTCTGTGCCCCTGATAGGGAGACACACCCTCTTGTTTTGTCCCGTTTACCAATATCAGTGAAAGTAAAAAAAAAAAAGAATAGAGGGAAAATCTTCAAATTGGGACACTAGTTCTGGTGATAACCAGGGATTTCTCTTAATATCGAGGGATTTCCTATTGCTTCATGTTTTGACTATGAGACACAGATTTAAAGGAATTGCCAGGGGTTATAGCCCTCATTTACTCCATCCAAAATTAACAGAAAATAGTTTTGACTTTAGTTCAACCTTAAAATGTATGTAAACCTAATGTCATGTAAATACTGTAGCTTCCCTTTTGCCTTAGAAAAGAAAAATAAACTCTCTAGGTCAGACTTTGGAAGCAGATTGGAACAACAATATATTATCTTTAAAAAATTAAATTTTATTAAACATAAATACATAAGAAAAACAATATAAAATTATAAAAAGGTACCGTCTATTGACAGCCATGCAATGGCAAAAAGAGATGGACATTACATATACCCAAAGAAGGAAATGATGTTTCAACAGTATGGCATTCGAAACATGTGTGAGCCCCTGTGCGTCAACGCGTTTCACTTCCTCGGGACACACTTTGGGGGTATATAACGGATCTCACTGCATACACCACTGTCTACACAGGACTCTCCCAAAGTAACCCAGGCCAGGATTTCAAATTTGAAATATATACCAAAGGATTCAATCCCTAGTGGCAAAATGAAATCTCGTATAGTACCCTTATCGCCAGACAAAAAATATTTGCTGTATCGCAGTCAGAAGTCACAGTCACGTCGAATAATGAGTATATCCCATTAAGAACTGTACAGTTACATGAAGGATATCTACTTCACAGCTATAACCACATGCATCCACACAGGGCAGCACCTGTAATGTATCTTGCCCTGAAAGCTGTAATTGTATAAGTCCACATAGGGCGTGGGGGGGCAGGAATAAGTCAACACCTATAATGTGTACCTGTATATCTTCCCCCAAAACGTTTTGCCTTGTTATTGTAGCTGTACAATGTTTTTTTCTATGGTTATTAGTGTATTTTTTAAATGTCTGATTCTGCCTGTTTTTGTGTTTTCTAGGCCATTTAATATGATGACAATGACTAATCCCAAAAGCTCCTGACTATTTAGAAGCTTGCTGACAGCTGATGACTGCTGATGATCGGTTGTTAAGGATGCAGTGACTGGCTTCCTGGCCTGCTCCTTAACAATCAGCATGCTCCGTAACCACCTCTTTCTGAGATTTGGTGTTTACAAGTTAAAAACTTTTTTTTTTTTTTGCTAAGCAATTACTTAGAATCCCCAAACATTATATATATATATTTTCTAACAGCCTAAAGCATACAATGGCGGTCGTTGCAATAATTTCTGTCATTATTTGCTCAGCGGTCTTACAAGTGCACTTTTTGAAAAATATACACTTTTTTGAATAAAATAATAAGACAACAGTAAAGTTAGCCCATTTTTATAATTATATATATATATATATATATATATATATATATATAATGTTATGCAGAGTAAATTGATACCCAACGTGTCACGCTTTAAATTGGCATTGGCTGGTGGAATAGCGACAAACATTTACCCATAAAAATCTCCATAGGCGACGTTTAAATTTGTTACAGGTTGTGTGTTTTAAGTTACAGATAAGGTCTAGGGCTAGAATTATTACTCTTGCTTTAACGATCATGGTGGTACCTCACATGTGTGGTTTGAACACTGTTTTCATATGCAGGCACTTGTAATCCCTTATAATAGAAAAAAGGCATGACAGGACCACTTAAATATGAGATTTGGGGTCAAAAAGACCTCAGATCTCATATTTACAATAAAATGCAATACAAAAATGTTTAAAAGCTATGGATGCACTCGTCTTAATACCATTGCCCTGCAATGGCTGGGGGCCATCTTCCCCTCACTCGTCTTTATACCTAACAGGACACAGGAACCGATCGCATCCTCTGTTACCGACCGCTCCAGTAAGCAGTGGAGGACACCGGGGCATGGCAGGAGGGGGGCCCCTCTCCCACCACGATAAGAGTGATCTTGCGGTGAATCCGCCACAGAGACCAATTTTTTTAAAAGTGGACTGCCCGCTGAAGAAGAGGATACCGGGGTTGTGGTAGCTAGCTGCTACCGCCACATAATGATGGCGAGCGGTCCGTAAGTGTTAAAAGGCAGACCGGCCAGCAACCGTAAGAAAAGGGACATTATCGCAGAACTTGTCTAAATGGATAGAGCTGAAAGGCCCAGCGTAACAGACAGGACACCCGAGGAAGAACATTTTGATCGGGCTGTTAAACGTAGACTGGCACAGTATGGCCCTAATCCTCCACCGGAGATCATAGACCTGGTTATAGCAACTGTGGATGCCACTTGGCTACATCAAAGAGTTGCTGCAGCAGCAGAAGTCACAGCAGCACCAACTGAAGAGAGAGGAGTGGTACAGATACCAGTCACCATGGAAGAGGAAACTGCAGACCAGTTTCATCGGATCGGTTTGATCGTGTGTACACGGCCTTATGGTTCCACTTAACTGATAGCAGGATGTAGCTTTAAAATAATTACCATATTTGCCAGCGTATAAGGCGACTGAGCGTATAAGACAACCCCCTAATTTTCTAGCTAAAAATGTGGTTTTGGGATATACTCGCCGTATAAGACAACCCCCTTACGACACACCTCACTGTGCTCATTGCATACCTCACTGTGCCCATTGCATAACTCACTGTGCCCATTGCATACCTCAATGTGCCCGTTGCATACCTCATTGTGCGAATCTCCAGATCTCCATATTGCCTATCACGGACATCCTCTCATCCGAGGTAGAGGATGAGAGGACCTCCGTGATGGGCAGAACACTGAACACAGGCTCTGTTGGGAAACTGAGTGTTCCGCCTATCACAGAACAGGACGAGGAGGAGGCGTGGCTTTTGAGCAATGGACGCCTGCAATCTGACTGACTCTGCATTACAGGTACCGGCGTATAAGACGACCCCCGACTTTCGGGGGATATTTTTAAGTACAAAAGGTCGTCTTATACGCTGGAAAATACGTGATAACTTTCGAATGATTATAAAATAGCTTCCTTTCCTTTTACTTCTCATGTTGCTCTTCCCTTCTCTAGATTAAACAAAGTTATGTACTTTGAGATAATAACACAATTTCAATATATTTTGCTTCTTTAATCTGCATTATCACCTACAATATAAAAAATAAAATGCTTACAGAATACAGTTGCCATGGTGACCTTAATCATATTGCACATCTTGAATTTATACATACTTTATGTAGTGATATGACTTAGTTTCTTTATTTATGACATAGGTATGTGTTGTTGGTTGTCTTTTGCAGTAAAATTATTTGTTTTAGTAGTTCTTTGATTTAAAGTAGTGCTTTGATTTAATTTGATACGTTTCAATTGGCTAAACATCAGAATTCTGTGATAGATCACTTCATGGTTCAGTGCACATCAAATATTTTTTGTTTAGATTGTCAACTACAATGCAGACTTATCTTTGTACAAGGTACTTGTAAGAGAGAACAAGAGAACAACATTCCCAACTCAGGCGGAGTACACACGACCGAGAAACTCGTCGGGCCAAACACATAGGGCCAGATTCTCAAAAGAGATACGACGGTGTATCGCAGGAAACACCGTCGTATCTCAGTTTTTTTCAATGGGTATCTATGCCTGTGATTCATAGAATCACTTACGCATAGATACACTAAAGTTCCGACAAGTGTAAAACAATTACACTGTTGGATCGTAGATGTAATGACATCGCAGGTCGCTAGGTGGCCTTTACGATGATTTCTCATTTGCCTATGCAAATGAGCCTAATCCGACGATTCCCGAAAGTTTTTACGCCGCCCCATCGTAGTTTACGTCGTTTCCGTACGCGTAAGGCTACCCCTGCTATATGAGGGGTAACCTTACGAAGTTCCGTCGTATGCCATGTTAAGTATGGCGTCGGGTCAGCGTCGTCTTTTTCCGTCGGTTACGTTGTTTTACTAAGTCGTTCGCGAATAGAGATGTACGTAAACGACGCTCACGTCGGTTTCATTCACTTTTCCCCACGTGAGCTGGAGCATGCGCACTGGGCTATTTTTGAGGCCGGCGCATGCGCAGTTCGATCGACACGGGGGCGCGCTTAATTTAAATACAAGCCGCCCCCTTTGAATTACGCGGGGATACGTAGAGCCATTTACACTACGCCGCCGTAATTTACGGAGCAAGTGCTTTGGCACTGATGGGCACACATAGATGGCACTGATGGGCACAGATAGGTGGCACTGATGGACACTGATAGGCGGCACTGATGGGCACTATTAGGCAGCACTGGTAGGCGGCACTGATAGGCAGCACAGATGATAAAGCACTGATTGGCAGCACTGATGGGCACTGATAGGTGGCACTGGTGGGCACTGATGGGCACGGATATGTGGCAATGGTGGCCACTAATCGGTGGCACTGGTGGGCGCTGATAGTTGACACTGATTAGCAGCACATGCGGGTGCTAAGGGGACCGATTTACCTCTAAGCCGTAGCTTTTTTTTTTTCATGTGGTTAGCATGAAGAAAAGAAAAATGATAACTGGCAGCTGTTTATATCCATGATCTGCTGTCTTTGGCTGATAGCTGATCACGTGGTAAAGGGCCTGCTGCGATTGGACCTTTACCCGATCTATGATTAGCCAAGTCTCACGGACTGAGGCAGTTTTCAGGCGCTTCAGCACTAGAAATAGCCTCTTGCCAGAGCCTGCCGCCCACATACCCCAGGGGACGCGCGGGAAGTGCAAGAATGGGAGGGCATCCATGTACACCCTCTCTGCAATTTTAAGCCTGTGTTGTATCTGTCTTTTGGCTATAGCACAGTGGTTAAAGTGTATCTTAACCCAGAAACCAAAAATTTTAATATTGCCACTCTTCTCTCTTTAGCTGTGGTGGCAACATAGCTTTTCTCTTTTCCCTTTATTTATTATTACCTGGTGATGCTTCCAATAACACATTTACTATGATGACAACACCAACTTACCTTTCTGTATTAGGACAACAGAAACAAGATAGAACTACAGAACCTCGCCTTTCAATTTTTTTTGTCCATAACATAAAAGAGCATGGTTCAGTAGTCATCAGAGAAATAAGAACAGGAAGTTATCAACTTACAAGAGGAACAAGAGGAACAGGTCTGTTTTTGCACCTATCAAACAGATATAACAAAACATTCTTTACATATCAAAAGGAACCAAATAGGAGAATGTCATAGTTAGCATCTATATACACTTTGAAATACTGGGCTATATTGTTATTATTGTACAGGATTTATATATATAAATGGATTACATTTTCAGATGGTTGCTCCTCATTCAATGCCGATTTATTGTTCATTCCTAGCCAAATTATTTATATAGTACTGACAATTGAAACCAAATACAATCAGCACAGACACACACTATTAAATAAATAAAAAACCTATTGCTAGCTAAACACTAGAGGATAAAATCACCTAACCTCCAACAGTCTATAAAAATACAATCAGTGCAGTGCAATAGATAATGATCAAACTCTAAAGAATTAATCAAATACAAAATAGCATATTATAAAATATCTGAATCGGTCCAAATGATAGAATTCAAAATATAGCCATAAAGCCCAGAATTCAGCACAAATATCCATGTGAGTGAACGGAGATTCACTAACACTTCAGGTAACACCAACAGATAGATTGCTTGCTTATTTTATCAGTGAGAGACATAATAACAAGAAAATCAAGAAAAACGCATTAAAAAAGTTATAAATTGATTTGCATTTTAATGAGAGAAATTAGTATTTGACACCTTACGCAAAACATGACTTGGTGGCAAAACCCTTGTGGGCAATCATAGAGATCAGACATTTTTTGTAGTTGGCCACCAGGTTCGCACACATCTCAGGAGGGATTTTGTCCCACTCCTCTTTGCAGATCCTCTCCAAGTCTTTAAAGGAGAATTATAGGTCTACTATCTTGTCCCTAACATCCTTGGACACCTCTTTGGTCTTGGCTATGGTGGAGAGTGGAATCTGATTGATTGCTTCTGTGGACAGGTGTCTTTTATACATGTAACAAGCTGAGATTAATGTAAGAGATTCGTGTGTACGCGGCATAAGGCGTTTTTCAGGTGCCAGAGGGCTAAACAGAGCACCTGTAAAGTGCCCTTTAAAAAAACACCTCCCCTGCCACCCCAGTGTGAAAGCCTGAGTGCGCTTGCAGGACAGGAAACAAAGTCCTGCAAGCAGCATCTTTGGGACGTTGCGGGAGCCGTAAATTGTGTCTGTATACTTGTATACTTTTTACTTTTGCCTAACACAGAGGAAAAATGTCCTTTTCCTCTGTGGGAGGCAAAAATATACACACAGTGATCCAAATAAAACTTGCAGTGCCGCTCTAAGCTGAGACAGACCTCCCCCTCAGTTGCAGTAAAGAGACCTAGCTTCAGTGCACCATTCAGAGATGCATTAGTATGTAGATGAATGTGGCCTCAGCCAGTTCCAATCCTGCCATGCCCTTCTGACATATTTCACCCTGATCACCAAGGCTTGGCCTCGTGAGTGGGGCGAAACATGTCAGGGGGGCCTTGCTTCATCTACATACTAATGCACTGGGCTGGTGAGTGGTGCCTTTTCTTCTCTTTGATAAAGAAAAAATATATAATCTGCTTTGGCGTGTGTATACCTTTACCCTACACAGAAAAAAAAATCTAAAAATACAGCTGAACAATTTTCTTAAAATTTAAGAAAACACAACAGTATACATTTTGCAAAAAAATAACTTTAACCTGTATGAAATTTGCCCAATAAAAGGGCAGGACAGAAAAAAAAGTGAAAAAAAAACTAAAGTTGGTGGTACACCAAGAACGATTATGAACTATCCCTGTGGGTTTGGGGACAATATAAGGGGGGTTCTACATTGGAATGGGGAAGTTGGGGCAGGAGTGGAGAAGGAAAATTCAGTGAGGATTTGGGGCTATGGAAGTAGATCCCTACAGTACATAGAATGGGCAAGTGGGGGAAGGTGTGAAGGAGGAGAATCACGTGAGAATTGGGTGCCATGGAAGGAGGGAGCAGATGAACCTTCATAGGAATGGGTAAGTGAGGGCAGGAATGAAGGAGGAAAATCCCATGGGGATTTGGGGCAACAAAAGGAAAGAGCAGAAAGTTCTGCGCAGAAATGGGTAGGTGGGGGCAGGCATTTAGGAAGGTGATGGTATAAGGAAGATTATGGTGCTGCTGAGTTCCAGTGGTACATGGAAGGAGCTTTAAAAGAAGTGCTTGGATAGCTTGGAGTGGCCCACCACTCAGTTTTTCCAGCATGGTACTGCTTGGCATCAGCATACATGCTATCCATGCACTGCTTTTCAAGGTCTCCACTAATGTCCTCAGTACATGGTACATGTGGCAAAAGTAGATGGCACGTGGGGTGCTTGGATCCAAAAATGAATCCACACAACGCCACACTTCCTGCAGCAATGCCAGGTTCTTCTGCTCTGTGAACTTATTCCAGCCACCCTCTGACGCTGCCTATGTCCACATCCATGGCCTCTGATGGAGGTGTGCCACTTTACAACTCTTCACTATCCAGTAAAGAACAACAAACAATTACCAAAAATACAATAATAGATACTGTACCTGACATTAGTACACATCCATGCATTTAGGTGATGCTTGTGGTGACAGTTGTGCTTCTTTCTTTGGGGAGCTGGGGCCCCCGCTATATGCTGTCTTCTCTTCAGTGAAGTCATGTTTTGTAATAAGATAACATACATATTTTACAAATGCATAAAATATATGCATTTACTTTTTTGTGTATCCCTAGTTCAGTGTCAGATTGATGGGATGTTATGTCGGTCCACAATTTGGATTTTCTAATCCTATCATTATACATGGGTTAAGACACATCCAGGAGAGGAAGAACGGGGAAATGCTGATGTAAACAAGCATTTCCCCATTCTTCCTAGTGACAGGACACTGATCACTGCTCCCCACACAATCACCTTTTGTGATGTAAAAAAACGTTGTTTAATCTCACAAAACAAAACAAAGTTTTTCAAACTTCATTTTAAAAAACGGCGTTGCCTACACACCATCGTTTTCTGAAAATGCTCTTGCAAAGCGCGGTTACGTACACCACGTTCGACGGCACTCTGTTCCATTGAAGCTCCCGTCTCATAACTTGCTTCTGAGCATGCGCGGGTTTAAAAACGTTGTTTTAAACGCCGTTTTGCCCACACACGATCATTGTTTGTGAAACAAAAGACGACATTCTGAAAAACGACATAAAAAATTCAAGAATGTTCGAATTTAATTTTGGTCGTTTTTCAGAACACATAAAACAGTGTTTTGCCCACACACGATCATTTTAAATGACGTTTTTTAAAACGTTGTTTTATTTCATCACAAAAAACGACTGTGTGTACGTGGCATTAGAACACATCCCTAGGACACACTTAAACCCTTCAGCGGCCCCTCCTGGTTAACCCCTTCACTGACAGTCACATTTACACAGTAATAAATGCATATTTATAGCACTGATCGCTCTGTAAATGTGAATGGTCCCAAAATAGCGCTAACAGTGTACGATGTGTACAGTGTAAATGTGAATGGTCCCAAAATAGCGCTAACAGTGTACGATGTGTCTGCCATAATGTCGCAGTCACGATAAAGATCACTGATCGCCACCATTACTAGTAAAAAAAAATATTAATAAAAATGCCATAAAACTATCCCCTATTTTGTAGACGCTATAACTTTTGCGCAAACCAATCAATAAATGCTTATTGCAATTTTTTTTAGCAAAACTAGGTAGAAGAATATGTATGGTCCTAAATTGAGGGAAAAAAAATGTTTTTTTATATATTTTTGGGGGATATTTATTATAGCAAAAAGTTAAAAATATGGCTTTTCAAAATTGACACATTTTTTTGTTTATAGCGCAAAAAAATAAAAACATCAGAGGTGATTAAATACCACGCAAATGTCAGTTAAAGAGACGCAGTGCCGAATCGCGAAAATCAGATGTTGAGTTAACAAGACAAAATTTTATATTCTGCACATCCAGCTTTTGTCGGCCAAAAAAACTGAATCCGATTGTCGTATCATGTGTACGGGCCTTTAGTGTCTTACTTAGATCAACAACATAATGTATAATATTAGGTTTCACTGCTCTTTGAGGGTCAAGCAATATTTTATTTGATCCAGCATTAATTATTTTTGTATTTCAGTAAATTCTGCAAGAATCTCTGAAACAAATTGAAGTGGAAATTACTGATAAAGGCAAATTCTGTGTTTGGGTTTTCTGCTACAAAGTTCCACTAATTAAAAATAAAAATAAAAAAAGGAATGTGGTATTGTAGACATGCATTATAAACAAATGGTGAAAAATAAAAAACAATATTACTTATTTTGGAAATTAATTATTCACTTTCCATCCTTCAAAAAGAAAGCATGATGTCAGGTTTTATGTGAACAAAAATAGACAGAAAACAATCAAGGGAAAAATCATTACATATACTGTAATTACAAGTTAGCAACTTTATTTGAAGAATATGTTTTAGTTGTTTATTTTCATTAACAGATTTATTCCACAAGAAAATGATTTGTGCACCATTTTATACCTAGGAGAACATGTCAAATTTGTTTTAGTTTTTTTGTGAAAAAAATTGTTTATTACCCTTTTTACCATTTTACATTTTACTTTTACTTTTTCAAAAATACAACCCAAAAATTTTAGAGTATCTTTTTTTTTTCTAAAACTTTAGCTGAGCTCATTTAAATGGAACCTGTTTTTGTTTTAAGGAGCAGGGGAGCTTGTGTTAGAATTTTTTAAAAGTTAACTTTTGTTGTACACATGGAGGCATCTTCAGTTAACACATAGGCCTGTCAGCATTGTGATTGAAAGTTTTATTATTTAAATTTCCTAGTAATCCCAAGGTGGTTTTCCACACATGAATTGAAATGAGAACTTTGCATTCTTCTTTCTCAGTCCACCTATTCCTAAGTCACTCATTAATACAGATTTGTATTCAGAGCCCCATCCATCCAGGGTAGGCTACACTCATCCAAAGTCTACTTATCTTCAGGTGGATGATTATTTTTTATATATTATAATGCGATGTACCGTTCAATTTCTTCTCTAGGGTTCAGGAAAAGTATAAACAGAAGGGGAAGGAGATGCTTATGGTCTTTTAGCAGCTTTAATTCATCCATGAAAGTAACTGTAAAAGTAAATGAGGCGAATCTGGTCTTAAAGGTGTGTTCTTGGTTGAATAATGAGGGATAAACTTATCCAAGCACTTATTCAAAGATGGATAAAATGCAGAAACATTAAAAAAGATCTCATATAAGCATTATTTGTATCTAAATATCCAGTGGCGTAGATACTGATTTAGTTGTTTAGTTGCAAAAATGTCAGTGCTTTCCCCTTGCTGGACATTGTTGTCCCCAACTTTAATAAGCAACACCTTTCCAAGCAGTGGGCAAGGAGTAAATATTCCAGGTGACAGACAAGCTGCATGGAAGCTACAGGCTGGACATTGGGAGTCTTCCGCATGTGCACGGTGTTCTGCACTGATATCATGTACACATGGGGTAGAGAGTAAAAAAATGTTCCTTCACTAGGCCTTAGCTTCCCTGTATATCTCCTCAAATAGGCTCTTAGTTGCGTCTGTGACTACCAGTTCTTATTATAGGTATACCATATAAGTATACCAGGGCATGCGTACATTGATTTTTTTATTTTTTTTAAAGCTGCCACTGCGTTTGCTCTCAGGGGTCTGCCCACACACTCTGTGGAGATAAAGGACTGCTCAGAAATGTAGTTCTAGACTGGTGCCTAGGAACTGACATCCTAGCAGTTGCCCTCACAAGAATTTTACAAGCCTGGTGATAATGTCAGAAGGAGCCATAACAGCTGGTTTTAACTACAGGAACAAGGTAAAAGAAAAACATGTACTGTTGGGAAATCATCTAAAGGGATAAAGAAATGTTTGTTGGTTAACTTGATTACGGCATGTATATACACTTTAACATAGACTCGGTACAATTTATCACTATATTCTGAGCTTTCTCTTACCTTTTTGCTGCTATGGATGTAAGTATTACATTCGTGGTAGCAAAGCCCTGAACACTGGCTCCTGGCTGCTTAAAGCCCCGTACACACGGTCGGACATCCAACAAAACTTCCCTTGGATTTTTGTCCTAATTGATTTGTCCGGTCACACCCATAGCATACACACGCTCGGACTTTTCTGCAAACTTTTCTAAAACTTTCCCATCATCACGTGGTTGTTCTGCTCTTTTCTGCTCTTTACTGCCACCCTTTGGTTAACTTCTGCTATTGTTGGTTGATTTTAACATTGGTTCTGAGCATGCGCATTTGTAATTTGTCCAAAAGTCCGATGGTTTGCTGTACACACGATCGGACTTTACACCATCGGACTTTTGTTGCCTGAAAGTTGGTCCGTTCGCAGACCCAACTTTTTGTCCGATGAAAGCCAAAAAAGTTGGTCCGATGGAACGTACACACGGTCGGACAAATGCGAAAAGTGTCGGATTTTGATGTTGGTTGGGCAAAAGTCCGACCGTGTGTACGGGGCTTTAGTCTATTACATCTCTTCAGCCGATGACCAACTTTCAGGTTGAGTAATGTGCCCAAGCTTTGTGGTCAGGGAAGAAGCATGATCTTTGCTTGTTAGCTTTAACTGGGTGAAAAGGTAAAAGACACTTAAAGGAACACTAAAGTCAGGGCTTTTAAAAAAAAAAATAACAAACATGTTATACTTACCTCCACTGTGCAGTTCGTTTTGCACAGAGTGGCCCGGAAAGCTGTCTTCTGGGGTCCCTCGGCGGCTGTCTGGGCTCCTCCTCACCAAAGCTTTCCATCTTCATGCGAGGACGCTCGCACGGTGGAAAGCTTTTGCAAGCGCGCTCCCGTGATACAGCGGCGGCCATAGCCGCCGACTGTATCACTCGGCTCCGCCCCCCGGCGCACCGCGTCATCCGCTCTGATTGACAGCAGTGCTAGCCAATGGCTGCGCTGCTATCAATCCGCCCAGCCTAGCCAATCAACGGCCAGGCTGGGAACCGAAGAGGACGACGTGGACGCGCCCGGGAGATACGAACGGTCAGGTAAGTACAACGGGGGCTCGGGGGGGGGGGGGCGGTGCTGTGAGATGTTTTTTTACCTTAATGCATAGGATGCATTAAGGTAAAAAAAACTTGTACCTTTACAACCCCTTTAATGTCTCTTTAGAGAGAACAAGAGCTTGAGTTGCGCTGGATCTATAATTTGAGGGTCACACAAGCCTTTTTTGATGGGTTTACCTCAGAAGGGATGGACAAGTAGCCGTATATTTGGTACTATCACAGGAGAGTGAGAGTGGAACTCATATATTATCTGTCTCTCTGTTTTTCTTATTCCCTTGTCTGTATAGGACTTTGAACTATTTAACAGTCTTTCCCCTCTGATCTTTGATTTGGGATTTATCTATGTTAAATTTGTTTGTCCATTTTTTGTTTAAAGCAGAGGTTCCATTAAAAAAATCAAAATAAATTAAAAGACAGCAGCTACTAACACTCTAGCTGCGGACTTTTAATAAGGACACTTTCCTGTCCTAGCCGCAGCGATGTCATCCCCCGCCGTGGCCGATCTTTGATCCTGGCAGCTCCAGGCGCCGCCATCCACAGTAAGGGAAACAGGCAGTGAAGCCGTGTGGCGCTTTGTGAATGGGCAGGCTGCTTTCTGGGACACACACAGTTCCCAGAATGCAGCGCACCCCATTCATAACAAGACACCGAGTGTAGAAGGAGGAATAGAATCCACCGCGGAGGATGAAGAGGCAGATTTGGCACTTCTGCATAGCAACAGCTATTTAGGGTGAGTAAAAAACATTTTTTTTCCATTTTTATTTTTTTATTTTTTTTTAGATTTTTGGTGGAGTTTTTTTTTTCAGGTGGGAACTCCACTTTAATCATTGCATGTGTTTTTCTTGTTGCTCTCTTGATGTAAACGCTATTGCATGCAGTCTCCTAGCTACAATTTACTTTGGCTGCCATATGCCCTTTTGTCCTTGGATTTTTAGGTTACTTTGTCACTGTATTTTATTGTTCGCTTCAGCTTTATAAGTTTACACCATCCATATTTCCTTCCTTTTTTCTTCATTGCAAAATGTGCCCTTAGCTATTATTTACTTTTTTACTATCCATCAAACATGGCGTAAACCATGTGTGCCCGGCATGGCAAAGACGCTCCGCTTAGAGTGCTCTTAAGGAGTGACATACTTGGTCATCTATACTTGCCACTCCCATCTGTCTCCAGGGTGTCTTCCTGGAGACACATCCATGCCGGTGAGATGCGTACATGTCGCGTCATTCTGATGTCATGTTGTGCAATTTTTTCTAATTTGGGACTCTATATAGTCTGAATTACAACAGTGATTCTTATCATTGGATCACTCTGCAGCATCTGCTGATCTTTTTGTTCTCCTGAGCCTGGCTGCCGGTGTCTGATGTGACCTCACACTTTAGGTACGCCTGACCATAGTATAGCCTTTTGGCGATCATGGTTGTATGTTCATACTTTTTTATTTTTGCATTAAATTTGTATTCTAATTTTTTTCATTACATTATGTGTGCTTTATTTCCAGGATTCCCATTTTGTAGGCCCCAGTACACGTGGCTTTGCTACAATTAGGGACAAAAAACATTCTTATTGATCTGGGGTATAGTCCTTTTATTTTTCCATTACTATTATATGCCTTGGGTTAGAGATACCTCTATTATAGAGGTTTACTGCAAGCAGCTATAATGTGAGCAGGATGGTCAGAGACTCCATGTGACAGTGTCTTTTTTTTAAAATGAATGTGGATCTTGTCATGTATATGCAATGGAACAAGATGTAAGTTACGAGTATTTATGGCCTTTCCATTGCTGTTCAAATTGGATGGATATACTAACTTATTGTTGATCATTTGTATTTAAATGTTATAGATTATATACATCCTGTTAACCTCTGATGAAGGAGACAACACTCATCTATGAAACGCGTTGAGTATAGGATTTTGTATGTTTGTTTTGCTTATCTTCTTCAGTATTCATGACCATGTTCAATATTTAATGTATTTTTTCATAATAAATTAAAATTATATTTTTTACTTTCATTGTCTTTTCATAGTGCCTTTAAAATCCCACTCCCAGGGGTTCTCCTTCTCTTTGTTCTTTATGGGATGTGGCACAGTTTTTGAAATATTAACCACTTAAGGTCACCTCCTGCACATATACGTTGGCAGAATGGCATGGCTGGGCACAAGCACGTACCTGTACGTCCTCTTTAAGTGCCCAGCCGTGGGTCGCGGACGCACGACCCGGTCCAAAGCTCCGTGACTGCCCCCACTGGACCCGCAGACCCGATCGATGCCGGAGTCCCACGATCAGTCCCCGGAGCTGAAGAACGGGGAGAGCTGTGTGTTAACACAGCTTCTCTGTTCTTCACTGTGGCGCGGTCATTGATCGTCTGTTCCCTGATATAGGGAAAGGCGATCAATGACATCACACGTCCAGCCCCACCCCCCTACAGTTAGAAACACATATGAGGTCACACTTAACCCATTCCGCGCCACCTAGTGGTTAACTCCCAAACTGCAATTGTCATTTTCACAATAAACAATGCATTTTATAGCATTTTTTGCTATGAAAAAGACAATGGTCCCAAAAATGTGTCAAAATTCTCCGATGTGTCCGCCATAATGTTGCAGTCATGAAAAAAGTTGCTGATCACCGCCATTAGTAGTTTTTTTTTTTTTTTTATAAAAATGCAATAAAACGATCCCCTATTTTGTAAACGCTATAAATTTTGCGCAAACCAATTGATAAATGCTTATTGCGATTTTTTTTTACCAAACATAGGTAGAAGAATACGTATCGGCCTAAACTGAGGAACAAAAATGTTATATATATATATATATATATTTTTGGGGGATATTTATTATAGCAAAAAGTAAAAAATACTGATTTTTTTTTCAAAATCGTCGCTCTATTTTTGTTTATAGCGCAAAAAATAAAAACTGTAGAGGTGATCAAATACCACCAAAAGAAATCTCTATTTGTGGGAAAAAGGACACCAATTTTGTTTGGCAGCCACATCGCATGACCATGCAATTGTCAGTTAAAGTGACACAGTGCCGAATCACAAAAACTGGCCAGGTCCTTTACCTGCATAAAGGTCTGGGTCTTAAGTGGTTAAAGGGGTTGTAAAGGTTTGTTTTTTATTTTCTAAATAGTTTCCATTAAGCTACTGTAGTGCATTGTTGGTTCACTTACCTTTTCCTTCGATTTCCCTTCTAAATGTTTTTTTTCTTTGTCTGAATTTCTCACTTCCTGTTTCTCCTCAGTAAGCTTGCCCCCATCATCCGAGCCGTTCTGGCTGGGGGTTAGTCAGCGTGCTCGCCCCCTCCCTTGGGACTACATCCCTGTGGGGAGCTGCTGTGCTGAAAGAAACCTTAAAGGAACATCCCTGCTGGGAGACGCTGTGAACACAACGTCTCCCCGCATAGATGTAGTCCCAAGGGACGGGGCAAGCATGCTGACTAACCCCCAGGCAGAACAGCTTGGATGATGGGGGCAAGCCTATTGAGGAGCAACAGGAAGTGAGAAATTCAGAAAAAGAAAACAAAAACATTTAGAAGGGAAATTGAAGGAAACGGTAAGTGATCCAACAATGCTTTAGCTTAAAGGAACCTATTTAGAAAATAAAAAACAAACCTTTACAATCCCTTTAAGAACATGTAATAATTGAATGTGCATAGTCTGGCCACAGGGGCTCTAAGACTGTATGCAGTATACTGCTATATACTTTTGAAAAATCTCTGGATTATGCTAAAATTGTAGTTTGAAAACAACTATTTTACACAAGAATGGCTTATACACAAAATGCAGTTCTAACTCTGGCAGACTTCAGCATCATAACAATATTACAAATATAGACCTCGAAAGGACCAAGGCCTAGCGCTGCTTGACAACACAATGGCAACTCTTTCTGTAAAAAAAATATTTGTATGTGATCATGTGTTTATCTGCTGAGTACATATGCAAAAATGCACACTATGGCTTTTTACAAGTCCTGACACACAGAACCATGCATAGCGTTAAGCTGTCAGATGAAAGAAAACATTTTTAAGCAATCAAGCAAAAGCCTGACAGTATAAAGGTGCAAATAATCAGATTTGCAGAGTGTCAGAATATTGGTCAGCTGTTATGGAGTATTTCACTTTAGATAAGCCATAATCAATCGCACACTGCAAAGAGAAAGGATCACTTGTCCATTACATTTGTGTGCTTTTGAAAAAGTCTCTGATGGTTTGATTATTTCCTGAAGGAATAATAAAAAATCAACACCATTTCAGGCTTTACACTCTAACTGCAAATGACCCAGTTGATAGTTTTTCCAATATCTTTAGGTTAAGCAATGTGTCTCTTCTTTGGTCTAACCCCACAGATGGCGTGATTCTGCCCCACTTTGAACAAAAATGCTAGCATGATCTCCACTTCTCGGAATTGATCTCTTTAACCACTTAAGACCAGGACCAATATGCAGGTTAAGGACCTGGCCCCTTTTTGCGATTCGGCACTGCGTCGCTTTAACTGACAATTGCGCGGTCGTGCGACGTGGCTCCCAAACAAAACTGGCGTCCTTTTTTTCCAACAAATAGAGCTTTTTTTGATCACCCCTGCAGTTTACATTTTTTGTGCTATAAACAAAAATAGAGCGACAATTTTGAAAAAAAAAACAATGGGCCAGATTCAGAGAGCCATTACGCCTGTCTAACTGGTGTTAGACTGGAGTAATTTCAAATTACGCGCGTTTTCTAGCTAGTCGAAAACCTCAAACCATGAATAGACGGCTGCGGGCTTCAATTCGACTGGATTACGTGTTTGTACGCCTTGGGATCTACGCTGCAATAAAATTGCGGCCACTGGGTGGACTTCCCGTCGTTTTCCGCGTCGGGGTATGCAAATGAGCTTTTGCCGACGATCCCCGAAATTACGATCTTCAATCACAATCTCTTACGGCACCTTTAGTCATCTTTTATTTGCGTAACACTATACCAGCTTTTTGCTGCTCTAATATTAGACAGCCCATGTTAAGTATGGCCGTCGTTCCCGCGTCGAATTTCTACGCTTTCCGACATCTTTTATTATTTTTAACGTAAGTCGTTTGGGAATAGAAATGTTCGTAAACGCCGCTACTCAAACAACGAATGACGTAACAACGTGATTTCGCGCAATGCACGGCGGGAAATTTCTGAACGGTGCATGCGCAGTTCGATTGCCGCGGGGACGCGCTTAATTTAAATGCTTCACGCCCCCCAATCGCGTATTTCGATTACGTGGCGAGAAATAGACTACGCCGCCGTAGCGTACGGGCAAAAATCTAACAGGATTCGGTGTAGAGCCTGGTAAACTACGGCAGCATAGAGTATTTTGATTACGCAGCGGAATATTAAGTGTATGTGAATCTACCCCAATATTTTTTACTTTTTGCTATAATAAATATCCCCAACAAATATATATATATAAAAAACAAAAATTTTCCTCAGTTTAGGCGATACGTATTCTTCTATACGCAATATAGCTTCTATAAAATAGGGGATAGTTTTATGGCATTTTTATTAATATTTTTATTTTTACTAGTAATGAATCAGCGATTTTTTTTGAGACTGTGACATTATGGTGTACACATCTGACACTTGACACATTTTTGGGACCATTGTCATTTTCACAGCGAAAAGCGCTATAAAAATGCACTGATTACTGCGAAAATGCCAATGGCAGTGAAGGGGTTAACCACTAGGGGGTGCTAAGTGTGCCCTAAGGGAGTGATTCTTACTGTAGAAGGGCATGGCTGGACGTGTGACGTCACTGATCGTCATTCCCTATAACAGGGAATAGACGATCAGTGACACTGCCACAGAGAAGAACAGGGAAGGTTTGTTTACACACACCTCTTCCCGTTCTTCAGCTCCTGTGACCGATCGCGGGACACCGGCGGCGATCGGGTCCGCAGGCGCGGTAACGGAGCTTCGGACAGGCACGCGATCGCGACCCGTGGCTGGGCTCTTAAAGGCGACGTACCTGTACGAGCCTGTGCCCAGCCGTGTCATTCTGCCAATATATATCAGCGTTAGGCTGTCCTTAAGTGGTTAATGCGCAACTCACTTCTGACTGGATCGCCATTGCTTCGACATTCCTACATGCACAGCTTAGACAACGGACCTTGACAAGAGTAAAAAAAAAATACTATGTGATGTAAATACAAAATAAATAAAATAAAATAGTGACCCCTAGTGGGAGTATTGCATATGATACCAAAAATATATTATATATGTCACAATGAAAGTGATATGTGCAACCAGTGACCTCTAGTGTGTACAAAAATTATGACACATGTTACATTAATATGTACAACCATTAACCTCTTGTGGTTACAAAAATTATAACACACACACACACAAGCAACTATTCCACTCACATTTATAAATGCACTATGCCTGGTGCATACAGGTGATGAACATGAAAATATACAGATCCGTCCCTGGGGTCACAAAATTGTCTGCAAGTCCTTGGCCCTGCTGCCCTCATGGTTGATCTTGTACTTACTAAAAACGATGAGATGACTTCACAAGCCCCACACTGACGCGTTTCTTCGCTCACCTGCAACTTTATCAAAGGGTACCAGGAGTTTACTATTGTGAGCTTAAAGATCCAGGATTGAGATCCCAAAGAGGAAGGTGCTACTCGGTCCAATTGGGGGTCTCTCTGAGATGTGTGCGCATAGTGAGACTGGTGGAAGGTCCACGTGGTGTTAAGTCAAACATTTGTTATCATTCACCATTGGAATGTGTGTGGACAGCATTGGGTCACAGAAGATATCACTGGTTGTACATATTAATGTTATTTGCTATATGTATTATCATTTTTGTAACCACTAGTGGTAACTGGTTGCACATATCGTTTCATTGGGCCATGTACGATTTTTTTTTTTACAAAACTGCATATGGATTTTTGCTAAATAATTCTACTAGTGTATAGTAGTGCAATTCACTTATTTAAATTATAATTAAAGGGCAATCTTTTTTTTTTTTAGTTTTGAATAGAGTGCAGAGGGATTGGAACACCTGTCAGTTTGTATTGCTGTCTTTGCACCAGTTAGGGAGATTCACCCACTCTGTTTGTCCTATTTACAATTATCATTGAAAGTGAAAATAAAATAAAATCATCTGGGTTGTTCCCAGAAGAGTTATAAAGAGGAAATCTTCCAATGGGGACACTAGTTTTGGTAACCTGGGGGCCCCCAAAGTATTCCCTTACTTTTCTACTACTTCCTGTTTTGCTATGGGACAGGAAGTGAAGGGAAATCTCCCCAATGGGATACATATGGCAAACAAAAAAAACTGACAGGGGTTATATCCTTTGCTCTATCCAAAATGAAAAAATAAATAAATAAGGTTTTGCCTATAGTTCTACTTTAAGGCCTCGTACACACCATAGGTACACACCATAGACTGTTTTCATTGGTCAAAACCTGATTGTGTGTGGGCCCCATAGGTTATTTAACCATCGGTTAAAAAAAGCCAACTTGTTTTAAATTTAACTGATGGATTCCTAACCGATAGGTCAAAACCAATCGTTAGTAGGCACGACCATCGTTTAAAAATCCATGCATGCTCAGAATCAAGTCGATGCATGCTTGGAAGCATTGAACTTCAATTTTTTCAGCACGCCGTCGTGTTTTACGTCACCGCGTTCTGACCCGATCCTTTTTTTAACCGATAGTGTAGGCGCAATTTACCATCAGTCAGCTTCATCGGTTAACCGATGAAAATGATCCATCAGACCGTTCTCATCGGATGGACTGATCGCGTGTACGCGGCTTAAGTAGTTTGTAAATGAATTAACATGTTAGTAAATAATGGTCACTACACATTTTGTAACTTCTAGACCCAAATTTGAACTGGGCAAAGTCCAGAATTCCAGAGCAGCCAAATACAATAAGTAAACCCTGAAATGGAGATGCCATGGCCCTTGGACAAACCCTAAACTAAATTGAAGTGGGAAAATGCCCTATTAAATAGGGTGACCAGACATTCCCGGTTTCAGGGGACAGTCCCCGGATTGAGGACACTGTCCCCGGACCAAGTCTGTCTCCGGTTTTGTCCCCGGATTGGATTTGAACAAGGGCTAGGGCAATTTCAAAGACAGTCAGCGCAGAATAAAAAAAAAAAACTGAATTACACACCCCTGCTTTCTTTAGTTTCGGGTGCATGCCCATTTAGCTCTGCTCGCATGTTCTTCTGCCTTGGCTCAAGTCCCAACCATCCACCTATCTGTTTATCTCCTTGCCTTTCCTGGCAGAGTGTTCTTCCTCCGCTCCCCACCCAGTAGTAGCCGGGGCTCGGAGAGTAGGACTTGACAAGCTGTCAGATGGGTGGCGATAGGCAGATAGTCGCTGATTGCCGCCATTTCTAGTAAAAATATATATATATGTCCCCGTATTTCGATAAAAAAATCTGGTCACCTTACTATAAAAACCTCTTAATTACATATTTTTTTTAAATCAAATTAAAAACACCACCCAGGCACTCACATGATATAAAAAATTCAGGTAATTTGAAAGGGGACCGAATCCTTCCACCTGGATAATTGAGCACCCAATATCATATTTTGCTACTGATGTCTCAAAAAATTATATTGTTAGGTGCTTAATTATCCAGATGGAAGGACTCTGTCCCCTTCCAAATTTGCTGAATATTTTATATCATCTGAGCAATCCACTATCCAAAGTATAATAAAATATTCTTTCATTGCAATGGAAATACATATACCTAATAAATAAAGTGTACTTTACATTAATTTAGTTTAAGGTTTTGCACAAGGTCTGTGGCAGCTATCCATTTTTGGTTACAATATTTGTGTATTGTTAAGAATGTGTTCTAAATTATTGCATTTATTGCAAGCTTTTAAAGCAAATGGAATCTTTATAAGGCTATTTACAAATAAAGTGTAGATACTATTACCTTTTAAAATAAGTAGGCATTTTGTTGAATAAATGAACACAGTAAAGAAAATATGCAATAAGGCTGCCCAGATGCTAAAAGCAACTGCCTCTGGGTAACCAAACCATTAGGTGAATTTCTGATCCATCTTCCTTCCTCTGTGCACTGCTTACTGCGCTCCCTACTTTTTTTCTTTTTTTTTTGCTACCGAGCAAAAGGAACACACCACTGTTCTTACTTAAACTTTACTAAATCTGTCAAAGAATGTCATCTTGATCTAGAGATCAAGCACAAGCATAGAAAAACTTGGATAGGATAGGGATGCCCAGAACTGAAGAATTTACAAAACACCACACAAACGTTTGAGGAACTGCTAAAGTCTCTAATAATCCAAATTGAACTGAGCTGAGTAATGGTGCAGCTAAAACATGTAATAAAAGTCCCCAAATATAATGTTGAAGATGCAGCACTTAGCTGTATTGTACAGCACCTAACTGCTTTAGGCCCAAAGTTGCTTGGCACTTAAGCTACCCCTGGTCTCAGATACATGAGATATTACGTTTCACTGTCTTCTCTTTTCTTTTGGGTGCATGGCTGGCTTGTACTCACTCAGACTCCTTGAGTATCTTCCAAAATCCAGAAGACTGCTGTGCTGGCCCTTTTCTGAACAGACTGCTTCCATCTTGGCTTGAAGTGATGTCCTGGAGCTTCCTTTCTCCCTCCCACGGCTCTTGCTCCTTCTCTTCTGCCGGGGGGAAACAGAGCCCCCAGCACAGGGGGTCATCTCCAAATGGCTGGACCCTGGTCTCTCCTTCCAGACAGCCAGGCTTCAGAATATTCATGGGCTGCTACCCCACCTTCTAGGTCCCCCTTCCCAGGTTTTGGTTGAATCTCCATGAATTTTCAGTCTGCAGCCTCTATCCCTCCACCCACTACATTCTGGAAACATCCAGAGAAATCCAGAAGACTGGGACGGGGTAACAGAGCCACAGCCCATGGAGCACTGCCCAGTCTCCTAAACACAATTAACTCATGCTCCTCTGCTTACAGAGGGGCCAATTCTGGGGGTGCTACACACAATTTACACACTTTTAAAAAGGGACATCAATCAAGATGAAAATTATCAGTAAAGGTAAACAGTATATCATGTTATACATGTTATGCTTGATATTCTTTGAATTAAATATGTAGAATCTTAGTGAAGTTTAACTCTTCTGCATCTTCAGTAATTAGCGGTTCTGCTTCTAATATACTTATAACTTTGGTCTACTGCTTGGTCTGCTCACACATTGCATGTTCATAATCCCTTAAATACAATTGTAAACATGCACAGAGGTCCTTCTGGGGCAAGTAGGCTTTGGTCACACATTAGTTGGATGTCTCATGTATATATTCTGATGGCATATTTCTTGCTGAACTTCTTGTCTGCCTGTATTACACTTCAAGCACAAATAAAGTACAAATGAATGTATTAAAATATACAGTAAATATAGATTATTTATTTTCTCTCCACTCCATGACCTTGACTGATACTGTGCATATCACGGATCACACTACATGTGTTATTCAATCAGCTTTGTCCCTTTGGATTACATTTGAAAGAGATAGTGTATCTAAGCTGCAAACAAAGCTGTAAATAAAACAAAGACTCTTGTAAGAAATATTGCTGAGAGAGGAATATGATCATGGAAACAAGCGATTCTTCACAAAGGCTGTTATCTTTAGAATGTAAAAATGGTTCAAGCGACTCATCTAGAACACTCTGTATTAAGTTATTTTGTTGTCATAAACCTGAAGACTGATAATATCCATTTCCCCTTAATCTTTCTGTGTTCTATCTCATTGTACTGTACAGTTTTTTTGTGAAAAACAAGGCAGTTTGTCAGTCATGAAGTTTCCATCTGTATTTCTCTCTTTCACTATTTAGGTTTTCAAAACTTTTCTTCTCTATTTTAAAAAAAATTGGTTTGACCTGAAAATGGAAATGTCATCTGGAATTTTGTAGGCATTCAGAAAAAATGTGAATGTAAAATGCAGTAAATGCATGCTTGTGCTCTTTCTAGAGAAAAAGTAAAAAAATATAAAAAATAATATATTTTTGAGAAAAATGTAAAGGCGACTTCCCTGGACCAACAATTGCCGAGCTAAGCTCCAAACATTTAAGTACAGTATAACTCGGTTTAAACATTTGGCAAAGATAAAGCTAAAAATACGCCAAGCCAGTTTTGTCTGATTCCTGATGTGTCCCTGTCGGCACCCAACCAGATGCAGAAAATGTTCAAGTATTCTGACTGCCAGCTACAGTGGATTCCTCTATTCACGCTGTTAGGAAGAATCTTTTTTGAGGTCACAGCCTAAACAAAAAAAAACAAACAATGTATGACCATCTAAAGTGGTTGTAAAGGCAGAATATTTTTTATTTTTTTTACCTTAAGATTATGCCTTAAGATAAAAAGCCTTCTAAATTAAGTAGCCCCCCCTAATTCTTACCTGAGGTCCATCTAGATCCAGCGATGTTGCATGAGAGACTTTGCTCTCTGGGACCCCTCTCCTTATTGGCTGAGACAGCAGTGCAGTGCTATTGACTGTTGCTACTGTCAATCAAAGTCAGTGAGCCAATTAGGAGAGAAAGGGGGCGGGGCCAGGCCACATCTCCATGTCGAATGGACATACAGAGCAGCGTCTCGGCTGCTTGTTATGGTGGTCACTCAACGGGAGGGAGGAGCCAGGAGAACCCAAGAGGGACCCAAGAAGAGGAGGATCTAGGCCAAAACCTCTGCACAGAGCAGGTAAGTTTAACATGTATGTTAATTTTTAACGGAAAAAACAAAAAAAAACAAAGCTAAGGCGACCTGAACGGAAGTGGAATTGGGAACCTGTCATAATTGGGCACATGCCCCCCCCCCCCCTTCCCAAAAGCTCTTTCACAAACAGGAGCCAGGGAGGAGGCCTTAAAGCAGAACTTCAGCTTTTGGGTGGATCTCAGCTTTAAAAGTATTAAATCACATCACATGTTACAAAGTATAACATTTTGTACAAAATGTAATTACAACATCCAGGAATGCGGTCCGAATGATATCTCCCACCATTGATGATTTCGCTTACAGTCAGTGGATTACTGGTTAGCTCACTAAGCTTAGGGACTCCAGTGCATTTCAGAATTTTTTTAACAATTATATTCCTCAGGGACAGGATACCATTCTGGAATATAAATTATATTTTACTATCCACATATTAAAATGTATACAAAATAGTTCAGATATCATAATGCATTGAGAAGTACTTACATAATTTTGTTGCACCAGTCATACATGGGAAAAAAGGGAAGTCCGAATCCATGTAAGTAGACCCTCAAGTCGATAAGACTGTTATAATTGTTTGCAAAGTCCACAATTCATTATATTGTAAGCTGTTAAACATATCAAATAATTATAATAAATACTAGTGTCCCTCATTCAAATTACATAGCATGGTATTACTGCTGTATTTATAGGGGAGCATGCCTGGGACCACCCATTCTAGCTGTAATACTAGGCCCTGTGGCATGGAGTCATAACATCCCACATCTAACTACTGGGGCTTAGATTTAGTGTCTCGTGGGGTCAGGTATAGGTACCATGCATAGGTGTGCGCAGTTTATTGCATTAGGGTGCGCACCCGAAAGCTCCAACACATATGCGTTTGACATATTTACCGGCCTCTTCCGTGCTCTCCATCCTGAAACAATGGGAGGAAGGGGGAGGAAGGGGGAGCAAGGGAGCACATGGTGGACCCAGGCACCAGGAACAGTGAAAGGATGGTGGCATATATTAGTACCGAACCCCTATAGTTTCCTCCTGTGGCAGCTGAATGTTGACAAAAGGGAGAGGAGGAGAAGCCTACTCCCAGCTGCTGCAGGAGGAAAATACAGATCGGTTCCACTGAATTCCACCCCCACCACCTCTCCTGTCCAGGTTCTAAGGGTTGGCAAGAAAGGACTGTAAGAAAAAACTGTTGGTAATAAAGAAAAATCTTCCCCTTACTTTAAATACCACCACTGAGCCTAAGAAAAAAGAACCTTGCATGTAAATTAGCTGCAACTTTAAAAGAATGAGAATGTAAGCAGTATCTTAAACCCTTATCAGCAAACTGGTGATTAAAGGAAAAAATAGTGGCACTATGTAATTAATAAGCCTATGTGCTTACTAAATGGTGAACACAATAAATAAACATTATTATCATCCTGTGACAAGTGAAAAAAGTTCAAATAATGAAAAATATATAAATAAAGTCCATAAAGTGATCCAGTGAATTATTTTCAGTGTAATGTCTTCCTAATTCATCCACCACACCAGTGCGCTAGTGAGCCCACTCCCTTCAGGAAACGCACTCACCAGATTCCAATGCCTAGCACGCTCATGCTGGGCTAAGATGCTTTTAAACCACAAGGGTAAATGACTCTCCAATATCCAACTGTGTGTGTGAGGGATCTCTCCACATGTAAATAATAAAGGTACTCCAATAGTGTGATAACAGTTTAATAAAAACAATAAAAAACTTTAACCTTTACACTCGCATTTCAAAATATTCAAAGCCAGCAAAACTGAAAGTCACAGCAAGTCTTTAAACATATCACACATCGATGAACTGCGGTTACGAAAGACACGAGGTATGCAGGCGTTAAGATACTCTCACCTATACAAGTATAAAAGACATAGAGCTGATAGAAAAAAAAATGACAGCCAGATTGCAGGATATACTGGAAATGCATGACAGGGTTTGGAAGGAGTGGCACCGGCAAGAGGACCCGCTCTGAGCTAATGGCTGAGCCCCCCTACCTCATTCCCCCCTATTTTTCTTTTATCTGCAGTTTCTTTTCTATTCTTTTTCTTTTCTCTTTTCTCTCTGGCCTCTTCTATCTTTCTCTTAGTTTTATCTTTTCTTTTTGTGAATGTTGATGTGGTTTTTGGCAGACTTTGTTTGAGGATTAGTTGTTTATATGTGGAGTCAGCAAGCTCCCCCTGCTGTCTGCCTTTTGGTTTACTCTTCTTTGATATGCACTGTTTATACTGCTGTTATGCTGAAGTTTTTGTATCACAGTGTCAACCTGCGATTAATAGTGATGAGCGGAATACGCCATATTCGTTTTCACAATATTTCACGAATATATAGAAGAATATTCGTGAAATATTCGTTAATATCGAATATTCGTGATTTTTTATCAAAAAAAAATTTGAGAAATTTCGCTAATGCGAATGCGAAATTTCGCTAATGCGAATGCGAAATCGATTGCAAAATTCTCGTCAACACGCGAAAACGGAGATCATTTCCTGGATTACTAAACTAATATGCACTAAACAGTAACTCTACTTACACAAACTTATATGACTAAACTAAAGCTAATTTTTTTTTTTTTTTTATACACAAAACACAGAAGGGCAGAGAAAGTATTTGCGAATATTCGTAATACGAATATTCGCATTGCGAATATTCGGCAACATAAAAGGATCGCCTCAGCTACTCGGCCCAGGGTCTCTAATCATGCCAGCAATGCTTTTAGACGTCGATGGAGATCACTAGGATGTGATCTGTTTTAAAAATAAATTTGAAAAAAAAACGAATATTCGCAATAGCGAATATTCACCGCGATATTCGATTTATTCGCGAATACTTGCAATGTGAATATTCGTGAGCAACACTAGCGATTAATAAAAACCGGGTGCAGTAGCCGGCGCAATGCAATTAATATGTAAAGCCGCGCCAAACTCTCTGTAGAAGTCTATGGGGGAAATCAAAAGTGTTAATTTTAAAAGTTAATATGCAAGTTTTGTCCTAAAAAGTGTTTGGGGACCTCAGGCTGCCCCAGGGGATATGTATCAATGCTTTTTTTATTTTTAAAAACGTCAGTTTTTTCGGGAGCAGTGAATTTAATAATGCTTAAAGTGCAACAATAAAAGTGAAATATTCCTTTAAATTTCGTACCTGGGGGGAGGGGTGTAAAGTCAGCATGTGGAAAAGCGCATGGTTCACGTACATAGAACTGTCCTTGCACAAAGTGACATTCTGAAGGAAAAAAAGCCATTTAAAACTGACTCGGGGCTATAATGAATTGTCGGCTCCCGGCAATTCTGAGAGAATTCATTCATAAAAAAAAGCGTAGGGTCCCCCCAAATTCAATTACCAGGCCCTTCAGGTCTGGTATGGATATTAAGGTGAAATCCACCCCAAATTTAAAAAAAATTACGTGGAGTCCCCCCAAAAATCCACACCAGACCCTTGTCCGAGCACGTTAACCCGGCCGGCCAGAAAAAAAGGGGGGACAGAGTGCGGCCCCCCCTCTCCTGAACCGCACCAGGCCACATGCCCTCAACATGGGGAGGGTGCTTTGGGGACAAGGACCTCATCCCCACAACCCTGGCCAGTGGTTGTGGGGGTCTGCGGGCAGAGGGGCTTATCGGAATCTGGAAGACCCCCATATCCCGGCCCCCGCCTATGGGAAATGGTACTGGGGTACATTGTACCTCTACCATTTCACAAAAAAAAATGTCAAAAGTGTAAAAAAAAGACAAGAGCCGGTTTTTGACAAGTCCTTATTAATATCTTCTTTCTGCGCTTCTTCTTCCATCTTCTTCCATCCTCTTCTTTTCTTCTTTCATTCGGGTTTCTTCCTCCATCTTCTTCTTCTTCCTCTGCTTCTTTCTTGGGTCTTCTCGTCCCGCATCTTGACCAGCGTATTCTTCCATCTTCTTCTCCTTTCGTCGGCCTTCTCAGTAAAGTTAGCCCAATTTTTAGGGATAATGTGAAAGATGATGTTACGCCGGGTAAATTGATACCTAACTTGTCACACTTTAATATTGCGCACACTCATGGAATGGCGCCAAACTTCGGGACTTAAAAATCTCCATAGGCGACGCTTGAATTTTTTTTCAGCTTACCAGTTTAGAGAGGAGGTCTAGTGCTAAAATTATTTCTCTGGCTCTAATACCTCAATACCTCACATGTGTGGTTTGAACGGCGTTTACATATGTGGGAGGGACTTACATGCGTGTTCGTTTCTGAGTGCGAGCTACTAGGGACAGAGGCGTTTTAATTCTTTCTTTTATTTATTTTTTATTTTTTAATGAATGAATAAAAACTTATATAGCGCAGCACATGCGAACTAAATTGCCTCTGGGCGCTTGTTGTTCCTGTCTCCTTTGGTATAAAAAGAGATGAGTCTTGATCTTTCTCCTGAAAGCTAAGTGGTTCTCTTCCAACCGAATGCTACTTGGTAAAGCGTTCCATAGTCTGGGAGCTTGGACCGCGAATCTTCTATCTCCTTTGGACCTGTAGTTGGCTTTCGGTATCTGGAGTCGATTTTGATTGGTGGATCGCAGGACGCGATTGGGATTATGAGCTTTTATTTTTTCGCATAAATAATGGGGAGCATTCCCATGAATACATCTATGCGTTAGACAGAGAGCTTTAAAAGTGATTCTGTCTTTTACTGGTAACCAGTGAAGGGATCTCAGTGAGGGTGAGATTGATTCCCAGGGTTTTTTCCCAGTCACAAGTCTGACGGCCGTATTTTGAACGACTTGTAGACGAGCGATTTGGTACTTTGGGAGTCCAAGGTAAAGGGCATTTGCATAGTCCAATCTTGAGTTTACAATTGCCCCCACCACGACCGCAATGTCGTCTTTGGGAATAAAAGGGATGAGTCTACGTAGTAGGCACATCAGATGGTGAGATCCGCTGACAACTGACCCTATTTGTGCGTTCATTGTCATGTAGGAGTCGAAAATGACCCTGAGACTTTTGACTTTGGCGCTGAGGGTGATGATTTTCCCTAGAATGGGTGGGGGACTCCAAGTTGTTACAGGTAGATTCTTACGCTTGTCGTGAAACAGGGGAAGTTCTGTTTTCGCTCCATTGAGTTTAAGATAACTCTTTGTCATCCAGTCCTCTATCAGTGAGAGGCATGTCTCTAGATTGAGGTGAAAAAAGGTAAGGAACAGGGAAACAAAAAAGCACTCACATGTAGCCAACATCCGAAATAATTGAATCAAAAAGAAGAATACTACACAGGGTAGTGACAAGGCGGACTTTCTAAGGCAATCACAGGGACATGAGAGTTAAGAAAAAATTCTAAGTTTAATTACAAAAATTACATATCATAAAATCCATTGAAAAAGAATTGAACAAAATATACAGAATATACACAAGCAATATTATCTTTCATCTCGCCAAAAGAGATGAAAGATAATATTGCTTGTGTATATTCTGTATATTTTGTTCAATTCTTTTTCAATGGATTTTATGATATGTAATTTTTGTAATTAAACTTAGAATTTTTTCTTAACTCTCCGCCTTGTCACTACCCTGTGTAGTATTCTTCTTTTTGATTCTAGATTGAGGTGGTGATCCTTTTTATTGCAAATGCGCAAATACAGTTGCGTATCGTCTGCATATGAGTGATAAAGCAGTTTTTGACTGCTAATGATTTCAAAAAGAGGACGAAGATAAATGTTGAACAACACCGGCGACAGGGGGGATCCTTGAGGGACTCCGCATTAAACCGTGCGTTTTTCAGAAGTGAAAGGTCCTAGCTTCACTATTTGCGATCGGTTTTCCAAAAAAGAGGAAAACCAAGATAGATCGCCTTCTGCGACTTTGGCTACTTCAGCTAGCCGGGTCAATAAAAGCTTATGGTTTACTGTGTCGAAAGCTGCGCTTAGGTCCAACAGCACCAGAAGACAAGATTCTCCTTCGTCTGCGGCCTCGAGAACATGGCCTTGTTATTGCCTTGTAGATGGAAAGATTCTCATCTGATGAGTTTCTTTTCCAGGCGGCTTCTGCCCTTTTGCGTTCTTGCTTCAATAACGCCAGTTGGTTGTTGAACCAGCTGGAGTTTTTTTTTCGGATGTGGGTTTTACGTTTCTGCGCTGTTAAGTCAGCTGCCTGTAATAGGGCTGTGTTTATGGCCTCCAGTGTTTCTTCAGCCGTTTGATGCGGCTGAATTGTTTCTATTTTTTTTCCTTAACGTGGCTTTGAAGAATTCTGAGTGGAGCTTCTTCTGACATCTAGTCCAGTGTATTGTCACTGGATTTGATGTTTTTGTTAGGGGGGGGGGGGAATTGGGGATAATGAATTTGATTGCATGGTGATCTGTCCATGGCAACAGTTCATTTCCCAAGATTTCTATTTCCAGATCGTGTGACCTGAAGCATGTGTGGGCCCACATACTAGTTGTTGTAGTCCTAATCCTTCCTCCTTCTGTAATATTATTCTTTTTGCACTTTTTTGTCCCTTTTTTTATCACTTTTATTCCTATTACAAGCAATGTAAACATCCCTTGTAATAGGACTAGTGTGTGACAGGTCCTCTTTATGGAGAGAGGCAGGGTCAATAAGACCCCACACCTGTCCTCCAGGCTGGAAAGCTTGGGATTGAAAAAAAAAGACACTGATCTCATGCTTTCAGCTGCGAACATGTTCGTTCAGCACAGTGGTGTAGTGTATAGCACTTTCACCTAGCAGCAAAAAGGGTCGCTGGTTCGAATCCCGCCTGTGACACCATCTGCCTGGAGTTTGCATGTTCTCCCTGTGCCGGCGTGGGTTTTCTCCCACAATATAAAAACATGCTGTAAATCGGATCCTGTCTAAATAAGCCCTAATATGCAGTAGTATATTTAGGTTTTGTGCTGCCCTAGGCCTGACTACATTTCTGCACCTCAAAATGACCCACCCTTCCTGTCAAGGCCACACCCTTTTTTTTTTTACCCGCCCAGGAATTTTCAGGGGACACACACACACTAGTTCTAGGGGGGAGGGGGGCACTGGATTCCCTTAATTTGCATAGTTTTTCTCTCACTTCCTGTTTGGCTATGGGGCAGGAAGTGAAGGTAAATCTCCCCAATTGGACAGGGATAATACAATATAAACTGACAGGGCCTATAACCCTCCCTCACTCTATCCAAAATGAAAGGAAAAAAAAGTGTTGATTTCAGTTCTAGTTTAAGCACAAATTTCTGAGAATTTTATTGAGAGGCCTAAGAAAATATAACCATGTCAATAGGCCAGGATACAGCATTGCTAATATGTATGAATGTGTGTTAGGGACCCCCATAAACACCACCCAATGTTAAATAAACTATTTTCTTAATTTGTAAATAAGTATCATCTGCTAATTTTTTGGGGATGCCTGAACCCCTGATAGGGTGAAGACACCTCACAAATGTTGTCACTTTCTACTTCAAATTCATTCACTTCCTGTCACATAGCCAAACAGGAAGTGAGGGTAAAACCTTACTAATGTATTTTCTTGGGGGACACACAGATCAATCTAAATATTTTCTCATTATGGAAATTGCATTTTGCTGTGTACACCCCAGATTAATGGGGATCTTGGACTTTGGGGTCCATGTACTAAAGGCAAATCCACTTTGCACTACAAGTGGACAAGCGAGGAAGAAAAAAAAAAAAAACTTTGCTTCTAGAGCATTGGATGTTAAAACAATCAGTGCTTCCCTTCTGATTTTTAGCGACTACGCTTCTATTGCAGATGGGCTTTGCCTTTACTAAACCCCAAGCTAACTAATCATTTGGGGTGTACACAGCAGTGCAATTTTCTTTCTTAATGGGGACACTAGTTAGATTAATCTGTGTGTCCCCAAGAAAAGACATTGGTAGGGTTTTAACCTCACTTCCTGTTCAGCTGTGTGACAGGAAGTGAAGCCAATTTTAAGAAAAGGGACACAAAGCCCATCCCAAAAAACACAAGCAGGGGTTCTAACACTCACTTGACTTCCCTCAAACACCCACAATTACAATAGGATTGTCTTGCGCTAGATTTAAGCACAGTGCTGTAAATCATCACTTCAAGCCCGTCCACAAATACACCCCCCCCCCTCCCCAACAGGCCATGTTTGCAGGTTTTCCTTCATCTTGCACATGTGCTTAAAAAGACAGTCTGGACAGAAATTCTTGATATAATAAATCCACAAAACATGTCCTTTTGGGGGTACTTGAGGGCTGAGGACCACTGCAGTAAAAAGAAAACAATACTTACCGCTCTGTCTTTTTACTTTCCTTGTGATTAAACATGGCAGCAAATATTTCATGCATACAAACCAGGAAAGAAGCTTAGAGACAAATCACACCAAAAACTATTTCAGCTGCAGCTGTCAAAAATCTGTAGCATGAAAAAGTAACAAAAAACAAACTTCAAAATGTGAAAGTAATTTTATTGGTCAACAAAACAAGGAAAGCAAAAAAAATAACACACAAACAAACAAAAAAAAAAAAAAAAAAAAAAATATACATAGGTAAACAGCATATGGTTTATGCTTTGGAAATAACAGGATAGACTCACAGACAGGATTGAAACAGTCACAACATCTTGATAAATATTTTGCAAAATAATGCAGCACAAATACATCAAAGTCAACATCATTTAAAAAAAAACATTGCCAAAAAAAAAACCTTGCTTAAAAACACATATCTGTTTAGCAATGACATTATTGGCAGCCTGCCCCCTCTCAGGGCAGCTGACAAGTGCTCTATCCACACTTTATATAACATGTGTGCCAATGAAGCAATTGAAAACACATGGACAAAGTTTAGTCTCTAGTTTGGGTGAACTTGTAACTGCTTACACCTGTTAAGGATGTCCTAAATTACTAGCCCAAAAACCACGCTGTATGAGCATGTTTAGAGACATCCAAGTGATTTTCACCCACAAAAAGCAACATCAAAAAAGTGCCTGGGCATGCTCAGTTCAGCAGACATGCAGAAACATAAACAAAGCTGCAATCACGGCTGAAAGCATGAGATCTGTGTTTTTTTCCCCTGAACTCATGCTTTCCAGCCTGAAGGGAAGGTCCTATTGAATTATTACGTAGCAAAAATAAATAATAATAATAATAATTAAAACGCCTCTGTCTCTAGTAGCTCGCACTCAGAAGCGAACGCGCATTTAAGTCTTGCCCGCATATGTAAACACCGTTTAAACCACACATGTGAGGTATTGATGCGTGCGTTAGAGCAAGAGCAATACTTTTAACACTAGAGCTCCTCTGTAACTCTAAACTGGTAACCTGTAATGGAGATTTTAAAGTCCTGAAGTTTGACGCCATTCCATGAGTGTGTGCAATATTAAAGGGTGACAAGTTAGGTTTCTATTTACTCGGTGTAACATCATCTTTCACATTATCACAAAAAATTGGGCTAACTTTACTGTTTTGTTATTTTGTAACCACTTGAGCCCCGGACCATATTGCTGGTCAATGACCGTGTCAGTTTTTGCGATTTGGCACTGCGTTGTTTTAACTGACAATTGCGCGATCATGTGACGTGGTGTCCAAACAAACTTGGCGACCATTTTTTCCCACAAAGAGAGCTTTCCTTCTTTAACACCAAATTATTAGAACACTTATTCCGACAAGAAAACCGTGGATTTTTTCTGATGTAATGTTGGCTCAAACTTGTGATGCATACACACGGTCACACAAATTTTGTCGCAAATTCCAACCGTCAAGAAAATTGTGAAGTACAAGATGCTTGAATCTTAGCATGTGTGTTTTTTTGCTTGTTGGAATTGCATACAGACCAGCGGTTTTTCCGATAGGAACTTTTTTCGTTGGAAAAATAGAGAACCTGCTCTCAATCTTTTGTTGGCGGAAATTCCGACAGCAAAAGTCCGATGGAGCATACACATGTTCGGAATTTTCATCCAAAAACGCACATCGGACTTTTCTTGTTGAAATTTCCGACCGTGTGTACCCAGCATAAATCTCTAATCGTCTAAGCTACCACCACATTAATAACAACATTCTGGATTTTGCCTGCAATATTTCATAGGACCTATTCTCCTAAAACTCACTAATGACTTACTAACTGCTATAACAAATGGTCACTACTCCATACACTTACTCTTAGACCTTTCTGCTGCCTTTTATACAGTTGACCACCTACTCCTCCTCAAAAAACTCTATGACTTTGGCCCTCATGACATGGCACTTTGCTGGTTCTCTTCTTACCTACACCATAATTTCAGAATCACTTACAACACCACCTCCTCTCCTTCTTCCATAGCTGGCTTCCAAGGTTCTATTACTGGATGTACTCTCTATCTACACCTCCTCCTTGAGTCAGCTAATAGCCTCCCATGGCTTCAAAAACCATTACTATGCTGATGACACTCAAATCTATCTTTTTCCCCTACTACACAACCCATCAGTCTTCTTGCACATTACTAATTTACTAACTGGCATATCAGTATGGATGTCATAGCACTTTCTCAAACTCTGTCTTTCCAAAACGTAGCTCATAATGTTTCCTCCCTCTTGTGCCCTCTACCTTGACCTTTTGATTAAAATCAATGGCACACCTATCAATCCCTCTCCTCATTTCATGGTGCTAGGTATAATCCTGGACTCTGACCTCTCCTTGCAGCCCCACATTTATTGATCACATTTTTCTGCCTTACCTCCATAACATACTACTAATTTACTCCTTGGTTTTCTCTTTCCTCAACTATTGCAACTCCCTCCACATTGCCTACCTTTACATAGGCTGTCCCCCATTCAGTTCATCACGAATGCTGCTGCCACACTCATCCATGTTACCATTCATTATCTACCACCCCTCTCTGCCAAACCCTCCATTGTCTTCTGATAACCAAAAAATAACATTTAAATGGCTAATAACAACTACAAAGCCATCTACAACTCTGCCCTATGCCACATCACCAACCTTGTCTCAAAATACCAATCAAAAGATTCTCTTTGCCCCTCCCAAGGCCTCCGGCTCTCTAGCTACCATTGCACCTCTTCCCATGCTCACCTCCAGGACTTCTCCCGAGTGTCTCCTATCCTTTGGAACAACTTACCCAAATCTGTCAGACTATCTCCTACTCCACCTTTATGCGATCCCTGAAAACCCTTCAGCGAGGGCTATCCTATCTATACCTAATAAACTGTTCTAGAGTTTATGGTCACTGGAACACTGCAGCTGCAAAACCCAAATGCTAGGTTGAATACAATTGTAATAATGCGCTATAATCAACCTTTGCTACTGTACAGTGCACAATGTGGAACAATGTGAATGCAATGATGCAATAATGACAAATATATACATGTAAATAAGGATGTGATTCCAAAAAACCTGATAGAATGTGCAACAGTGCCAATATCACTGTAAAGTGAAACAGTGCCAATACACAATAAAAAGACAGCAAAAATCAATTCACAGTCCGTGCATCTAGACTAAATCAGTGGTATGGAACTCCTATGATGATCGCGTCACTCGGCTCCTCCCCCGCGCGTTACGTGACTTAGTCATGCTAGGTTGCATTCATACTCTAATTAAAGCAGTATAAACTGGCTGTGCTAGTCGGGAATGTCCCATCCGCATCCACACAGAATATGTTCTCTTCCTTCTGCTTATCACCCTACTTGGCCATAAACATACACCCAACACTCTTAGTGAAGGTCTTTTATCCTCCAGTTGCACTACGCCTTCTATATCAGCTATTTGAAATGAAAGGAGGAGATGTGTTGTAAGCTATTTAGGATTCTGCACATAAACATAACAAACTTCAAACTAACAACTATTATAATTGTCCTTGTATTTTCCACTGTCTAGTGCTGGATCCAACGCTGGATCCAACTCTGATACTGCTGCACTACACCAAATGTAATGATAAATTTTCAAGGCAGTTGGAAATTATTTACGTGTGATGCCTCGTACACACGACCGAGGAACTCGTCGGAAAAGACACATCGTTTTCCTCGAAGAGTTCCTTGTTAGGCTTGTCGAGAAACTTGACAAGCTGTCTTTGCGTACACACTGTCAAGACCAAATCTCCTTGTTCTCAAACGCGGTGACTTCAACACATACGAAGGCAGGGGAAGTTCGATTCCACTGGCACAACCCTTGGGGCTGCTTTTGCTAATCTCATGTTACTGTATGTTAGGTAAAAGTTTGGTAAGAGACATTTGCACTTTTCAGTCTGTTACAGCGTGACAAATGTGCTATCTCCATTACAAACGCTACTTTTACCGAAGGTGCGCGGGTTTATAAGCATACACACCAACGTGTTTCTCGTCGAAAACCAGCCTGACGAGGAACACGGTGAGGAAATTGAGACTCCCGTTGAGGAAAAAGAGAGCTCTGCAAAAAAGCGCTGCCACCAAGTTTCTTGATGGATTCTGTCGAGGAAACCGGTCGTGTGTACGAGGCCTGACTGCTGCCAACTCAGTACCTGTAATGCCCCATTTTGTGATGGAGTCTCAAGTACATTAGACCTAACAATCTTCTTTTTTTTTTTTATTGCAGCACCCCACAATGCACAGAAAGGCATCACGCTGAGGTACATGTGTTAACATACATTTTGGTAAAGCACCAGTGTGAATGGAAATTTACTATTGCATTGGTTTACATGCTCCTCTACTCACTGTCCATTAGAAGCTACAGCAAGTCAGATAGAGCCTGCCTCATTACTGGCTGTAAGATATCCAACCTCACTTAGCACTTTTCTCCCCAGCCTGACTGCCCCTGTCTCGCCCCTTTTCATTCACTGGACATTTGCATTCTACCTAGGAACACCAATTCTTCCAGGCTGACACATGAAGGGATCAGAGCTCTTGCGAGGAGAACCTAGGCAGGGTGTTGTGGAAGATATGTATAGCACCTTGCTGGCTCTTCCCAACAGTCATGATCTGCCTGCACTACATGGCAAACTACAGAGGTCTGGTGATGATGTCACATGCTCTAAAATAAGGTTTGTAATGTAAATGAAGACGTTTCATAGTTAAACAGGTAAAAAAAAAAAAAAAATAGTTTTACAACTTTAAACTTTAATAAACTTCAAACAATTTAAATAAAATATAAACAAAATCAATTAAAAAAAAAAGCAGACCTTCACAGGTCTGCATTAAGAAGATTAGCTTGTTTCCTAATAAAATGTAAACCCTACACAACACAAACTCAATTTGGTATCTTGATGTAAATACATTAATGCATAAATGAGCTTCCACATTGAAATTGAGCTGTGACAAAACTCATTTTTGAATTTGCCATTATTTTTATGATCCTCTTTCCCCTTAATTTGCCATATTAAATTTATATTTCATTAGGTCTGACAACGTAGCTTTTGTTTGATGGCTATGTACATTAATAATTCTCCACATTAGCAAGATAATAAATTACACACAGTTTTTAAGACAATTTTAGGACTCTTAATTGCAAACTATATCATGCCAAGATCGGTTAAAGCAATTTAAGGTGTAATTAGCCAATTAAAGTTACATTTTATGATCTTTGCAACAATCCAAATAACAGTCTGAAAACCAATGTTCTGCTTGTTTTGCAATTCCGTTCTAAATTGAATTAGTTCAGTTTATAGAAGCTGCCTCGCTCCCTTGATAAAGTATATCTTTTATCAATCTATCTTCAACAACTGAAAAATTGTGTAATACTGTTTATGAAGGTTATACAGAGTAATAGCTGTGATTTTGTACACTTCCCCGTCGGGTCATTCTGCATAAGCAATTTCTGAGAAACATATAGAAAACCGTTTTGCGGAAATATATTGTCCATGTGAATGGTTGGAAGTCTACCTTGAAATTACATATATTACAAAGGTGTTCTAAGATGCGCACAGTGAATGTCAATAAGCTCACATTTTTTCTTAGCATCAATCCTTCTTGGGATATATAATTGCACCGTTTGACAAAAATAGATGACAACCTGTGATGGTTTGATTTGTGAGTCTGTAGTCATATGAAGCATTTGGAATAATTAATAATTTGCCCTTATACCACAAAAGCAATGCCTTATCACCCTCCTCACCCCTGGAACTTTCATGTGATTTATTTCACAGCACCACTAATGTGGTAACCTATAGGTAACAACTCATTGGGCCATATTCAGGTAGATGGGCGCATATTTGTGCGGGCGTAGCGCAGCGCATTTACGTTCCGCCGACGCAAACTAGTGAGGCAAGTACAGTAAATGTGAAGGCCATATGTAAATTGATTTATTTATTTATATTTTTTTGAACATTTCACCACAACCCTCCTTTAATGTTTCCTATTTTTTAATAAATTTGTGTTTATCACGTTTCTATAGCGCTGTAACTTTTTTGTATGTATGTGTTTTTTGCTTTGGGTATTTTGAGCAACAGGTACTGGCCACTCTTGCATTCACATTATTTCACTATATTTATCACTTGTTAGCGCAGTGTTTTTCCTGGGGATCTCCCTAGGGAACCTTTTTTACTTTTTGATATAATTGATATTCCTCTATCTACTAATTTTCCAGTGACTCAATTGCATGTCCCCTAAAACCTATTACTTTTTTAATAAGGCCTGTAGCCCTAAAACTGCTATAGGGTGGTCAGCAAGCTGATATATTGTATATTCCTCTATCTACCAACTTTCCAGTGACTCAAGCAGGGCCGTCTTAATAGCATCATGGGCCCCTGGGCAAAGTAATGCTCTGGGGCCCCTACAATGAAGACAGTGCATGTAAACAGAAACCAAGTAGGTAGAAGGTAGGGGATATCTAGGGTGTAGAGGGGTCAGAGTGCTGGGGGATAACTGGGATGTAGAGGGGCAGCCTGGGCTGTCCCAATTTCGGGGCAGCCCGGGCTCAAGGACCAGCTGCTTTGGGGAAAGGGCAGAGGCCCCCCATGCAGCTGGGGCCCCCGGGGAGTGCCCAGGTGTGCCCTCTCATTAAGACAGCCCTTGACTCAAGTGCATGTCCCCTACAACCTACCACTTTTTTATAAGGCTACCATTGTGCAACATTGCCTGCAGCAAGTGACATTTCTACTATAATATGTGTAGAAAGCTGATTTTCTTGCTAAAGTGCTCTGAATTTTGCGGTACTTTCTAACCTTACAATGAAATATAATGAAACATGTTTTGTTGCCTCTTAAGTAACAAAAGCTTCTTCTATTTCATTTACCTTGATCCATAAGAATACTGAATTTGTTCCAGCGGTTAGATAATTCCACATTGCATTCATAAGCATCCATCTCTAAGTTTAGGTTAAAAGTAATGCCTACCCTGACACCCATTTAAAAATACACTATAAATATATTATAAATCTTTATTTCATGAAGTCTAACTAGCTCTTGCATGGCAAAATAGAGCTCTTTAGCCTCTAAGCATTCTTCCTGATAGAACCTCCATATTGCAGGCAAAGTATCTTAGAGGGACTTGCCTGAGGCAATGTTCTGCATCCCAGTTGTAACATGAAATATGCTTACATTGTAATAAGCGCAGTGGGAGAGAATCGCTCATTTAGGTTGGATGCCGCTGTTTAATTCAGCAATAAATATTTCTTTGAAATTAGTCAGGAGGATTAGGAACAAAGAATTTAAATGAGGTGCAGGAAAAGTTAGGACCTAATTAAATAAAAGGTGGCAGCAGACTGAATGTAAAGCTTTAACTTGTGTTGTGTTAAGTGTCAGCTGTAAAAAGGGAATGGATATGAGCATAGACAGAAACAAAAAAAATATATATTTTTTTTTTATTAGCTTTTCCATATAGCATTTTGGATCTGTAATCTAATACTATACAGTAATGGCTTACGGCAGGGATCTCCAAACTACGGCCCTCCAGCTGCTGTGGAACTACACTTCCCATGAGGCATTGTAAAACTCTGACATTCGTAGACATGACTAGGCATGATGGGAATTGTAGTTCCTGAACACCTGGAGGGCCATAGTTTGGAGACTCCTGGCTTACGGTAATTTGCTACAAATCAGATGGCTTGGTTATCTTTTGAGTCCCCCTACCCCCATGTAATTCTGTAACTGGGTTAAATTGTATTATTGCAGGGGCAAGCTTAGCAGGATTTTAGCCCAGCAAACGGCACAATTACCCACTTCTTAGCTGGCCCCGAAGTGCATGAGCCTACGTAAATCTGACTGAAGAATAGTCAATGAGGTGGGAGCATGTCAGCAGAGTGGAAAGCAATTGCAAAAAGGAACAGAACAGTACACAAGTAGGTGAGTTTGGGTGTCCTGTTGCAACTCCATCTCTGAAAGAGTTTGATTTGTTTTTCTGTTTCTTAGACAGTGGTTATATGCACCAACCAGTTCCCCCTCATTATATGTGTCTTGGAACAGTGTCCCCAAAATACATGTGCCTCCATAAACTGCAGAGGGACTGTCTTGAGGTACCTATTTTTAAGGCGACACTACCAAATTCCTACCTATTTAGCCACACCAATTTTGAATATAATGGAGTTGATTTACTAAAGTCAAATAGGATGTTCACTTTGCAAGGGATTTTTCCCCAGAGCTAAGTGAATGTGGTGAGTTCACTTTGTAAAAAAAAATTTACTTTTCAAAAATACCCAATCACATGGAAGGAAAATGAAAAAAAAACATATATGCTTGCTCATAATTGGTCGATGAAAAGCAGCAGGGCTTTACCTAATTCACTATGTTGTGGGGCTAATTCCCTTGAAGTGAACAGTCTATTTATCTGTAGTAAACCAACTCCAATAAGTACAAGCAGTTACTACATCCTGGCCATTTCTTTTTCAAACAGTGAAGGAACAAACATTAGTGGGTGAAGCACAAACTTCTAGGCATAATGCTTGACAATCTCTTAAAGGAAAAACATTGTTTTGCTGAAATGACTGTTTACAGGGTATAGAGACATAATAGTTACCTGATTCCTTTTAAAAATTACTAAAAATAGATAAAAATCAATCATATATTGTGTTTGCAGTTTCAGTTTCGTTTTTCATCTACTTTCATGCTTCTGTGAAGGACAGAGACACAGAGCCAATAAAGGGCAGTGTTTGTTTTTAAAATGAAACTGATTGGTTCTGAGGGGTTTTAGACACACAGTAATCACACCTTCTTAATTAGAGACCACAGAGAGAAGCTCCTAATACTTTTTTTTTCAGGAAACAGACAACCAGGAAGTGTGCAGAACAGAGAAGGATTACAGCAAAAAATGTTAGTAACTGTTTAAGTTATTAACAAATATTCATTCTGGATATTTGTATTTCCCATTTAAAATGTTTGTAACCTTAAAGGGGTTGTAAAGGTACAATTTTTTTTCCTAAATAGCTTCCTTTACTCCAGTGCAGTCCTCCTTCACTTACCTCAGCCTTCCATTTTGCTTTTAAATGTCCTTATTTCGTCTGACAAATCCTCACTTCCTGTTCTTCTGTCTGTAACTCACCACAGTAATGCAAGGCTTTCTCCCTGGTTTGGAGTGTCATGCTTGCCCCCTCCCTTGGAATACAGGAGAGTCAGGACGCTCTCTACATTGCAGATAGAGAAAGGAGCTGTGTTTTGAAAATGAAAATAACATGGTAACTCTTGTTTCTAACTTTCTACTTTCCTTTAATCACTTAAAATAATATACCAGTGTTTATTTATAGTTTGTTTTATATTTGTTATGCCATCAGACTGTAATCAAATTCAAAGATAAACAGATCTATCTTTAAATCCCTCTTTTTTTATGTTTAATACATTTTCCCCTGGTTACGTTGTTGCTCATTTATAATGAGCCAAATCTCTCTGAAATCCCATTTCAATAAAATTAAATTTTAACTGAATAAGTGCTCTTTATTGTGTTGTTACATTTGAGCCTTAACAAACTGACCATATAAAAAGGTTTTAAAACCTGGTACGGCTGAGAGCTGCACCAGCAAAGTAACATACCAGTAGCCATGATTTTCCTAAAGCTTTCCATTACTAACTTTTTACATCCCTTTTTAATGACAGCCAGGAACACTTCCACTGTTCCCACTAAGGACCCATTCACATCTAGCGATTTGGAATTGCAGACAGAACTATGCTAAAATTGTGGCAAAATGTGCTGTGAATCTCTGTATGCCCTTCATTCTTAATGGCACCCAAAATGACAAAAACATATGGAAATCACTGCAAAATGGCATGAAAAATATCATGCAAAGCCCATTGCTCAAAAGGAGCAGGAGATTATTTTGCATGACAAACATGCATATAACAACTTATTCAGATGAATGGGCTGCCCTATGTATGACATGCAGAAATGCGTTTAAATCACCCCAAAATAAATCACAAGCAGGAAAACACTTTCTACTACTAAGTGTGAATAGGGCCTAAAAGGTGATATTAACTTCACAAACTTATTTTTTATGTAATACATAGCAAGGGTCTTGGATTACATTTTTTGGAGGTCCGGTCAGCAAAATGTCCTTCTGACAGAGGTCCGAATGTCGTTAGCACTATAACACATCACCATCACCCCATACATCATTGTCTTCTGTGCACCTTTCACTTCATAGTCCCCTTTACATCACAGTCTCTTCTCCTCTTCTTTTAAATCAATTGGGGTTGATTTACAAAATCTGATGCAGCTGTGCATGGTAGCCAATCAGCTTCTAACTTCAGCTTGTTCAATTAAGCTTTGACAAAATAACCTAGAAGTTCATTGGTTTCCATGAAGACCTGCTCCAGATTTAGCATTCTCCAGTTTTAGTAAATCAACCCCACGGTGTCCTCAGTTCCCCTTAACATCCCTGCCCCCTTTTACATCACAGTGCCCCTTCAAACAACACAGTGCCCCATAACACATCACAGAACCCCAACACATCACAGTACCCCTAATACATCACAGAACCCCCTTTAATGCAAGCCCCCCCCCCCCCCCTGCACAGTCCTACGGTACCTTTGGCAGGGCACTAAAGTACACTATTGGGTTTATTTACTATCGCTGGAAAGTTAAAAATCAGGCTCACTTCTGCATAGAAACCAATGAGCTTCTAACCCCAGCTTGTTAAATTAAGCTTGGTAATAAATCCTGGAAGGTTGCAGGTTGCAGAAGTGAGCCTGATTTTTCACTTTACAGTGATAGTAAATAAACCCCATTGTGTACATAAAAGTGGGGTATGCCTGTAATCAACCGTGGTGTTTCCTCTCTTAGGCCTCCTGCCCAGCCACCAATTTCATCCTCACAGCAGGCGGGGCAGGAGGAGGTACAGGGCTGGAGCTGCCGAGTTATTATGTTAATAATACCCAGCTTGTTAATATGAAAAGACTCCAGCTCTCTGTCACGATCTGCAACAACTTGAGCAGCTCCCGTTCCTCAGTCCTGATCTGCTCCTGCCCCATCTGCTGTGAGGATGACATTGGTGGACAGGCAGGAGGATTGGGAGAATACACCCATCCATGGCAGTGGCACAGCCATGGTCTGGACAGGATTGTCATTCAGTCCGGTTCTGGACCACGGTCCACCATCGGTAGTCTTAACCCCTGAGTGGTAATCCCGAGTCGGGCTCGGGGTGAAATTTCAGAACCAAAAACGGTAACCCCGATCCAGACTCGGGACTGCCTTACTTACCTTGTTCCTGGTTCCTGCGATGCCTCCCTACTGTGTGATCGAGCAGTGTCTGTGTGCCGTGGATCTCCGTTCCATGTGACGTTATGACGCACGGGGGCGGAGATGGGTGCCAAATTTAGAAAAGTTAATAAACACAGTACATACAGTATACTGTAATCTTATAGACTGTATGAAAAAAATACACACCCTCTTTGTTCCTAGTGGTCTGCCCAGTGTCCTACATGCACTTTTATATAATAAAAACTGTTCTTTCTGCCTGGAAACTGGAGATTGTCCATAGCAACCAAAAAGTGTCCCTTTATGGCAAAAGTGTTTTTAAACCAGATAAAAAAAACAGCGATAATAAATTAGAATCACTTGCAGAATTGAGCAATAGTGATTTGTGGTAAAATTTGTCATCAAAAAATTAAAAGTAATAATTTGTTTTATTATTATATTATTTGTTATAATTATTTATATGTTTTTATTATATTATAATTTATGATTTTGTGTTTCAAATTTTATTATATCCGGGATGTCTACTAGACTCTTGTTTGGACAGATTTAAGTAAGTTATTCCTAAGAATTACAGGCCTACAATATAAAATGGCAAATTTCCATGCAAATTAATGGCACCACATTTAGCATTCAGCACCTAAAATCTGAAATAATCATACCGCCAGGGAGGTTAAGCTAACCGTATTATTAAAATGTTATAAACAAATGTTTCCATGCTTTAAGATTATTGTCACCAAAGATACTGTCAATAAGAATTTTACCATGGACAAATATATACAGTACAGGAAGTCGAAGCTACCGGAGTCACCATACTGTATCTGTCCCTACCATTTGATGATTGCCTCTTTAAAAATGCTGTAAACACAGAACATGCAAATTGTTCCTGCCAGAAATCCATCAAGCACCTAACTTACTCTAATGGGCTGAAAAAGTTGCCTATGCTGCACTGAAATCCCAAGCAGCATTGTCAACCTTGCCAGAGTTCTCTTCCGCTGTACTACAGCACACTACCCCTTCTTCTCATCTCAATAACAGCAGTGGACAACTCAAGCAGAACTAACAACACAGGCTGGGATGTCAGTGCAGCAGAGGCTCATTAAAGTTTTTTTTGTGCTTACAGTATTTTTATAGAGAAAAAAATGGAGAAATGTGCATGAATCGAGGAGATGTACTTCCCATTATCTTGTATTTTGTTCATCATATACTTTCAAACATAAACCTTTTAGAAGAAAACGCAAAAAAAAAAGTAAATAAAATAAAAGTCATCATGTGATTTACCATATTTCACTAAAACCCTATCTGCTAAACTGATTTCTTCATGATGTGGAATTGTATTGTAGAGACTGATGACACCAATTGTTGACAAATTGAAAACTCTAGACTCTATCTCTGATATAGTGGGAACGTTTTAATTTCTTATAAATTTAAAGCAGTATTTAAACCCACAATTACCAATGTAATATATTGAAAAATAAAGGGGTTTTGGGAATTTATATAAGGCAAGGACCTAAGTGGTAACTGCCTCCATCCTTATCATTAGTGATTGGTAAGCTTCAATATATTACATTTGTAAAAACGACGAAAGCGAGAAGTGGGACTTTATTTGAAGCACACAGCAGCAAAAATAAAGAAGTATAGTGACTAGGAAGTTATGTTTATTTATATTGTATGAGTTCTTATAGAATATTTTTGGGCATAAAACCTCTAGAAAAACGTTATCACATTCAACATAAATTGCATAATAATCCACAATCCAATAGACATTCATATATAGTATATAATACAAACATGGGTGACAGCTGATACATACATGTACAGTTGAACCTCGGATTACGAGCATAGTCCGTTCCAGGAGCATGCTCGTAATCCAAAGTACTCGCATATCAAAGCGAGTTTTCCCATTGAAGTCAATGGAAACAAAAAAAAATTGTTCCGCATTGACTTCAATGGGATGCAATACCGAATGCGGTCAGAGGTGGGGGGCGCCAGAGATCGCCAATAATGGCCGAAAAGGCTCAAAGACACTTCAGGTTGTTTACTGCACCCCCGTACCCCAGGCCAAATGAGGTACTGCAGGCCAGTGTTCAGCTTTCTCGGCTCCTGCGCACCCGTACTAAGGCCAAATGAGGTACTGCAGGCCTATTTCCGTCTCTGCTCAGCTTCTGCGCCCCCGTTCCTCAAGCAAAATGAGGTACCGCAGGCCTATATAGCTTGAATTCTGCTCGTCTTGCGAGTCAACACTCGCAAATCGAATCAGAATTTTAAAAAAAAGTTTCTTGCAAATTAAAACACTCTCAAACCAAGGTACTCTTAAACCAAGGTTCCACTGTACACACATTATGCAGTTAGGACCTAAATGACTTGTTGACCTTCCTAGATTCCTCTCAAAATAAATAAAACAAAGGGGGAGATTGGGTAGGATAATAGAAATAACATAGTAAATTATTGGCATTAATTAAATCATAAAGAATCTTGTTGATTTATGATTAAATGATTGTAAAAGTTAATGGCTTGACGCATTTCGAAGACTTCATCAGGAGAATAAATTGTGGAATATATCTAGAAATTGAGAGCATACATGTCTAGATAATCTCAAAAAAATTATTGTAGAGATATTGGAAAATCTATTTAATCTAAGATATTAAAAAATATTAACAAAAAATAAATAAAAAATTATACATATAAAAAATTCTAGAAGGTTATAAACATAGAGTAGAATATTTTGGGGTTATTTATTTTGAGAGGAACTCATTTAGGTCCTAACTGCATAATGTGTATATATGTATGTATCAGCTGCCACCCGTGTTTGTATTACTGTATATACTATATATGAATGTCTATTGGAGTGTGGATTATTATGTAATTTATGTTGAATGTTTTTAAGTTTTTCTAAAGGTTTTATGCCCAAAAATGTTATAAAGGGATCATATAATATAAATAAACATAACTTCCTAGTCACTAAACTTCTTTATTGTCACTGCGGTGTGCTTTATATAAAGTCCCACTTATCGCTGTCTTCCTTCTTACAAATGTAATATATTGGAAGCTTACCAGATGTGGTGACTTCATAAGTTTTGTCTTTTTAGGGTTTTTTCTCTGTTTTCACCTGGTGACCCGATCAGTAACATATTTACTTTATTAGACTACCTACCTATACTGTTGAAGGAGGAGCAACAGAGACACCATTGCCAGTCTGGGGGAAGAGGAGTGTTAGATATACTTGCAGACAGGGGCGGACTGACCATTGAGTCACTCGGGCACTGCCTGAGGGCCCCATGCCACTAGGGGGCCCCATCAGGGTTGCCAGGCTCAGTAAAACCAGGAACTGTATGTTAAAATCTGTGTTTTTTTTTTACATCTGTCCCTGATATGTCCAAAACTGACATGCTTTTGATGTGAAAATCCTGAGATTTTAGCTGCCCCGTCTCTGCACTGCCTCCTGGCGTGGTGGCCATCAGTAAGCCCAGGGGCCCCATAATCTTCTATTGCCTGGGGGCCCCATGAGTTTTCAGCCTGCCCCTGCTTGCAGATTTAGATACACTAACAAATTGAAGCCAAAATCCAGCTTAATCTTTATAATCAGTTAGGCCGCTTACACACAATCAAATCTATTTGCTGGAAACGGTATGACAGGCCGTTTCAGCAGACAAATTTGATCGTGTGTACGGGCGGACAGACGGGTTTTTCCAGCAGACAGATTTTAAAGCATGCTTTAAAATCTGTCTGCTGGGAACCCGTCCGCCCGACATGTCTGCTGGTTAGTGCGCTAACCAGCAGACATATCTGCCCGCGCATGCGTCGAATAGATTTACTTCCTGGTGACGGTGACATGGCGGTGTCAACGTCACCACCACGTCACTGCGCTTTCTGCCGGCGGGGATTTTGGTTTGATCATGTGTACACGATCAAACCAATCTATCCCAGCAGACAAATCCAATCAAATCGGTCTGTCAGACCGATTTGATCGGATTTATTTGGTCGTGTGTACGCAGCCTGACACCAACATTTTTGTTTTCTTTTTGGGATAAAGCCAACCATTGTAAGTACTGTACCCCTTCAATAATAAATGGTTTGTCTCAATCATTAAGCTGCTACATCTGCAGGGCAGCTTGTTCTGAAGAGAATGAAAAGACCTACTGACCAGTTCACCAGGTGAAAATAAAAAAAAAGAAAGCTTAAAAAAGAAAAACAAATGCCGCTATCACATCCAAGAATTAGTAAGCTGCAATATAATAAATATTTGCTTCTGGGTTTAATGCAACAAAAATCAGATATGATATCCTGATGTAAAACTTCACCTCTTTTCTTAGATGTCTATTTTCTACAACTTTTTTTTATGTAGAGGTTTTTCAGTTTTGTCAGTTTTTGCCAGATGAAGTATTGCTTGTGAATAGTACAAGGTCTTTGTTCCAGTCAGAAGATAGAGCTCTAAGCACCTTTAGGGGCTCAGTACCAAGATTCAATGAGAGAAAGCTGTGTCTGAAATGGAGCTACTTCTATTGTGCTGTCCCTATAGCTAACCCATAGTGCTTTGTTGATCTTTTTTATGTGTTCAATGTGTAAAGCACAGATGTTTACCCATAGTTAAGAGCAGATATAAATCAGTTTAAATTTAAAATGAAAAAAAAAAAAATATTAATACAAGTGACCTAACCCCATTATAGTTTCTCCTTAAAGTAGAATTAGGTAACAATTATGCATAGGTTAATACATAGTATAATGTTCTATAATTCTCCCATGACATTACAACAAAGTTATGACAACCTTTCCATCATTTCAGTACACAGTGTTCCCCCTCCTAAAACTTTAGGTCATGTCAGGGATAAAATATGAATGTAATCTCGTTTTATATGTTTTGCTGAAAAAAAATCTACTAATCTACCTGGAATACCAAATGTGGATTTTTTATAAGACAACCTATATTCTACCTATTCTTTCTCTATTTCTGGGATCTTCATTAGATCACAAAAATCCTGTATTGCTTGTTCTTCTTCCCTAGCAAAACTTCCACTATGACTAATACCCGGGGGGTTAACACTAACATTTCTTTTACTGTTTTTTCTTATTATATCATTGTTCATATTAAGATCACTGCATATTTCATACCCCAAGACCTCTATGTATATAAGGTCAAACCAACTGTGTAATCAAACTTGCTGAGTACACAATAATTTTTAAAGGGAATTTATATTAGGTTTAGGCAAATATAAATGTTTTTTAATGTAATTTTATCTCTTATTTACTTGAGTACTTTGGACTCTCTAAAGAAAAGGCAAAACAGTTACATCCTTCCAGGCAAGAAGTTTCTTATTTAGGCCTCATATGTAGGGTGGTAGAAAAAGTACCGCATTTATCTTTGTATTGTGCGCACCGGCATATAGCGCGCACCCCCAACCTAGAAGGCAAATTCTTGAAAAAAAAAACAGTTTGAATGCCCCTCATCGGTGTCTTGCCCGGCATCCATCGGCGGCCTTATCCAGTCCGGCGTCCGTCTGCGGCCTTCGGGTGTCCTCCCCGCTGTTCCTGAGCCGATCCCCGCTTCCCGCTCTGTGTTTGAATGCCACCGCCGACATATACCGAGTGCAGTACACCCGGGAACGCTAGGCCACGCTCGGCTCCTTTCGCATAGAGACTAGAAGGCGAGGAGGGCCAAGCCTTGCCGAGTGTAACTGAGTGTATTGTGCTCGGTATATGTCGGCGGCTCAGTTCACAAGTGAAAAAGATATTCAGCGCTGGAAAATAAATTATTAAACTAGAACCTAAACTATACAAGCCAGCACTGGAGATAATTCATAAAAAATCCCAATAGCAAATATACTGTATATAGAAAAAGTGCAGCGCAAATATAAACAAATATAAATACTGTGACCAGTATATGAACTAAAAAGTGCATAGAAAATAAATAATCGTGATAATAAGGTCCATGTGTGAAAAAAAGTCCATAAATCAATCAATCCGCAGCAAGACCCAGCAGACAAAGGATTCCAGAATGGAAGTGAAAAAGATGACACCAAAAGATATCCTCCACCAGTGACAGATGGACTCTCACCTCATTACTTTGACCCGTATGGATCTCAAAGCTTAATCTGTGTAATCAGAGCTTCAGCTGCCAGCTCCCATAGGAAACGAATGGATGGAAATGATACCTTAGATCCGGTCCCAATGGCTTAAACCAATCGTAACATCATATGGAAAAAAAGAAAGGGAAAAATCTAGTACTCTCCGGTTGAAAAATACTTTTAATCAAGCAATAAAAAGTTGCACTCACATGTAAGGACACTCTGTAAGCCGAGTGTCAGCATAACAGCATGTAACAGCGTGTGTACAGGACCGTCTCTCTGTACTCTGCAGCGATCGTGGGTGACGTTCTGCGTGGCTCCTTCCCCTGTACGCGTTACATCCCGTGGGCGGGACTTCCTCAGCGTGGGTTAAGGGAACACACGCTAAAACGTCCCACTTGACCTATATTTATATGTAGCCTCAGCATATCCCCCAATCACAACAGCATGCAGACGCCGCCCACAACAGCAGCTACAGCTAATCTGAGGAGCCAATGCTCCGGAATAGAGGCTGAGATAAGGGTTTATTAAAAGCAATGGTTATGTATGATTAACAGTGACCAGTCAGACTTAGTCCGGTAAACAAAAGGAAAAATATTAAATATTAAATACGGTAGGTTGATTATTGGCTTTAACACATTCACTGGCATTGGGAATGAAAGGAAACTTCTGGACAGCCGCACTCTAAAAAATATTTTGCCTTTAATTATAAAATGGGTTTTAAAAATACATGCCAATGCAGGATTGACAGAAGTGCTGACACGTTTCACACTGTCAATCAGTGCTTAGTCATAGCTCACTGTTGTGTACATTTAAGCATGAGCTATTGAGCTTTGTAAACAATAGTGTTTTTACAACAAAGGTGTTAAAGAGATCTAAAAAAATGTGAAAAGAACATAAAGCTTCTCCTGAAAACTAAAAAGAAAAATACTAATAAGCAATAGAGTATGTCATATCTATGTAATACAGAGTTGCAATGCCATTGATCCAAACCTAAACCCCAATTCCTAAAAGGTTGTGATACTGTGTAAAATGTACGTAAAAACAGAATGCAATGATTTGCAAATGTTTGGATTCTGTGAACGTGTGTGCCATATCTGTTTTTTGTTAAAACTTTGTGTGTACAAAGGACCTTGCTCCTTTTTGCGATTCGGCACTGCGTCGTTTTAACTGACAATTGTGCGGTCGTGCGATGTGGCTCTCAAACAAATCTGGCGTCCTTTTTTACCCACAAATAGAGCTTTCTTTTGATGGTAATTGATCACCTCTGCGGTTTTTATTTTTTGCGCTATAAACAAACATAGAGCGACAATTTTGAAAAAAATTCAATATTTTTTACTTTTTGCTATACTAAATATCCCCCCAAAATATATATAATTTTTTTTTCCTCAGTATAGGCCGATACGTATTCCTCTACCTATTATTGGTAAAAAAAATCGCAATAAGCGTTTATCGGTTGGTTTTCGCAAAATTTATAGCGTTTACAAAATAAGGGATAGTTTTATTGCATTTTTATAAAAAAAAAATGTTTACTACTAATAGCGGCGATCAGCGATTTTTTTCGTGACTGTGACATTATTCCGGACACTTCGGACAATTTTGACACATTTATGGGACAATTGTAATTTTCACAGCAAAAAATGCATTTAAATTGCATTGTTTACTGTGAAAATGACAGTTGCAGTTTGGGAGTTAACCACAAGGGGGCGCTGTAGGATTTGTGTGTTCCCTGCGTGTGTTTACAACTGTAGAGGGGTGTGGCTGTAGGTGTGACATCATCGATCACGTCCCCCTATAACAGGGATGATGTGATCGATGCTGTGGCCACAGTGAAGCACGGGGAAGCCGTGTTTACACACGGCTCTCCCCGTTCTTCAGCTTCGGGGACCGATCGCCGCACTCCAGCTTCGGACAGGGTCACGGGAGCGTGCCGCGGGCGCGTGCCCGTGACCCACGGCTGGGTACTAGAACCAACGTATATATACGTTGATGTGCCCAGCAGTGCCATTCTGCTGACGTAAATGTTCAGTAGTGGTTAAATGTTAAAAGTATGATCCCAGGTACACTACCCAACATATTTACTATTATTGAAAAGAAGGCTATACAGGTGTTGAAAAAGAGTGCAGTCAGTATATAAAACTGCCTTCAAGCAGAGTTTCACCGAAAAATGTACTTTCTATTTACAGCTTGCCTTTAATGTAAAAAAAAAAAAATGTACTCACTTCTATCTGGCTGTTACTAGGTAGATTTCAGAATCTGAATGAAAGTAAAGTCTAATGCGCTACTGTGAGTATACAGATACGTGATCTGGTGGCATCAACGAGTTTGAGGCAGCTCAATCTAAAGTGACCACAATGCACATAAATGAAGTGAAATAAAGATGAATAGTGATGAGCGCTTCAAAAGAGTGATATGTGAACACTACACAAATACATAAAAATAAAAAAAGTCAGTGCAATAATAGCTACTGGCTATAGGTGCATGAAACAAATTAATACAATGTGTGGAATCCCATATAGCAAGAGGGTCTAGGTGACAATCGGGTCCTGTTGAACCAGTGACAGGACCCACCATTCAATCATCCAGCTCATCATCACACCACCAGTATATGACTGTTTTGTGCTAGTTTAAGACTGTTTTGTGCATATATCCACATCCAGTATACCTGTCACTGGTTCAACAGGACCCGATTGTCACCTAGACCCTCTTGCTATATGGGATTCCACCTATTGACACATTGTATTCATTTGTTTCATGCACCTATAGCCAGTAGCTATTATTGCACTGACTTTTTTTTTTTTTATGTATTTATGTATTTGTGTAGTGTTCACGTATCACTCTTTTGAAGCGCTCATCACTATTCATCTTTATTAGATTTCAGAATCTGCCTAGTTCCTGGTCCTAGGTGGTTCAACTTCCTGTCTTAAGACCCCATTGCCTCGTGGGAAATGATGACACTCATTTCCCAGGAGTCTCTGGGCATTACTGTGCCAAAAAATTGCCCAGCATGCACCTCTCCCTGAAAACCAGGAAGAAAAAAGAACTGGGCTTCACATGCCCACACATATGATGGATATGGCCACAACATGAGCTGGAGGATATAAGGCAAGTGTTTGCAATGATTTCTGGAACGATTGGGGAGCTATTAATATGTTTTAGGGACCATTTAATGTATTTAATTTTAGCTTGCAAAAAAAAAAAAATTATGCCCGGAACTCCACTTTCAGTATCTAAAACTGCCTGATTTATTTGACCTAATTGTTTTTTTTTATTTGTTGTGCTTATCTACTCACAAACATTGGTTCAACGGGTACTTTACAAACATAGTATAAAGTATAATACGATTCATGATTTTCAATAAATCTAAAATATGCATTATTTTTAATTAATTGTTTAATCCCATTATCTTATAAAGAAAACAGGCCACTGTTAGCTAAAAAATAAATATAATTTTACCATATATGACACCAAAGAAAATTACGTCTTGCAAGAAAACACAACATTTTGTAATATAGAAATCTCAGAAAACACAATACACAAAACTAATTGTATAAGGGCTCAAAGCTGTATACAGAATATTGTATAGTTACAAGTGGTAATAACTGGAAAGAAACATCACGTTTATAAGCTTTGTCAAGGTAAGTGATTCATGAAAGGCATTCTGTACATAAACTGTAATGTGTTGGGTAATAAGGAGCAATAAAATAATAAAACATAAATTGTTTGAACCTTCTCTCCTCCATTCCATCCACTGACATTGTAGAGGAGAAAAACAACTACCCCAGCTCCAAAAATCTTGGCAGAGCAGTGTACCTAATACTGTATAATAATGTATCTTGGATTCAATTTATGTAGCGGATTTCAAGCACATTCATTGAACTGGATATTTAATGCTCATTCACACGTGTGGGATTTCCTGTGCAGAAACATTTTAAAATTGTTTACCTTGGAGTCAGTGCATTTTTTTGCAGTAACAAAGCGGTAACAAATGTTTCTGGCTGAAATCCATTATAAGGGGGGGGGGATGTAGTTTTATATCTTGTCTTGCAAGTGGATGTAAACTCTCACATTTACCCAGCAAAGTAAAGCAAACAAGGTCACTTATCCAGTGCTTCAATCTATATGAGGGTTAATTACTCTTAATAAAAAGTTGGTAAAACTAGCAGCCACTCTATTAATACAATGCATTATAATCCATAAGCTAGAAAGTTCATTCTAAAAAGTCCTTAAGGCAAAGCAGCGCTGTAAAATTATATGTTGTTCACCATTAGATGGCAATAGTGAAAAAACACCAAGTGAGACAAATCTGGTCTAAGTGCTTGGGCGACAGTTCATGGGAAATCATCATATGTATGGAGAATCCACCTTCACCGCACCACATACTTCCACTCCCCTAGGAATTACACTTACCAGAATTATGTCAAATCATGCTTTGGATATGTTATGGCTAGACAATAATAACAAGGATATCTCAAATAATTCACCGGAACAATGGATTGGTGCACTCCAATTCACATTAATCTCACTTCTATGGTCATGAGCAGTTCCATGTGCTCAAACATAAAGGAAAAATAATCCTCATAGCGTAACTCTGTTAAAATGTTATTGTATAATAACCCCCCCCCCCCCACTCTACACCATATGCACTTACAAACAATGGTTAAAAGATAGCATTCAGTTAAACATTGCACTATGTACCGTCACTCGATCCTCTCCTAACGCTTGTGAAGATTTGTCCATCTGTGGGGATTCCCGGGAGGAGGTCGAAACAGTAGACTAGTACAGCAAGACTTGAGGTCACGCCTAGATGTGTTTCATCATTCCGTCTTCATCAATAGGCATGGCTGCACGGTATGGACTTGCAACTTTATAGACCATATTCTGTTCCGTCTTAACACCTTCTGATACTCAGGGACAGATCTTCAGCGGCACTTACCATAGACCAACTCTTCGGTGCATTAACTGTACATTTACTATGCATGTATAAAACATACACTTAATATGATAGAACAAAAACATGGTACATAGCACATTTCATAAATGTAATACAAGCTAAACATTATTCTCATTTGATAGATCCTGCAAATAATCGCGGACCACCCATATGTCATATTACTGACAATACATAAAGTCCATAGTTTCACCCATTTCACCCAGTTCCCCAGGTGAAGAGTTGATAGTGGTGATCTATTAACTGGAAAAAATTGGCTGCTGGAATTTCAATATTTTTATAATTATTCATGGAATTTTTGGATATTCTTTGGTACATATAATTTTAGAGGTATTTATTGGATGACTTAATAGATCACCACTATCATTTCTTCACCTGGGAAACTGGGTGAAATGGGCAAAACTATGGACTTCATGTATATTTATATTGCCAGTAATATGGCATGTGGGTGATCCGCGATTATTTGTAGGATCATACATTTATGAAATTTGCTATATATCGTGTTTTGGTTCTATCATATTAAGTGTGTGTTTTATACATGCATAGTAAATGTACAGATAATGCACCACAGAGTTGGTCTGTGGTGAGTGCCACTGAAGATCTGTCCCTGAGTATCAGAAGGGGTTAAGAATGAACAGATTATAGTCTATAAAGTTGCAAGTCCATGCAGTGCGGCCACGCCTATTGATAAAGACGGAATGACGAAACGCGTCTAGGGTAAACCACAAGGCTTCCTGCACTAGTCTACTGTCTACTGTCTTGCTGCACTTGTCTACTGTTTCGATGTCCTAAGGAGAGAAAAGCGCTCAGATGTGGAGATCTTCAAGGTGATTACTTCTCCCAGAACCACAGGTGCAGGCAATGCATGTGAGATTGCAAAACAAAAGAACAGATTCTTCTGGACAGCCGCACACCGAATAAAAATTGCCTTTATTGTCAAAACCAAAGAATCAAGGAACAGCGCTGTTTGTGGATTTTTTGTTTTTTACAATAAAGGCAATTTTTATTCGGTGTTCGGCTGTCCAGAAGAATCTGTTCTTTTGTTTTGCTGTTTCAATGGACTCCCCGTAATCACAGCAGACGAATAGATCTTCAAAAGCGGTGAGAGAATATCGAGTGGTGGCACACAGTGCAATGTTTTAGTGAATGCTATATTTTAACCATTGTTTGTAAGTGCATAGGGTGAAGGTGGGAGTTATTATACAATAACATTTTAACAGACTTACGCTATATGGATTGTTTTTCCTCTATGTTTGAGTTTGGAACTGCTCGTGACCATAGGAGTGAGATTAATGTGAATTGGAGTGCACCAATCCATTGTTCCGGTGAACTATTTGAGATATCCTGGAGGATAACCCCTTGTTATTATTCTCTGGGCATAACATATCCAAAGCATGATTTGACATAATTCTGGTAAGTGTAATTACTAGGGGAGTGGAATCACGTGGTGCGGTGAAGGTAGATTCCCCATACATCTGACAATTTCCCATAAACTGTCGTCCAAGCACTTAGACCAGATTTGTCTCTCTTGGTGTTTCTCCACATTTACCCAGTGAAGTGAACAGCTTCAGATGATACACAGAGATGACAAAAATTTCCCTATAAAGGTTTAACATGTATATCTGCTCTCTTTAGCTTTATATATGGTTTAGAAAGTTCTGATCGTGTTAGGAGCTTTTCTCTTCCTGGTTAGCACTGCAGTGAACAGCGTCGGTGCTATTACTAGGCAAACTAGGCAGCCGCCTAGGGTGCACTGCTGCCTAGGGCATCCAGCCACTGGTGTTCTTACTCTCTTCTCTCTGCAGCAAGAAACAAACTCTTGGCATCAGCATCATGAGGCAGCCACCACTCTGTTGGCACATAGTTTCAGAGGCGCTGCGGCGATGGAGGACTCTGTCTGTGTCTCAACTCCTGAATGAATAGAAGCAAGCAAACATTCATTGATGGGCACTGGTAGGCTGCATTTTATGGTTGCAGGTAAGGCTGCATTTGATGGGCATTAGTGGGCTGCATTTGATGGGCACTTCAAAAAAAGTGGGGTATACATGGGCAGGGCACAGGGGGTGGAGTCAGGGGTGGAGCAAGGGGGTGGGTGTCAAAAATCCTTGCACCAGCACTGGCAGTGACGTCTGGGCATACAGCTAAATGTGGGAAAGTCACATACCCCTCTTCTCATAAGTAGAGACTTTCAGCTCTGTTTGTTGAATAGCTCAGTGCTAATCTATTTATAGCATCCTCCTCAACACAAAACTCGGCTGCTTTTGTGACAGAAAACTTGTCAGGAGTTCTCACGCTGATAACAGAAGAATGGAGCAGGAGACAGCTACAGGACATTGAAGAGAGATAAGAAACACTGCAGATAGATGTGTCGGCTTACATTTCATGAATCAGGTTTACATCCACTTAAACCCAAGAACAAAAATGTAATTAATTGCATCTTACTGTATCAGTCCTTAACTAGTATGTGTTTTGTCCCTTTTACATGAATTTGTATGTGTTGTACTGGACTACTTCAGATTATTATTGTATGTTAGTATGAGGGCATACACTATATTACCAAAAGTACTGGGACGCATGCCTTTACATGCACATTAACTTTAATGGCATCCCAGTCTTAGGCGGCGTACAGACGATCGGATATATCCGATGAAAACGGTCCGCGGACCATTTCCATCGGATATGTCCGATCGGGAGTTTGATCCGATGGCGTGTACACACCATCGGATCAAATTCCCCGCCGCCGGACGGCGCGGTGACGTAGTGGTGACGCCGCGTCACCGCCACGTCACCGCACCAGGAAGTAAAACACTTCCGCGCATGCGCCGAATCCATTCGGCAGCGGCGCGGCGGTGGTGGGAGCCGACATGTCTGCTGGTAAGTGTACTAACCAGCAGACATGTCGGGCGGACAGATTCCCACCGGATAGATTTCAAAGCATGCTTTGAAATCTGTCGGGTGGAGAAATCTGTCCGCTAGCCCATACACACGAGCGGAGATGTCTGCTGAAACGGTCCATCGGACCGTTTTCAGCGGACATATCCCCTCGTGTGTACGCCGCCTTAGTGCGTAGGGTTCAATATTGAGTTGGCACACCCTTTGCAGCTACAACAGCTTCAACTCTTCTGGTAAGGGTGTCCACAAGGTTTAGAAGTGTGTCTATGGGAATGTTTGACCGTTCTTCCAGAAGTTCATTTGTGAGGTCAGCCACTGATGTTGGATGAGAAGACCTGGCTTGCAGTCTCCACTCGAATTCATCCCAAAGGTGTTCTATCGGGCTGAGGTTAGGACTCTGTGCAAGCCAGTCAAGTTCCTCCACCCCAAATTCGCTCATCTATGTCTTTATGGACCTTGCTTTGGTCCAAATCTTTTGATGGATGGGGGCTTATGGTGTGGGGCTGTTTTTCAGGGATTGGGTTTGGCCCCTTAGTTCCAGTGAAATGTAACTCTTAAGGCGTCACCATACCAAGACATTTTATACAATTTCATATTCCCAACTTTGTAGAAACAGTTTGGGGTTGGCCCTTCCTGCTCCAACATGACCAGTGCACAAAGCAAGGTCCATAAAGACATGGATGAGCGAGTTTGGGGTGGAAATACTTGACCTCCTTAACTTTTGGGATGAATTAGAGCACAGACTGCGAGCCAGGCCAGGCCTAAAACCCACAAATGCACTTCTGGAAGAATGGTCAAACACTCCCATAGACACTCCCAAACTTTGTGGACAGCCTTTCCAGAAGAGTTTAGGCTGTTATAGCTGCAAAGGGTGGGCCCACTCAACATTAAACCCCTCTGGCTTAAGACTGGGATGCTATTAAACTTCATGGGCATGTAAAGGCATGCGTCCCAATACTTTTAATAATATATCGTATATTGGCCGTTTTAAGGCATTGCAACTTGTTTATTATAAGATTTTATTTTTTTTCCTCTGTTCTCTCCTCCTATGTATTGCTTGTTAGTTCAGTCCTAACTAGACCCACCACATTTCTTCTATGTTCCCTCAGTCAGAGTTAGTAATTCATCAACAACAGACATCCTCTGTAATGCAATTAGCTGATGTACAATTGCATTAGATTTAATTTCTGTGTCTTATTGAAGAGTTGAGCTGCCAGTGGATTGTGCCAAGTCAACAAGTGAATATAATGTTTGGACAGACTGTGTCTAAGGATTTGTGTCAATACATAATGCGACATTTGAAACAGAACATGGTGGCTGCATTAGTTATCTTTTTTCAAGCATTTTTTTCTGTTATTTTGATGTGGTGATCCAGCCAGTAATACACTACAGGCATATCCCGCGTTTAAGTACACAATAGGGTTTATTTACTAACGCTGTAAATCGCTATAGCAGGCTCACATCTGGATAGAATCCAATCAGCTTCTAACTCTAGCTTGCTTAATTAAGGCTGGTGATAAAACCTGGAAGCTCATTGGATTCTGTGCAGAGAGGGAGCCTTATTTTGCGCTTTCCAGCTTTAGTAAATAAACCCCATTGTGTACTTAAAAGTGGGGTATGCCTGTATAGGGTTTATTTACCAATGACAAATATGCTGTTTACTTTTAAAGGGATTTTTTTGGGCTTAATGAATTCAATCAAAATTCACTTTGCAAAAAATACCCAATCACATGCAAGTAAAATAAATAAATGTTTGCTTGCATATGATTGAAAGATAGAAGTCAGAAGACCGTCGCCTACTTCAATATAATAAGCAAAAATTCCCTTGCAAAGTGAACAGCCTATTTGCCTTTAGTAAATGAACCCCTTTCTGTTCTAGAGTGACAATGCTCACTCATCACACTGTACTGTATCTATGGAGAGACATAATTACCACCCTAGGGCAGGACAACAGAACACTCATATCTCCATACCACAAAGGTGATGCATTCTGTAGTCCACTGAGAGAACTAAAATCAATAAAAATTCATAAGAGAGCACAGGAAACCAAAAGTTCACTGGATTTCTGGCATGCTCAACATGTATTTTTTTTTTTCACTTAACAGATATAACATAACTCTCTAGAAGTTATATTTAACATATAAAAAGGGATAAAGTAAGAAAAGTTCATTGTTAGGGGTTTACATACAGCATTTTTCTATCAAATGATAGATAAGGATAACCACCCGATCTGCCTTACATAAATTAATGGAGAAAGCAGCAGACAAATTCCTTGAAACCTCTTGTGAACAGCGAGTTTCTCTTCAACAGGTCTCTTCAAACTTCAAACAAGGAAATGTAAGCTGGCCTCCAACATCCATACTATGCTCTTTACCATTACACATTGTAACATAATGCCTTACACAAAGACTGTTTTCTTTAAAGCTTCAAGCTTTGAACACATTTTTTGTTATATCAGGAATATATAAATATCAATATTCCTCCTTAAAAATGATTTAAAGGCTAAGTTCACATTTTATTTCTACATGCCAGCTCCCCTATGTACCAATGTATCATTAATGTACTTCTGTTACATAAAAGAAAAAGCTTTCTATGTATTTGAGAACAAGCCTTTACCTTTCTAGCTTGTTCCATAGAAATGTTCATGACTTCCTGATATGTAGATTTAGGCAGGGCTTTTTTTCTGGGGGAACTTGGGGGAACTCAGTTCCACCACCTTTGGCTCAGACCCTTTGCTGCCCGCTCACCACAATCACTTGTGAACACAGAAGTCTGGTTTCTGTGTTTACAAGTGACTGCTTTGTAACCCCCTGAACTCTGCACACTGTATGTAATGCAATTCTGGTATTTAATGCCCCTTTAAGACCCTTCTACTGTTTGTGAAATCTGAACGGGTCGTGGTTGAGTTCCTGCACCTATTTTCTGAGAAAAAAAGCTCTGGATTTAGGTCATAACAAGACACAGGAAGGAGTTTACCAGCTGATCTTGTTAGCACACACCCTGCACCTGCCCTCAGGAGATTGTACTCACACAATCTCCTGGAAGTCTGTATACACTTTATAATCTGATAGTACAATCTTCTTTAGATCTACCATCAACTATGTAGTGCAAAGATGTTAAAAAGACAAACTGAGGGAGCTGCGGTGGCTCAACGCGATTGGCACTGCGCTGACAAGCCGTTCACCTCTGCAGCTAAGGGTTTGGATCCTGGTCTTGGCTGCATGTGAATTGAGTTTGGTGGTCTCAGCCCGGCTCCCGGTGGGTGTGCTATGCGAGGTAAGCCTGCGCTTAGTACGCCCCCCCTCCCACAAAACCACCACACTTACACACACTCGAAATTGGGTTAACATGCACGCACTTTGGCCACGCGGTCTCTAAAAAAGAGAGGCGAAGGACTAACGGGGCTGGCTGAGCGGGCTAGATCCTAGGGGAGTCCCTCTGGCCCGTTGGGCTTCAAAGTGGAGCAGGTAGGGCGGGCTGTGTGGGAGGACCCCCTCACACCCGCCATTGCCACCCAGGGGCATGGAGAAAGATGGCAGATTGCCTCTGGGGGAGGTCTGCCTACTCCCAACTCCTGCAGTCCGGCTCCTCTCTCGAGTACCCGGACAAAATACACTTTAACAAAAAAAAAGAAAAACTGCGCTGTTTCACCAAATAAAACAAGCTGCAATTCAAAAGTGAAATAAACACCAACAGAAATAAAGACATAAGCAGCTGCGCTGATAGTGAATCATTAAATATGCTTGCATGTGATTAATAAAATATCTTTGATAATAAATTTGTGCAAAAAAATATAGAAATGCATAAACCAAGTAACAAAAAGTCTTTCATGAATGTTCAAGTGGAAATGAATATTAAAACACCCTGTGAAGGATCTTCACCACACAGAATGAAGGCTTACCGGCTATACAAGCTGTCAAAGATTGTCACTCATACCCAGCCTGGGTCTTACGATCCTCCCAAAGCATCAAACGACTAATGAGCCGGGCATTCCTGGAGCTCCAACCTGGGTCCTATGGTCCTCCCAATGTATCAAACGGATAGCTAGCCGGATTTGGGGCCAGATTCAGATAGCCTTTACATTGGCGTATCTATAGATACGCCGCGTAAAGTCTATTCTGAGCCGGCATATCTTTTTTCTGTATTCAGAAAGCAAGATACGCCGAAATTCTGCTAAGATACGAGCCGCGTAAGTCTGTTACACAGTCGTATCTTAGTTGCATATTTACGCTGGCCGCTAGGTGGCGCTTCCGTTGATTTAGCGCCGAATTAGGGAGATACGGCGATTCACGAACATACTTGCGGCCGGGCGTCGTAGTGTACGTCGTTTGCGTAAGCGTTAGTCCGGCGTAAAGTTACCCCTGCTATATGAGGCGCAGCCAATGTAAAGTATGGACGTCGGGACAGCGTCGAATTGTACGTCGTTTGCGTTGTTTATGTAAATCGTTCGGGAATGGGGCTGGACGTAATTTACGTTCACGTCGTTTACATTTACAACTTGCAATGTGATTTCACGCATGCGCACTGGGATACGTCCACGGACGGCGCATGCTCCGTCCAGAAAAAACATAAATTTTGTGGGGTCATGATTCATTTACATGAATCACGCCCCCACATTACTAATTTGAATTAGGCGCCCTTACGCCGGACACTTTACGCTACACCACCGCAACTTGTGGAGCAAGTGCTTTCTGAATAAAGCACTTGCCCATAACAGTTGCGGAGGCGTAGCGTAAAGAGCATACGCTGCGCCCGCAGAAATTTACGCAAACTCCTCTGAATCTGGCCCTTGGGTGTTTAAAACAGCAGAGGAAAGTAAGTATCAGTAGTACAAAGCATGCCTGTGCAAGCGGAACATGAGCTTACACGGGCGTGCTTTGTACTACTTGCCGCCCAACTTTGTGTGTTCTTAATGGAATTTTGTTAATGGTAAAACCTCCGGCAAAAGTGTACCTGCTACCTATGCACAGGGTGCGATTGACACTTAATGGCAATGCAAGCGCCATGTGCATTTGCAGCACATTTCCACAATGCATTTCAGAAACATGCCCATGTTAACGGAGCCTCATTGTTTTTGTATAAACACAGCATATTTACTTTCAGGTCCTATTCACACCTAGTTTAGTGGAAGCACACATTTTAGCTTGTTTTTCCTGTGACGGGCATAGGACAGCCCATTGATTTCACTGATGCAGCAATGTAGCTTGTAAGACACGTGGGCATGTTTCGATTTACTAAGCCTTTGGCTTTGTTTGCCGCTTACTTTTTCATGCAGCAAAATTTGTTTTTGCTTCCGCATTTGGGGTGCTGTTAACAGTTAATGGCCCTGACAGTGCAGCTATACACTATGCAATCTGATTAAACAATCTCTGTGCATATTCCTTTAGGTTTACCATAACTATGGAATAGGAGGACCCACCTATCTATCCATTCACTCTATATCCAATTAGGCAGGCCCTTGCCCTGCATAGTTGATGAAAGATCTAAAGGAGAGTGTACAATAAGGTAGTATAGTATATCGAGACTTCCAGGGACATACTTCTGTTTTTAATACTACTGCATGCATGTCCGTACAGAGGTGGGTAGGAGTAATCTCCTGAAGGATGAGATCAGGTGCAGGGTGTGTGCTAATGAGGTCAGCTTCCTGTGTCTTAAGAGCGTTTAGGTCCTAAATCTACATACCAGGAAGTCACAATTTTTCTATGGAGGTATGGCTTTGTTCTAAAATACTTAGAAAGCTTTTTCTTTTCTGTAACATAAGTCCAGCCTGAGCTTTTTAGGCTGGCTTCTCTTCTCCTCTGGGTCACAGGAGTACACTCCTGTGACCCGTTTTCAGCCTAGAGGTCTGAAGTCCGCTCTCTGCTGATGTCACTGCCATCAGTCGGGGCAGCGCATCATCACGACTTCCAAGTCGGGATCCACTAGCTTCCCTGATTGATGGCAGTCTCAGTGTCTCAGCGAGCCGCTGAGACAGTCTCTCTCCACCTCTCTACAGCTCAGCGATCCAATGAGTGAGGAGAAGCAGAGTGGAAAGATGCTGATTGATAGTCAGCAGCTTTCCTCTCGGGGAGGAATGAGACCTGAGCCATCGGCGATTTTTGGTGGCTCGGTTCTCAGTGCAGAGAGGGCGAGGGACAGATGGAGCATCGATCTAATGCACCATCCACCGAGGTAAGTATGAATAAAAAAATATATATAACCCATACGTATTTCAATGAAATATTGGTACATATGGGAGCTGGAATTTGGGAACAAAAGAGGTGAACTTAGCATTTAAGAAAAATAAGAAAAAGAGCCCTCCTTCTACAAAGTGAAGCAGTAAGAGAATCTTTTAAAAAACAATGGCTTTTCAAGTGCAATAGAGGTCAATAGGGCCTCTTCTGTTCTCTCCTTATGGTTGTCAAGGAGAAAAATGCTTGCAGATTTTTCACTCTTTATTATCTAAATGCACACTGTTAAAATAGATGTTCTTTGCATCCCTTATCAGTTCACTCCAGGTCATTACACCATTACCTTTGATCAAATAGAAAAGTTGAGATACATAGCCAGGAGGTAACTACAGCAATCGCTGTGCATTTTGTCACCATACAGCCCAAGCACTTAATAGATCAGAATTCCACACCTCACCAACTAGACAAAATACTTTAATGGCACCAAAATATAATCATAATTAGTTACTATACACACAGTAAAGCACCAGCTTTAAAATACAACATTTAAAAAGGGATCAAAGTCTTTACCAAGTAACTATAGACCTGTTAGTTTAACTGCTATAGTCGGGAAGATACTGTAGAGTTTAATAAAAGACCACATAGACAAGTTCTTTTTTGAAAAAAATATTTTAAAGCAACAGACAGCATGGATTCATGAAAGACATAAGTTGTCAAACAAACCTGATTTCTTTTTATAAGGACATTAGTAAATTCCCACACAGACGTTAAGGAGCTGTAAGTGGCATGAAGCCACCCGGTGATGTTATATGGCCCCTTGTTAGGTTACCGCCTGGGGCATGATGGGGCGGTGATGACACAAGGGGCAGGGCCTCGGGATGACATCAGCGGGTGGCCCTGCCCCATGCCACTTTAAAACATGGCACAAGATGGACCCAGCATTACACCAGGAGATTGCATCGAGTCCACACAGGAAGAAGAACAGAGGAAGAGGACCCGGCAAAAGAGCGAGAAGACCCAGCAGAAGAGGGTGAAGACAGAGAGAGAAGAGGGAGAATAAGCGGCAAAGGGAGTAGACATTGCTGTGAGGAAGGGAAAAGAGACAGAAATTGGAGACCCCCCTGCCCCAAAGCATCCACCCCCCATGTAGAGGGCATGTGGCCTGGTATGGTCCAGGAGGGGGGTGCTCGCTCATCCTGCCCTTTCCGGACCTGCTGAGCTGCATGTTCGGATAGGGGTCTGGTATGGATTTTGGGGGGGGACCCCACGTCAATTTATTGGCGTGGGGGTTCCCCTTAAAATACATACCAGACCACAGGGTCTGGTATCTCTTGGGGGGGGGTGTATAATGAATAAAAGGTGTGCTACATATAAACAGCAAAAAAATTGCAAAAATGAAGTGAACATTAAAGACATAAAATCAAATGAGTCCCAATTAAGAAAAAAAGGAAAAAAATCATCCAGATGATGGTTCAGATCTAATCCATGTCACTTGGGTATTATACTTGACTGGAGGTAAAGGCTGATCAAATTATTTACAAACAGATGGCCGCTTACCAGACAGTTGGACCCCGAGGGGTCTTACGGGCACTGCAACACCCGAATGTTCCAGGATAGGATGATGTTTCCAAGCAGGTAGATAAACTATGTGGATTAAGAAGAGAAGGATTCCATAGTGCAGTCGTTTGTTTACAAACAAGGGTTTATTATTCCAATCGTGCTGACATCATAAAAAACATATATACTGTTGGCCACTGCAGGGCGCCAGTATTAAAAACAAACTCGGCACTGTTACAAAGTGTTAGCGAAACAGGTGCTAAGGTATTCCGCTGTCGGATCGAATCGGAAGACTCCTGACCCGATCACCTGTTTCGCTAACACTTTGTAACAGTGCCGAGTTTGTTTTTACAGTAATACTGGCGCCCTGCACTTTGAATGCGCGGCTGAAGGTCTGGCAGATGCTGCCGGACCTTGCCAGGAAGAAAACTCCTGTGCACATGCGCGTCATCGCGACACAGCGCCGAAGCCGCGAACCTGGAAGACATGCCGAGGGCAGGATGTCAGCTCCCTCAGCGTGGACCGGGCTGAGGTAAGTATTTCATAATGAGCTCATTATGCTTTTGCCTTGCAGGTTTTTTCTTTATTGTGCGGGTTTACTACCTCTTTAACCACTTTGCAACCGCCCTATGCCGAAAGTACGGCTCTAGGGCGGTTGCTGTATTCTAACTGCCCGTTAATTAACGGCCTGTCAGAATCGCGCTCCCGCGCGCCTCCTGAGGCGCGCACACGGGAACATCCGTGACCGCCGGGTCCAGAGGACCCGGCGCATCACGGATCACGGTAAATCGCCGCTGATAGCGGCGGTTTACCACGTGATCGCGCCGTCCAATGACGGCGCGATCAGATGTAAACAGACCGGCGTCATTTGATGACGCCGGTTCCTCCCTCCTCTCTCTGTACCGATCGGTACAGTGTGAGAGGAGAGGGGAGGGAGCGGATGGCAGCGCCAGTGCTGCGGGCTGGATCTGTGACAAATGCAGTCACAGATCCATCCATCCCTCCCTCCCTGCTCAGCCATCCCTGCTGCATATACTCTGCAATACTCACCTGGGCATACTCTGCAATACTCAGGCATACTCTGGCAATACTCTGGCAATACTCAGGCATACTCTGGCAATACTCTGGCAATACTCTGGGCAATACTCTGGGCATACTCTGCAATACTCAGGCATACTCTGGCAATACTCTGGGCAATACTCTGGGCAATACTCTGGGCATACTCTGCAATACTCTGGGCATACTCCGCAATACTCTGCAATACTCTGGGCATACTCTGCCAATACTCTGGGCATACTCTGCCAATACTCTGGGCATACTCTGCAATACCCTGGGCATACTCTGCATACTCCGCAATACTCTGGCAATACTCTGGGCATACTCTGGCAATACTCTGGGCATACTCTGCAATACTCTGGGTATACTCTGCAATACTCTGGGCATACTCTGCAATACTCTGGGCATACTCTGCAATACTCTGGGCATACTCTGCAATACTCTGGGCATACTCCGCAATACTCTGGGCATACTCTGCAATACCCTGGGCATACTCTGCAATACCCTGGGCATACTCTGCATACTCCGCAATACTCTGGCAATACTCTGGGCATACTCTGGCAATACTCTGGGCATACTCTGCAATACTCTGGGCATACTCTGCAATACTCTGGGCATACTCCGCAATACTCTGGGCATACTCCGGGCATACTCTGGCAATACTCCGGGCATACTCCGGGCATACTCTGGCAATACTCTGGGCAATACTCTGGGCAATACTCTGGGCATACTCCGCAATACTCTGGGCATACTTAGCAATACTCTGGGCATACAGCAGCCCCTGTCCCCGCGAGCTCGCATGCAGAAGCGAACGCATACGCAAGTCCTGCCCACATATAAAACCACATGTGAGGTATCTTTATATCATGTTTTGGGGTTTTATGTATTTTTCTAGCAAATAAATGATGATTTTTACATGTAGGAGAGAAATGTCAGAATTGGCCTGGGTGCTCCCTGCATGTTGGGCCTCTGTATGTGGCCGCACTGTGTAAAAGTCTCACACATGGGGTATCGCCATACTCGGGAGGAATAGCAGAATGTGTTTTGGGGTGTAATTTGTGGTATGCATATGCTGTGTGTGAAAAATAACCTAATAATATGAAAATTTCATGAAAAAAAAATAAATCTTGATTTTGCAAAGAATTGTGGGAAAAAATTACAACTTTAAAAAACTCACCAGGCCTCTTTCTAAATACCTTGGAATGTCTTCTTTCCAAAAAGGGGTCATTTGGGGGGTATTTGTACTTTTCTGGCATGTTAGGGTCTCAAGAAATGAGAGAGGCTGTCAGTACTTCAGGTGTGATGAAATTGATCAATTTTCAGGATTTGGTACCATAGCTTGTAGACCCCATAACTTTCACCCAGACTAAATAATATCCAACATTTTTTATTTTTTTTACCAAAGATATGTAGCAGTATACATTTTAGGCCAAATTTATGAAGAAAAATTACTTTTTTGCAAAATTTTATAATAGAAAAAAAAAATTGCAAAATGTTGTTCTTTTTTCATTTATAGCAAAAAAAAATAAAAACCGCAGAGGTGATGAAACACCACCAAAAGAAAGCTCTATTTGTGGGAAAAAAAGGACAAAAATTTCATTTGGTTATAGTGTTGTATGACTGAGTTATTGTCATTCAAAATGTGAGAGCACCGAAAGCTGAAAATTGGTCTGGTTATTAAGGGTGTTTAAGTGCCCAGTGGTCAAGTGGTTAAAGATGTTACATTCTGCAATACAGTATTCCATTTTTTCATTAATTGTTACAATGCTCCCTTTAGTTCAAGCAGACGAGCATCTTTAGGCTCGGTTGACATTGCTCTGTGCCCCAAGGACAACATAAAACAAGCTGATTAGAGCCTCTGGCTCTAATCACATGCTTGTAAAAAAATAATTAGTCCGGCGCCCCACACAGTCCACAGTCACACACATAGATCGACTGATTTTTAAATAAATGATAATATGACTAACATTTTTTAACTTTAAGATGTTAAAAAATGTTAGTTATATTATGTTATTTAAAAATAAATTGTTCTATGATTGGATTATGCGAATTAGGGGGTGGCACCCCTGCGACCCTTATGGACCGGCCACCACAGATTAGCAGACATTACAAAATGGTTGCTTAGACTTTGGTAGTTCAAAAAATTTGGTTTTGTAGCAAAGTCCCGGACATCTTTAGGCCTAATGGTGACCTCCAGAATTAGGGACAGCTGAAGTCTTTCTGTGTAGAGTGGCTTACAAGGCATAGTGGATGTAATGCAAGGTAGATCTATGGGCACCAGACACTTCTTGAATGCCAAGAGATTTATTTTCTCTTGAACAGAACTGTAGGGGAGAGGGTTTAGGGCCAGGACACCCTTAAGTAGTTGCAATGGTAAATTAGCAGACTCCGAGACTTCTATAGGTAGACAGCCACGCATTGGAAGGCACCCAGCCAGACACCACATCTGCATGTAAAGGAGCACTGTCTCCTATGGAAAGTTGTAACAAACTCCTTTACTTTCTCTATAATCACTTCTTGTAGATCTTCACTCAACTAAGCTCCCAATCTCTCTCACTAGACTTGTTAAACCACTGCCACTGGATCTTTTAAACTTTTCCAACCTTCTCACTCAGTATCTTCTTCAAGCATCAACCTACTGGCCTGCTCAGTCCCTGGCTTGGCACCCAAGACTGCTCTGCAAGCGTCACCTTTGCTGGCTGGGTCCGTGGCTTGACACCTGCTGAAGTTTTCCAATCCCTGACCATCCCCAGTTGGTGAGAATACTGGTCCGGGACTTGCTTTAGCTACTCACTGTAGTCCCTGGTAATAAGGTGGTTGGTCCCTTAGTGGCGACAGCATTCCCTCTACCTCCGACCACAACAGGTTGTCTGGCCGGCAGAACCATTACTTATGGTTGGACTGCAAGCCTCAGTCCTAACCATATGCTGATTTCTTGCCTCTGGATAGGCCCTCAGACAGCCTAGCAGCCAGATGTCCCTGGGATAGGCCTCAAGCTCTGGTCTAGCAGCCTAGGGCAGTACAACACACAACCACCCAGACAGCCGTCCAGGTGGCACAGAACCCAGATCACCCAAATAAATAGGCTCTCCCAATAGGCCAAGTGACCCAATAAGATCCCTGCCCATTGACTAATCTGTCCTTGAAATTCCCTTGTCTTATCTAATGTCACCAGATATCCAGCCATCTAGTGACAAGAGAGAAGTGCAGCAATTACAGAATTAGGGTGGAATCAGTTGATCTCCTATCAATTGGCCAAGGCAACTATACCTGCCAGGTAATTTTACTAGCAACCCCGCCTAACCATCAGGGTGCTACAATTGGTTAACAACAAAATGTTTTAACTACGAGTTTGAGTTAACAAGATTGTTTGCCGGGGCACAGATGAGTGGTCAAGAGCAAAGGCTTGACTTCCATACCCTCCACCCCCTTCAACACAAAGAAAAACAATTACTTGCCTTTTGCCCCATTTTAACAAACTCGTTGCTGTCTGCACTGCTTTGTTGATTTATTTAAATACATTTTGAAACTCAGTTTTAAAAAAAAAGTTTTTGACTGTGCCTTTAGTTTCTCTTCAAGTTATATACTTGTTAAAATTATAAGACTTCTTTTGAAATAATGGACTTTGACAGGTAAGGGATTAAACTACAAGGGGATGAAAGAAGAGTCTGCTTTGATCTGATCCCTAACAAGTTGAAGAGCAGAGTCTTATTTTAGTTGACAGTCTTGCAGCTGAACACAAGAAAGTGAAGGGAGACTGCCAAAAGGAAGCCTGGCATTTTTTCGAACATGAATCCAAGCTGTCTGGGCCCAATTAGGTAAATGCATATGATTAACCAATTGAACAAAGCAGAAAAATAATATAACTTAAAATGTATAGTTCTATTTCAAGATACTTTTCAAGCTGTACCTTGAACTACCGGAAACAAGGTTCAGTTTAAGAAGTAAGAGGATATACTTAAAATCCAAAAAATAGAAATTCATATTAGCTCTAATTCTAAAATAACCATTTATGATCAAAAACACTTTACAAAAAAAAACCTTATAACAAAATATTAAAGTTCAATAGTTTTTTCTTTTACCTTTGTGATATCCCCAATACAAAAAGAGACCCTTAGGGCACTTATAAGGTACCCACAATACATTTTATTATAATCACATAAAACAATTTGCTGTTCCTTACTCTTTTCAAATACCTAAGATTCTGAACAAGAGTAATTGATCAAAGTCCAGGTTTCACTGTTTGAAAAAAATACATTTAATGAAAAAAAAATTCAGATCATGAATAGCTTTAGGCTAATTCTGTCAGTATATAATTTCTTATGACCTGATCTTGCTTGGCGCTTAGCTGAAAATCTAGCTACATATTTATTAAAATGGTATTATTTAACCTTACTGTTTGTAAACCCCGATTGTGTGAGGTCTGGGCAGTGATTCCTATACTTAGAGAAGAAGGAAAAAGAACGGAGGGTGCACCGACCTAGTGTGATACCGTTTGGGTAACTTTTATTAAAATATTAAAATAAATCATTATACTCACAATTTGAGTTTTAAAAATGAGCCTTGAAAGACAGCGCAGCAACAGGACACAACAACAACAGCAGACTATGATAGTCACTTGAGTCTACAATCAATGTTTTTAGGGCTGATGCGTTTCGGGGGTGTACCCCTTTCTTCTGTTATTCTAACAAAAAAAGATAAAGGCTCTATACCTAGACATTTTGGAGAAGTCCACGTCAATAAAGTGGAAGACCTAAAAGTCTTTGGCATAGAGGCTATCCAAAATGGTTTGGACAGTGGGAAAAAATACCAAATCCTTTGTAAAAGAGAGGCCTTTTGGATTTTTACCCTGGGTACCATGGTCCCGAACGGGTTGAATGAAGAAATTGAACTGCATACCATCACATGAGAAAATATATATATATATATACATGTATTTGATTACAGAAAGGGCATTTAGATATGAGATTTGATAATTGAAGGAGGCTTTCTAGTCTCATCTGCCCCTCTGTATTATTACCTCATCCCATTTAGTAGAAATATTAATATATATATATATATATAAAAATAAAATAAAATCAATTAATACGTTTTTTCCCCTTTATACATATATATAATAAACATTTATAGCTTTAGAAACAAAATAATAGAAACTAAATAATTTAATACATGTATATGGTTTTAGAGCCACCTGCGGCTGACCGAATTGGATCCATAGAGTGATATTTTGGTAAGAATTCCAAATGGAGTGGAGGGAGGCTGTAACAATATAATTGCACATTGTATATAATGTAGATTTTAAGATGGTCTGTGGTTCCCCCCATAGGACAGTTGTATGTGTATTTTGTCTACATGTGCATACATCGCAACATAATATAGTTCTGGACCATTACTCCAATATTTGACTAATGTTCTAATATGGGGTGCATCTGAATTTCTGTCCCCAGGCATAAGTGTACATTCCCTTCTTTGATTTTAGCTGTTACTTCAAACACATTTTTGGATTGTTTTAAACAGTGGAATGTATTTGTAATTGGTCCGTTGTTTTTGCCCTGCACATGCCTGAGAGTGTATATGTGCGCACTTCATAGATGCCTGTCATACACACTCATTTTAGGGCTTTCTGTGTTTCTTCGTTTTGTGGTTGGGTATGTGCTGAGAGTGTCATATTTGCCTAGTTCCATTGTCTGTATTTGCCCTCCCACCACTAGAGGGCGAATGTTCAAACCCCTTCCGTATGAGAGCGCCGCATACGAGCGGAAGTGACGTCCCAGCCCTTTGGTTGTGATTGCTGGAACGCACTGGTGACGGTCGCAGGGAGTTTGCTGCGCGCGGCGCATCGTAAATCGAGCGCATGCGCAATGGCTACAGCATTCCGTGGAGCTGTAACGCACATACTTCCTGCTTTGGCGGGCGTGCGCTCCAGCATACATCAGTTGTGCAGACCGGACAAACATGTGGAAACTGGTACCTCTTAGGAGAGAAGGTAGGCGTGCAATGGCATGACTATATTACCCAACAATGGGTTGACAATCCCCCATTGAACATTCTGCTCTGACCCATCGTGCCCGCATTAGTTGCTATGCATATTTGATTGATGCCTTATACATGGGGATTCCCACCCCCTATTAGGGCTTGCCCCCATACTGGATACACTGCTACAGGTGGGTTTACCAGCACGGGAGGTGTGGGTAGTTTGACCCTGACCTTTCAGCACATGCCCACTTCTATGCGTTTGTATGTGTGTGGGGGTATATATACTCTTGCAAGTATCACTGTGGGGGACCACTACAGACCACCAAGCTCTGAAGAAAGGGGTACGCCCCCGAAACACGTCAGCCCTAAAAACATTGATTGTAGACTCAAGTGACTATCATAGTCTGCTGGTGTTGTTGTGTCCTGCTGCGCTGTCTTTCAAGGCTCATTTTTAAAACTCAAATTGTGAGTATAATGATTGATTTTAATATTTTAATAAAAGTTACCCAAACGGTATCACACTAGGTCGGTGCGCCCTCCGTTCTTTTTCCTTCTTCTCTTAGTTTCATGAATTCCCACGATTCTGAGGAGGGCTGCAAAACTTTGGAAGATACCGTCTAATTGGATTACACCACCCCATAGCAAGAGATACCGGAGCGCAGGAGATTTGTCTTTGTTGTTTCCTATACTTAGACATATGTTGCAACTAATGCTTTCCAGGAAGATTGCCACAAGTACAAGTACATAGTTTGGCTCAAGCAATGGCCTTGGAAAGGACTACACTTAATAGTGTAATTCAACTTTTTTTAAAGAAAACAAACAATTCTATCTGGGTGATCAATGTAAAGTGCAAGGACTTTTACAAACTGCAGCAGAATCCTGCCTTTCTTACTTAGTAACATAGTCAGGGCCGCCATCAGGGGGTACAAGAATTACACCCTCCCCCGTTTCTTTTTATTTATTATTGTTTTTTTTCATTTGACCCCCCACATTTAATAACTTGTGACAGGAGAGAGAAAAGAAGTCTTCACTTGACTTATTTTTTGTTCGTCAGCATCAACCCCCCCGTCCCCTGAGAGAGAGAGAAGAGATGACACTTTCATTACCACAACCCCCCCCTGCTTATCATCTTGCGGCACGAGAGAGGAGGGCCCCCCGCTCAGTTCTCTGTTCCAGGGGGGCCCCGCCTAAAGCTATGTAAGGGGCCACAAAATTTGTGATGGCTGCCCTGAACATAGTTAATCTGGATGAAGAAAGACCATCCAGTTCAACCAACAACGAAAACACACACAAACATCCATATATATAATCCTATACCCAGAGTTGGTCCAGAGGAAGGCATAAACCCAAATAAAGGACTATCTAATTTGCTCCAGTGGGGGGAGGGGGGAATGCTTCCTGTTCCTCCAAAAGGCAACTGGATATTGCTTGGATTAACTTTACCTAAAAAAAAATGGCAGTAGCATTGCAGTGAGTTTTTCAATGTTTTTAAACACTTTTGCAATAATGGCCCAGATTCAGAGAGCCATTACGCCTGTCTAACTGGTGTTAGACTGGAGTAATTTCCAATTACGCGCGTTTTCTAGCTAGTTGAAAACCTCAAACCATGAATAGACGGCTGCGGGCTTCAATTCGACTGGATTACGTGTTCATACGCCTTCGGATCTACGCTGCAATAAAATTGCGGCCACTGGGTGGACTTCCCGTCGTTTTCCGCGTCTGGGTATGCAAATGAGCTTTTGCCGGCGATCCCCGAAATTACGATCTTCATTCGCAATCTCTTATGGCACCTTTAGTCATCTTGTTTTTGCGTAACACTATACCAGCTTTTTGCTGCTCTAATATTACACAGCCCATGTTAAGTATGGCCGTCGTTCCCACGTCGAATTTCTACGTTTTCCGACGTCTTTTATTTTTTTTGACGTAAGTCGTCCGGGAATAGGAATGTTCGTAAACGACACTACTCAAACAACGAATGACGTAACGACGTGATTTCGCGCAATGCACGGCGGGAAATTTCTGAACGGAGCATGCGCAGTTCGATCGCCGCGGGGACGCGCTTAATTTAAATGCTTCACGCCCCCTAATCTCGTATTTTGATTACGCGGCGAGAAATAGACTACGCCGCCGTAGCGTACGGGCAAAAATCTACCAGAATTCGGTGTAGAGCCTGGTAAAATACGGCAGCGTAGAGTATTTCAATTACGCAGTGCAATATTAAGTGTATGTGAATATGGCCCAATGTTTTTAGCAATTATTAGCATTTTTGGCATTTTTCCATGCTAATTTTTTTTAGCATTTTTTTTTTCTTCAATGGATCAAAAACGTTCAAAAACGCTGGTGTGCTGCGTGTTTGAGCATTTATCAACTTTTATCGACGTTTATCAGTGTTGGAGGGTTTTTACAGTTTTTTTTATTTTTTTACTGCTCAAAAATGCCACTGTCCAAAACTGCTGATAACAGCCTATGTGTGCATGGACACATAGGATAACATGATGGAGAGTTTAATGACTGTAGAAAAAATGTCTACTGCCAAAATCAGCTGCTGTAAAAACGTCAAAAAACGTCCAGTGTGCATGAGGCCTTAGTATTAGTATCTAGTTATAATAAGTGCATTCAGGAAAGAATCCAGGCCTTTAAAACAATCTATCTGGCCAGAATCAGCTCTTGAGGGAGTCTATTCCCCATTATGACAGCTCTTACCGTGAAGAAGCCTTTCCATATTTGGAGATGAAATCACTTTTCCTCCAGTCATAAAGGGTGCCCCTTTGTCCTTTGTGATGACCTTAAAACGGAGTTCAGACAGAATTTTTTTTTTAAAGACAGCAGCTACAAATACTGCAGCTGCTGACTTTTACTATTAGGACACTTACCTTCCAAGGCGTACGCAATGTCCTTACCCAAAGCTGATGTTAAACCAAGAATACAAGTCATATTTTAGTAAGGTTCAGCAAGCCCCCAAACACATTCCCCAAGTATAATATTACAATTACAGAGAATACAAATAGTACTAGAACAACATATCACATCATGTAGATTGTGGGGAGGAAGATTATCCCAAGATGTTTCGCAAATTGAGCTTCTTCAGGGGTTCAGCTGCTGAAAAGGGTACAGTATGTATGCATACAGATTAACATATATTTGCTTTTGGCATCCTATCCTGCTGGTCGGTGGTAGTCTACTGCTCCTGCTATAACAACTGATCTTTAAGCCAAACCCCTGATCATGACAGAATATTCTGACAAATAGGAACTGCAGAGGCATGGCTTAACCCTCCTCTTATGTTAGCTTTCTGTTACTATCCATGATGTTAAGGAGTCGGTTTTGACTAGACACGTGCATTCGTTTTCATTAGAATGCATTTTCGTCCGAAAATCTGGTATTTTCGTTATCGTTTTAACGAACGAAAACGAAAGCGCAAGAAACGAAAACCGAAAGATCCGACATAAAAAATGCTTTATTTTCGTTTTTGTTCAGATCCGACGATTTTCGATGCTTTGTCGAATTTTCGTCGTTCAATTCGACAAAGCATCGAAAATCGTCGTTCTGAATACAGTGAATAGGTAGAAATTGAACGACGAAAAATTCAAAGATTTTCGATGCTTTGTCGAATTGAACGACGAAAATTCGACAAAGCATCGAAAATAGTCGTTTTCGGACGAAAACTTTCCCGACGAAAACGACATAAATCAAAACGATTTTCGGGAGTAACTAAATAAATTTATTTTCCAAATGAAAACGAAAAAACGAAACAAAATATCCCAGTCTGCACATGTCTAGTTTTGACCCGTGTCTTAAATCAGCCATAAAATACCCTCTGAACAATTATTAATCATCCAATTTGTTTCTTACCTCTTGGTTACCTTGTTAGGCGGCGTACACACGACCGAGAAACTCGTCGGGCGAAACTCATCGTTCCGCCCATCGAGTTCCTAGTTCGGCAGTCAAAAAGCTTGTCGAGCCAAATTTTCCCATTGAACAACGAGGAAATAGAGAACATGCTCTCTTTTTGGCTCGACCGGTTTTCTCGGCAGAATACGTCTCCCTTTGAGGTTCTCGCTGGATTCTGCCGAGAAACTTGGTGGTGTGTACGCCGCCTAAGGCTTCTTTATCCTTGAAAAGATTGGTTTTAATATTTTTGGTGTGACCCCCTTAGACCTTTCTTTTAATAGCATACCTCTCATTTTCAAATTTAAAAAATGGTAAAATAAAGTCAGCAACTCTGAAATGTATTGGTCCTATGTTTCTTTACTTTATATAGAGAAGCAGACAAGCAGGCAAAGAGATAAGCCCCTCCCTAACTACAGCTCACAGGGTTGAGAGGTGATTGGCTGTCAGTGTTACTAAGCAGAGAGAGTGTTTATGATTTCAGTTTTGGCACTTATTAGTGTCCTATAATACTATATTATAATTGGGTCAGAATTGACCCTAACACCATAAACGTCTTAATTTTCACCACAGTATTTTATAATTTAGTGAAAAGGATTCTTTTTCCATTACATTGTTTAAATAGAGGTTGCTGACAAAGTAAAAAAATCTTGATGCAATAAACAAATTTATGTGATACTTATAGACATTCAAAACCTGAAAACGGGTCGGTTCTGACCCTAACACAAGAGGAGGGTTAAATCAGGGAGTTCATGGGGAGAGCAAAGAGTTCAAGGTTCAGCAAAAGTCAAGGGACAAGGCAGGATTGTCCAATGATTTAGAGAAGGCACTATTCATCATTTCAGGTAGCTCAACGAGAACAGTCATTACCAGACACAGCAGAGTTCACAGGTTCAAGCCAGGCCTTAATACTCTTATTTTCTCTATCTACACATCCTCTTTAGGTCAGCCTCCTGTAGCTTCCGATACTATCTCTTTGCTGATGACATCAAAGCCCAATGTGATGATTCCCAACACCAAGAGTAAGCGCTTCTAAATAATATTTTCTGCTGGTTCCTTTACCGTGAGTGCTCAAAATATCGGTGGCAATGACTAAGCGCTAACATTTGTGTGAAACGTGTCTACCTCTTTGTCCCCTGCTCTATCTGTCAATCACTTGTCATATGAAGCTTCAATAAAAGGATTTTTGGAAGTGCAGCCGTCCAGAATTATTTCTTCACATTACACAGCATGCAAGCTGGGCTAGCGCCTGACTAGTGTGTGTGGGAATCAACCAGAGACTCACTCACCTGTAGCAGCTACTCTTGTTTCATGGAAAACCAGATTGATCTTCAGATAACACCACTCCATTTCTGAGATCCCTCAGGAAAGGCCAGGGTGTAGGAATACTCCAAAGGAGACATAGAGAATTACTTTATGGTGTAGTATGTTTATTTAACACTTTAAAAACAAGTACATTTACAATTTTGCACTCACATATTAGTGCCTATGTAAGCGTATGCAGATGAGCTGGCGCTCGTGTGTGATTTATGCCTCGCTATCAGTGATAGGCCTGGTGGATAGTCACACGGGACCCGGAAGCGACAAGTCCCCCACTTCAACGTACGTTTCACCATACTTGGCGTCTTCAGGAAGTGACGTTTACTTTTATGGTTGTGAAATTAATTTAACAGATATGAACTTTTGTATCACTTCACCTTGCTAAATTGTAACTTCTCAGGCCTTGTACACACAATAAGACCGGTCTGATGAGACTGGTCTGACGGACCGTTTTCATCAGACAACTTTGAACTTGTCTGATGGTCTGATGTGCGTACACACCATCAGACCAAAATCTGATCAGACCAGAACGTGGTGACGTAGAACACAACGACATGCTGAAAAAACAAAGTTCAATGATTCCAAGCATGCGTCGATTTTGAGGATGTGCGGGTTTTTGGTCCGATGCTTTTGTGTACTAACCATCGAATCTGTCCGACAGACAGGTGTCCATCAGACAGGTTTTAAAGCATGTTTTAAAACTTTGGTCCGACGGACAACGGTCTGAACCCTGTTGCACTGAATTGTACAATAATGGAAGTTATTACTTAGGACACCACCTTCAGCATAAATAGTGGAACTGGCAGGCCAATTTGTCCCTAAACCGAGAACCCTTTAAAATTACATACAAAGATCATGACATGTTGATTAAATTCATGCAGTTAACTTACAATTCTACCTAAACATCTGCAGACCTAAGGCACTAGTACAAAGGAGAATTTTCTGCAGTTGATGAATATGTTTCAACAAAACACAGTTAGATGCAGATAAGTTTATTATTAAGTGAGTGTCCTAGATTAATGAAAGTTTGCTTATACATTTAGTGATAACCAGGTAGGCGGGAGAATATTGATTTTGTGCTAATAACACTGGGCAGCATAGATCTTTGATGTTACCAAGATGCTGACTTGTTGACTAAGATCCACAAGACAAGACTGTACTTAACAGTGTGGAAGAAGAACTTTGCAATTTATTTTTCAGTAAAATATTTAAAATGTTTCATTGTGATAATTCTGATCTGCCGGCATGGAAAATATAAAAAACAGCACTGATGTTTGTTCTTCTAATACCTTATCCTGCAGTTTGTTTCAGAATTCAGTCTTACAGAATAGAAATATAACAAAAAAGTTGATTTAGCTACATATGTTTGTCAAATGTCTACAAATGTAAGGTTGATTGTACATGTACCCTTTTGGTTCTTTTGGTTGTAAAATATACCATTAAAAAGTGTTTTATTACATCTGTTTGGCAAGTGCAACAAAAAAAAAGTAATTATTTACCAAGCCAGAAATCTTGTAAGCCGATAACTTTCTGTTCTTTCTGTCTCTGGACTTTTATCAGTTAGCACTGTCCCCTGTTATCTCCATGAACTACAAAACTACACCCCCTACCCCCATTATGAAGAAAAGAGGGAGGTGATATGTAGTTCTAGCACAATGTTATGAAGTCTTAACACACTCGCTGTCTTAGGGTTACAGTGCTACTAAGTTCAGTTGTCACCTTAGGATAGGAAGTGTATTAATAAGTACAGTAAAACCTTGGATTGTGAGCATAATTTGTTCTGGAAGCATGCTTGTAATCCAATGCACTTGTATATCGAAGCAAATTTACCATAAGAAATAATGGAAACTCAAAGGATTCATTCCACAACCATTTATTCATAGGTCCTTCAGTCTATCGTTCATATAAAAAGATTATAGCAATGTGATAAGTTGCGTAACCATAAAATGTCCATCCACAAATGGAAGCCTCCACAAGGGGATTAGAAGCAAAATCCAGCAGGAGCTACAGAGTATAAAAGAGAAGCGAGGCGCCTCGAAGTGTAGCAATATGGTTACATTTAATGATCCACATAGACCGTCATCCTCACCGCCGACTCTCACCGATGTCAGTCTGCAATCGTGACCGGGAAGACTACCCTGCAGTAGAGTGATCTGAAAGCGAGGCTTGAACTGCTTGTGGAGCGCAGCATGGAAGGGACGACATCAATGGTGGTGCAGAGGATGGTCTATGTGGATAGCTTTACCCTGGATGCCTGCATACGTAGATGTGCCTCTTTTGCTTCTCAAGTTGCTAAATGTTGAACCTTCATTAAATGTAACCATATTGCTACACTTAGAGCCTCCTCTCTTCTCTTTTATACTTAGTTGTGACATGACGCTACTTGTATATCAAGACATAGCTTGTATGTATTACAACATGTTGCTTATCTTGCAAAACGCTCTCAAACCAATTTACTCTCAAACCAAGGTTTTAGGCCTCTTACACACAGATCAGTTTTTCTTCAGGTTTTTCTTTTCAGTTTACCAAAACTATGTAGTACAAGGGCCTGCCTGATTGCATACAAAATTGAGACTCTTGAGGTTTGACCTCATATTAGATGGATTTGGTAAACTGAAAAGAAAAACCTGAAGAAAAACTGGTCTGTGTGTAAGAGGCCTTACTGTATTAGGTTAGTAAAAAGGAATACCAGAAAGAAAAAATAAGATGTGAAAAAAAGAAAACAAATGCAGCCACCACATGTAAAGATGTCTACTCTTGGGTTTGGATACACTTAAAGTGACATTAAAGGAGAAGTACAACCAATGCTTGTTTAGCTGTACTTCTCCTGTGACCCGTTTTCAGCAGATAGCAGGCTGAGGCCCGCTATTGGCTGACGTCACAGAGCCAGTCCAGGCTCGGACAAGATCAACTAAGTCGGGATCCCCCCTCATGCCTGAATCAGCACCCGGCTCAGCCTCTCAGCAAGCCACTGAGAGCCCAAGCCGGCCGCTCCCTCCACAACCCAATGCTCCATTGAGCGAGGGGTGGGCAGAGCAGAGAGTGGTGACCGACAGTTACCAGCTCTCTGCTCACAGAGCTCTGAGAACCGAGCGATCGGCGGTGTTATATTACTTTGTTCTCAGTCTTAGAGCCAGTGGGAGACAGATGCAGCATCGGATGGATGCTGCATCTACAGTACTTAGGTAAATATAAATCTGAAAAAAAAAATCACATACATCTCTTTTAAAGGTTTAGATATAAAAAAAATCAACCAAATAACAAACATGTTTTATTATGTAGCACCCTCCTAGGTAGGTGTTAAAAGAAAGTATAGTTTTTGGTCTTTCTGCTTACCAGGAAGATGATCAGGTAAAACTAATACCGCGTACACACGATCATTTTTGAGCATGATAAAAACATTGTTTTTCAAAAACGTCATTTAAAATAATCGTGTGTGGGCTACACATAATTTTTCAGGTTCTGAAAAACGACAAAAAAAAAATTCAAACATGCTGCATTTTTTAACGTTGTTTTTCAGGTTGTAAAAAATGATTGTGTGTGGTCTAAAACGACGTAAAAAACCCGCGCATGCTCAGAAGCAAGTTATGAGACAGGAGCGCTTGTTCTGGTAAAACTACCGTTCATAATGGAGTAAGCACATTCATCACGCTGTAACAGGCAGAAAAGCGCGAATCGTCTTTTACTAACACTGAGTCAGCTAAAGTAGCCCGAAGGCGAATGGAACTTCACCTTTATAGTGCCGTCGTGCGTTATGTACGTCACCACGCTTTGCTAGAAAAAAAATTTTAAACGATGGTGTGTGGGCAACGTCGTTTTTAATGATGAAGTTGGGAAAACCTTGGCCCAGATTCAGAGAGCCATTACGCCTGTCTAACTGGTGTTAGACTGGAGTAATTTCAAATTACGCGCGTTTTCTAGCTAGTCGAAAACCTCAAACCATGAATAGACGGCTGCGGGCTTCAATTCGACTGGATTACGTGTTTGTACGCCTTCGGATCTACGCTGCAATAAAATTGCGGCCACTGGGTGGACTTCCCGTCGTTTTCGGCGTCGGGGTATGCAAATGAGCTTTTGCCGGCGATCCCCGAAATTACGATCTTCAATCGCAATCTCTTACGGCACCTTTAGTCATCTTTTATTTGCGTAACACTATACCAGCTTTTTGCTGCTCTAATATTAGACAGCCCATGTTAAGTATGGCCGTCGTTCCCGCGTCGAATTTCTACGTTTTCCGACGTCTTTTATTATTTTTAACGTAAGTCGTCCGGGAATAGGAATGTTCGTAAACGCCGCTACTCAAACAACGAATGACGTAACGACGTGATTTCGCGCGATGCACGGCGGGAAATTTCTGAACGGAGCATGCGCAGTTCGATCGCCGCGGGGACGCGCTTAATTTAAATGCTTCACGCCCCCCAAACGCGTATTTCGATTACGTGGCGAGAAATAGACTACGCCGCCGTAGCGTACGGGCAAAAATCTACCAGGATTCGGTGTAGAGCCTGGTAAAATACGGCAGCGTAGAGTATTTCGATTACGCAGCGGAATATTAAGTGTATGTGAATCTACCCCCTTGTTTTTTGGACATGCTGAAAAACAACGTTTTTTTTCATGCTAAAAAATGATTGTGTGTACGCGGCATTACAGTGCTCTCTGTCCACCAGGAAGAAGGATCTATTGGTTAGGTCTGTTCATTTGTGCTCAGGTGCAGCTCAGCTTATTTAATTGTCCCCCACTGGTCCAATAGGGAGGCATACATTGGACAGTGGAAGGGGATCTGACAAGTGAGTGCACAGGCTTTTTTACAGTCCTGGCAATTGCTTGCATGTTAGAATACTGTATAAAAGCCCAGGGTACATCTGCTGAGAGTTAGTTGAGTCAGGCAACCGAGTCCAGGAGGGAGGGGGATGCAGTTTAAATATGAGCAGTCAAGCTGCTCCCGCCTACAGCTGTGATTCTCTGATTGGCCCTCTCCATAGGGCTAGCGAAGGGGGATGACTGCCCCCCCCCTGGAATCCAGTGCTGTGTTTTGGAAGCCGCTCCCCCCCCCCACAAAAACGGAACCCACACCCTTCTCCTGACTCCTGCACGCAGGGCCACCATCAGGGGAGTAAAGCTTAGTAGTGCAGTGGTTTTTGGGTGCAGGGCCAGGAAGCTGTTTAAATATGAGCCGTCAAGTTGCTCTGGCCTACAGCTGTGATTCTCTGATTGGCCCTCTGCTGTGACCAATCATGGTGAGGAAAACAGCGGGCAGGAAGTGGGGCCGCGGTGTGGCAAATCCAATTAGTGACGCTCCCTCTCTCTTCTAGCTTCAACTGACAGAAAGAGGAGGGGGCGATCGGGGGAGATATACAGAGAGCCTGCAGCTCTCCCCTCCCTGTCACAGCGCTGCTGCTCCATTTAACAGAGAACGCGGTAGCAGCGTTGTGACAGGGAGAGGAGAGCTGCAGGCTGTCTGTATATCTCCCCCGATTGCCCCCTCCCCTTTTCCGTCAGCTGAAGCTAGAAGATAGAGAGAGCTGCTCTAATTGGGTTTGCCGCGCTAGGCCCGCTTTCTGCCCTCTGTTTTCCTTCCCATGATTGGCCACAGCCAGTGGCGGCCCGTCCATAGTATTGCATGTATTGCAGCCATGAATGTATGTTATCATTGTTGCCAGCTGCCACTGGTCTATTCATATAATCGGACCTTGGGTGCCGATTACCTGAATAACGGCAGCTGGTTGGCTGTGTAGAAGTGCCTATCAGAGCCAGCGGCTCTGATAGGCTTTCTGAGTACAGCCCTCCAGCTCGCGGATGTCTATCCTCGGAACGCAGGGGGGGGTGCATTCCTTGGATAAGACTGACAGCCGTTTCAGCCAATCAGGTTCCCGGATTCTTGTTATTGGTAACCTGATTGGCTGAAGCGTCACCAAGGCGGGAGAAGATTCAAGACATTGAGGGACATGGAAAGCAGAAAGGTAAGTGCATTTTACAGTGGCATCAATGGGTACAGTGGTGCTGTGATCAATCATGTCATGAAAACCTGATATTATTTTATTCCCATCACATCTGTAATTGTAGGGGAACATAACATGCAAAGGGGATATTAATTATTTGAGTAAATCAGCTGTGATTGCAATTAAATGGACATCCCTGTGTACAGACAGGGGCTGAAATGTACAGCTGCCCTTCTCATCACATTTCCAGTATAGAAAGTCACAGTTTGCAAAGTCAACGAGATTTAGTAAATCAGCCTCTATAATGTACATATTACACAGAGCAGTTCTATTCCTAGACATGATCAGCCTCTATCACACAGTGCAGTTCTATTCCTAGACATGATCAGTGTAAATCAGTCTCTATAATGTACAAATTACATTGTGCAATGTTATTCTATGATGTAATGAGCCTCTATAATGTACATATTAAGCAATGCTATTCCTAGACATGATCAGGGTGAATCAGCCTCTATAATGTACACATTAAACAGAGCAGTGCTATTCTTAGACATTATCAGAATAAATTACCCTTTATAATAGTACATATTACATGCAATGTTATTCTATGATGTAATCAGCCTCTATAATGTACACAGAGGCGACAAAGGGCACAGTGGCATCAATGGGCACAGTGGGGACAAAGGGCACAGTGGCATCAATGGGCACAGTAGTGACAATGGGCACAGTGGCAACAATTAAAGGGCACAGTGACATGCACAGTGGCAACAATGGGCACATTGGCGACAATTAAAGAGCACAGTGGTGACAATTGGCGCAGTGGTGACAATTTAGGGGCATAGTGGTGACAATTTAGAGGCATAGTGGTGACAATTTAGGGGCACAGTGGCTGCGTTTGATGGCATGGCACAGTGGTGACAATTGATGGCACAGTGACTGCATTTGATGGCATGGCACAGTGACTGCGTTTGATGGCATGGCACAGTGACTGCGTTTGATGGCATGGCACAGTGGTGTGAATTGATGGTATAGTGACTGCATTTGATGGCATGGCACAGTGGTGACAATTGATGGCACAGTGAGGCTGTGTTTTTTTTTTTTTTACGCTTGCGCCCCCTCAAAAATTTTGAGCACCAGCCGCCACTGGCCACAGCAAAGGGCCAATTAGAGAATCACAGCTGTAGGCAGGAGCGACTTGATGGCTCATATTTAAACTGCTTCCATGTCCCCGCACCCGCAAACCACTGCACTACTAAGCTTTTCTTCCCTGATGGGGGCCCAGCATGCGGGAGTCGGGAGAAGGGTGTGGGTTCCGTTTTTGTGGGGGGGGAGCGGCTTCCAAAACACAGCACTGGATTCCGGGGGGGGGGGCAGACGTCCCCCTTCGCTTGCCCTATGGAGCGGATGCCCATAGGCATCGTCTGGGATGTCTCTCTGAGTTACATCAGTGGTTGTTACCGGCAATAAAAGAAAAAGATTGTAAAAAATATTTCAAGGTTAAATTGTATATATTTTTTTAACAACAAACAAAAAAATAACAACACTGACACTGTCCAATCTCCCCCCCCCCCCCAATATAAAGCATTGTAAAAAAAAAATAACAAGAAAGTATATAATTGTAAAAAATACTAAAAGAAAACAAATGTAATAAATACAATTGTAAAACATAAAAAATAAAAACTACTGACACAGTCCATGCCTCCTCAGTGCCCATCAGTGCCATCTGTCAGTGCCCATCAGATCTGCATATTAGCGCCACTGTCACATGACATTAAACAAAGTCTTGGTAATCGGTATCAGTGAGTACTTGAAAAAGGGGTATCAGTGCAACCCTACTGACACTAGTGGCTATTCCATTTGGGAGAGGACAGGTAGTGCCGAGAACACCACTGGGGCCGGAACCAGTGGTGCTCACCCGTACCACAATTTCCAAAACAAGGCAGACCCTTGTCTCATAACAAGGATGCGCCCAATCTAAGTGCAGTAACGTATTTAATCGATAAAATAAGGTACAAAAGGAGAACGGCCAAATGGCTACTCACACATTAAAAGTGGATAATAGGCATATATGAGACCGTGGATGTAGTCATCGTCCGGTGTATGAGGGGTGTCCGCACATGGTGGTGAGGTGCTGTAGATGGAAGACAGCAAGTGGAACAGCCTGGAGGAGCTTGTTGGGAGCGCCGTGTACGGCGGCGTGCGTCTCACGATGGAACACAAGCACAGGTCGGTCTCACCGGAAGTGACGTGACGTGACGTGGCGTGGCTAAAACGAGGGAACCAATAGGATGACGCGTTTCACAGCCCAGCTGCTTCTTCAGATCCATCCATGCAGCATGGATCTGAAGAAGCAGCTGGGCTGTGAAACGCGTCATCCTATTGGTTCCCTCGTTTTAGCCACGTCACGTCACGTCACTTCCGGTGAGACCGACCTGTGCTTGTGTTCCATCGTGAGACGCACGCCGCCGTACACGGCGCTCCCAACAAGCTCCTCCAGGCTGTTCCACTTGCTGTCTTCCATCTACAGCACCTCACCACCATGTGCGGACACCCCTCATACCCCGGACGATGACTACATCCACGGTCTCATATATGCCTATTATCCACTTTTAATGTGTGAGTAGCCATTTGGCCGTTCTCCTTTTGTACCTTATTTTATCGATTAAATACGTTACTGCACTTAGATTGGGCGCATCCTTGTTTCTTTTTGTCTACCTATGTACAGAGTATGCTTCTGCTCTTCAGGGATTGCTGCCGCTAAAGTGTTAACTTGGATTTCCTGTGGACTTATGAACTTATATATTTTGTTTATCATATATTTTGTTTTTCATGAATACTCATTCTGATATCTAGACCACTTGCCAAGGTAGTTCTATTATCCACCTCCCCTTGCGCCATCAGACAATATATTTTTGACACCTTGTCTCATAACACCCGACCGCTAGGAGAAGCGGTGTTGCATCGGTCCCACAGAAGGAAGGACACTGCAGGCATCAGTCAGATTGACTCCGCCCCTCTTCATCCTAACTTGTGGGTCTGACTAGGATAGTCAACAGTCAGTACTCTGGGAATTGAATGGGACTAAGTCAATTGCTAGTCATATGGTTCTCAAATGTGAAATGTTTAAGTTAGTCAGACATAGTCTTGATGTAGTTCTGTTTTATCTAGGAATAGTACAGGACGATGAGTCAAGAGTTGCCCTTAGGGGGCTAGATACATCAACAATCTCTATGTGATGATTAGTGATAGGGATTGGTAAAGTGAGAAGGTCGCCTCCGAGAAGAGGACAGTCTCACTGTAAGTTTTCTTTTCTTTGCCGGCCTGCAAGAAATGTCATGCCTCGGCGGGAATTGTCTTCAATCCACTTGTGAATATTTTGTATGTATTTTAAAATGTTATGCGTAGCATAGTTAGTTAGTTAGTTAGTTTTCCCGTCATCCAGTTTTTTTGGTGGGGGTGCACTAGTATAGTGCACCTGGCAAAAATGCTTTTTTTTTAGCTTAATTTTGATCACATATGGGTTATGCATTATGGCCCTGTACATATGTTACTTGCCTTTCCCCCCTTTCCAAGTGTGTGGGATACTCCATGTATATTTTTTTACATGTTTTTTTGAAGGGGTGGATGCGCAAAGCCAATGAGGACATGGCTTGTTTTGGTAGGGGTGGATGTAGCACCCTCCTAGGTAGGTGTTAGAAGGGAGTGGAGTTTTGGTCTTTCTGCTTACCAGGAAGATGATCAGGTAAAACTTAGAGTGCTCTCCGCCTACCAGGGAGCCGAATCCATTGGTTAGGTCTGCTCATTTGTGCTCAAGTGCAGTTCAGCTTATTTGACTGTCCACCACTGTGCTCAGTGGAAGAGGATCTGACAAGTGAGTGCACAGGTTTTGTGACAGTTCTGGCAAATGACAGAGAAAAAGTGCTGCGTTGCATGTTGGGATACTGTATACAATCCCAGGGTACATGTGTTCAGAGGTAGTTGTCTGAGTCAGGGAACAGAGTCCAGGAGGGATGGGCAGCTACCCTCTCCTCCGTGGAGGTGGTTGTGGCTTCTCCCCCTTGACAAGTGCACCCAATAGCAAGCCACTTGCTATGGGGGCACTTTAAATAGTCCAGTGGGTTGTACTAGAATTATAACTATGAGACGTTATGGATAATTTTCAGGCCAACCAATACCTTATTAATTTAGCACAGTGGCTTAGGCTGACAAGTTGGGCTTGGTTTCTAGAGGTTTCTATAAAATAATATATAAGGAATGCATACTGGCCAGTCTGGGCTGTGGCATTTTTTTTTTTTTTTTTTAGAAATAGGCCTGTCTGTTTTTAATTTAAGAAAGCTATAATATATTAAAAAGCGTATGGTGCCTGAGTCCTGGCTTCAATCTCCACCAGGTCCTATCTGAAATTTTTATGTTCTACTTGTGTTCATTTTAGGCAGATGCTATATCTAACATGGACCCCATTTGAGAGTTATCTTTACTGGAGTATTCAACTTCACCTTCCTTTCATGATAAAGCCCAGGACTATGGGCTTTTTTTTCTGTAACAATATTCTGTGTAATTCTCTGTCTGCCCTCTAGTGGTAAGGATCTATACATTAAACATAACTGTAAAAATATGGCAGAGTAGGCATGAAAATTACCAAATAAATAGAAATTAAATAGACTCAAATATTTTGTATTTTTTCTTTACACTATTACTGTAATCACAAATGGTCCCGAAGAGAAATAAATAATCTGAACACATGCCTATGTTCGGATTACAATTAAACCCAATAATATTAAAATTGTTGGTGTTTTATATACATTGCAAGTCTTGTTTTCAAAGTCAAAAAACATGCTTTCAGGGTTTACAAGTTTGTAGGTAACATCAGCAGGAATAAAGTGCAGTATATAAATAGTGTACAGTAAAATCTGTCTCTTTCTGCTTAGGGAAAATTTTCCCAAAAACCTGTTCGGCTCTGGCTCATTCCACACTTATAGCCCAAGTGACCATTATATAATTGTATCTGTCATGTATTTTACCTTTACAGCAAACAGCTGCCATCAACCTTTTAGTTCAAGCGCTTTAAATTTTCAAAATACTGTGTAGGTGAGAAAATGGATAAGTGTGTGAACAACAGACAATAAATTTCCATATCAAGAACAATTAATGATTTTGACCTGAAATCATCAAAGCTTTATGTTGCCTTTCTGTTGCCTATCATCACTTTTAGTAGCATCTGTGTCGATCTGAGTTGTTATAATAGAGATCTTTGTAAAGGAGTATGCAAGAGCTGATAATATGTAGTCATGTATAAAGGGAAACTACTGGGATTTGTAAACTTTAGCACATATTCCATATTTGCTTATAGCATTAGCTGTTGGTTTCATTTGTTGTCTGGAATTGATTTATTTATTTTAAATCTGCTTGTCCTTTAACTTTACATGCACAAATGCAAATAGCTACATTAAAAAAATGTAATTAAACTTTAGAGAAAAAGTAAAACACATACTTATTTAAAGGGTAACTCTTCTTTTGTGGAAAAATACAGCAAATAAAACTGCAAATAAAACTGCTATACAAGCCATGTTGTAATGTATTAGAATTATGTTTACTTTTGTGAAATTAAACTACACTTATGAGTGATTTGTATCTATCAGAACGGGTAAATGCAAATCTTTTGAAAAATTATCGGAAACCTTGGACAGATTGGTGTAGTCATTCAATTATTGTCTGATTTATTGATCTAGGGCAGGGGTATCCAAACTTCCAAAACAAAGGGCTTGTTTACTGTCCATCAAACCTAAGGGGGCTGGACTGTGGTCATTGGAAGTAGAAATTGTCCTGGTGTCAGTTGGACTAAACAATGCAGGGAGAAACAGTGCCCCATGGTTGGTGTCAGTTTGAAGGATGGTGGCCCTGGTGTCAGGGGAAATGGTAATAGTGCCCCATCATTGGTGTCAGTGGGAGAAATAGTGCTCCATTATCGGTGTCAGTGGGAGAATAGTGTTCCATCATGGGTGTCAGTGGGAGAAAAAAGTGCCCCATTATTGGTGTCAGTGGTAGAATAGTGTATCATCATGGGTATCAGTGGGGACAATAGTGCCCTATTATTTGTTGTCAGTGGGAGGAATAGTGTCTTGTATCAGTGGGAAGAAAAGGGCCCCAAGGGCTGGAAAAGGCAAACAAAGGGCCACAGTTTAGAGACCACTGATCTAGGGAGAAACTACCTGGATAGTACTTTCTATTTACTCCACACAGACTTGTATTGTTATCAGATAATCATCTATTGCCCTGCGCAGCAGCACTGTCTCTTATGGATTTTTCTGATTATTCGTTTTTCTGTTGTAATTCCTTATTATCTCTGTATTGTTAAAAGCTAAGATAAAAATTAGTCTGTCTTTTCCCACTGTAATTTTATGTCAATTTTACAACCTGTAGGTGTTCCTTGCACTGTTGGTGCACAGAATGCCTTCTAAAGTTTTATTTCCTGCTTGTGATTTTAGGCACCCCTGCAATAAAAATGTAAGTTTCCATGAGATACACTCCAAGGTTTAATCACATCTAAAGGGATGCAGACACTGCAGCTTTTTATTATCCTCTCATTTAGAATGAGTAAGCAATCAGTCTAGTAAAACAGAGAGCTTTTTCTTAACAGCAACAAAAGAGAGATCTGCTACAAAGTCCCAGCAATATACATTGATCACCCAGGGGGGCTTTTTTTTTTCTCAACAAAAGCAGAGTTATGCCCTGTACACACGATCGGGTCGTCTGATGAAAGGGGACCGATGGACCGTTTTCATCTGACAAACTGATCATGTGTGGGCCCCATCAGTTTTTTTCCCCATCAGTAAAATAAAATAGAACCTGTTTTAAAATTTTCATTTGGTTAAAAAAACAATCATCTGTGAGGAAATCCATTGGTCATAAATACTTGCATGCTCAGAATCAAGTCGACGCATGCTTGGAAGCATTGAACTTAATTTTTCACAGCACGTCGTCGTGTTTTACGTCACCGCGTTGGACACGATCGGATTTTTAACTGATGGTGTGTGGGCAAGACTGATAAAAGTCGGCTTCATCGGATATCTGATGAAAAAATCCATCGGTCTGTTTTCATCAGACGAACCGATCGTGTGTACAGGGCATAAGTCTTTAACACCCAGCTTATGCCCATGGTGGACAAGCATGGGGAACATCAGATGATTCTGTGGAAGCTGGGGATCCTATATCTTGGGAGAAGACACTCCTGCATTGTACTAGGGGGCACAGGGTTATCGTTGAGTAACATATGACATCACCCTAGTCTATGCACTATGGGTGGAAGCTGGAATGTAAGCTAGGCATATTATTCACTTTTTCTTTAAAGTTTGATTTTATTTTAAATTATGAGTTTTTACATGGGGGGAGCTAAAGAATAAATAAGGACTGCATTAAAGCCCAACTCCATGCTTTCGTTATAAAAATGACTCTGAGTAGCTCAAAAAAAGAAAAAGCAGGCTCACCTACAATGTACCTGTAGTAGTACAGTACCTAACTTTAACCACAAGATATTCTTACCCTTTCAGACTGAGGACTTCACGGTAAATTCAGGGCATCATGGGTCACCACAATTCCCTTCATTCACAGTATGCATCATATCAACATCACTCTCTGCATCATTGAGGGCCACCTGGCACTAAAAACAATAAAGAGAACCCAGTATGTCATGTAAAGAACCTGAAGACATCTGGAAAAGGTAACTTTATTAAAGAACACAAAACAAACAAAGTGGGGGGGCCTCCGAGGGGAGGAGGGTCTATAGGGGCGAGGAAGTCGGGCCCGGAGTTATGCTTTAAGCTTGATATCCAGTGCTCAAATTAACTTGAAATGTTAATTTCCAGTAATTAAAAACTTTTTAATTAATCACTTCAAACAATATGTTTTGTTTTGAAACAAAGGTATTTTTTTTTCTTTTCTGCCTGTAGCTGTTCTCCTTGTACAGAATTTTCCTCACCAGCTTTGATCAAGCAGGAAATTGCCAATAGCCTTTAATCTGAATCCTATAGCATTCTATCCTGATCTGAAGAGCTGAACTTTGCTGTGTGTGCAGCCATTGTAAATAACTACTTCTGCTGCTCAAATGCTGTGTAAAGCACAGAACACAATGGAAGGAGCACTTTCAAAGCCCTAGGCCACAGTACATTTTATAAAACCAATCATTGCACACATAATAATGTGTGAAATACTCTTTGTGTTCCTAAACCTGGACTATAAATACACTATTATCCTGCATTCATTAAGAAACTAAAAGACAGTGCAGCATACCTTGTGATATCTCCAAATAAAATCATTTTAACAAACTTTCAAAATGTTATTTACAGACCTTTGCTTTAGCTGTTAAGAGAATTATGTCTGTAAAACAATTGCATAAATAACAATTTCTATAGTATGACTAAATGGCTTTGAATTAGCACGTTGATCTGACAAACTAATATTAATACCTATTGTGACAGGAAGTCAGGTAAATGTGTTGTCCCAGACGGGAGATACTTTTCTGCCTTGTTTAGACAATACACCAATTACTATTGGGCATCGGCTGCAGAAAATGGTCAGAGAGCTTTAGGGCGTTGGAAGGCTTCAGCTGTTCAGAATTAAGCAATTAAAGCCCCTATAAACACAGCCTAAGGATGACGACTGATTGCTGCATCCTGAGGCTTTGTGAGTGAAGGAGCAGTCACAAACACTTGTGAAGAGGTGAGGTGCTGATGGATATTTCTGTGTGAGAAATATCAAAGAGACTTTTTGTTTTCTGCTGTTGGACCAGCAGTGTCTGCCCAGCAGTAGGCTGCGCCAGACTCCATAGGTAGGTTCCTGTGTTGGAAAGGTAGACGCCCCAAGTGGCAAGGGTTTATTTTATGTTTTGTTTTGGTTATGCTGTTTTGATGCTTGCACGTGTATCCAGCAATATTTGAAAAATAAACCATATCATTTGTTTTCAATCCTCTTCAACTGCCTCTTTGTACAGTTCAGCGTGTAGTGAACCCATCCAGGGGGGTCACACACACCTGCTACCGAGCTAAATTCCTCACACTATGTACCTTATCTATGAAATAAGTAAATCACTATAACACAACAATTAAACTAAAAGCATTCCTACCATTTCATATCCATGTATGCGCATTTTCATTTGTTGGCTTTAAAGCTTAGGTGAAAATTTGACCCTTGCAGTGGACCCCATTGCTACCCTCTCCCCTTTCCATAATGCAAAGGTAAATATTTTTTTGTCTAGGAGTAAAAAGAATAAGAAGGTATACCTACTCTATTCCTCGCACTCTCAGCCAGGCGTCCACCATGCTTTACAGCTAGTCCCTGGAAGCTATTTCCCTCCATGCTACATCTGTCGCAGGCACTCTGACATCATCATATAATGTATAATTTAGTACCATCAGTCCTGCATTATATGTGAGAGTGGCATGGGTCCGCTATCATCCCAAGATGTTGGAGAGCAGAGGAGATCACCAGCTGCCTGGGGGCAGGGAGGGTGGCAAGAAATATAGGTAAGAATTGTTTCTTATTCCCACACTTATGCTTGTAAGCAAAGACAAAAGGAGCATGGACAGGCCCCACTGCAAGGGTAATTTTTTGCTTCACCTGGAGTTTTGCTTTAAAACCTAACTCCAGATAAGACATGTGCAATTTGTTTTTACGAACAGGGCAACAAAAGTGGGCGCCTTCTGGCGCGCTCGGTGCAAAACTCTAAGCCTACTTCCACGATTCACCACATACACAGCCGGGGTGGTGCCCGTCTAGCTAAGAATGAAGACATTGCCAAAGAATTTCAAGATTTTTACTATAAGCTGTATAATCTCCATCCCCAAGCCCGCTCTCAGTCCAAGATATCCTCGAGGAAGTCGCAGATTAAGGACTTTCTTTCTCGATATAGCCCCAAACCAATTTCCCCGCAACAGTCGCTTGCCCTGGAAAGCCCCATGACAGCTGCGGAAGTGGAAATGGCTGTGAAGCAGATGAAGCCCGGGAAAGCCCCAGGCCCGGATGGCTTCTCTCTACAGTACTACAAAGCTTTTGGCGAGGTACTCACTTCTAGGCTCCTGAACCTGTTTAATGCCCTATCTGACCCTCAGAACAAGCCCGGCAACATGCTGGCAGCCCATATAACGGTGATCCCAAAAGAGGGCAAGGACCCTTCTGCGGTTGCCAACTACCGTCCGATCTCGCTCCTAAATGTGGACGTAAAAATATACGCGAAAATACTTGCTAATAGGGTGGCGCCCCTGATCCCGGGTATTGTCTCATTAGATCAGGTGGGTTTTGTCCCTGGGCGAGAGGCCAGGGACAATACCATCCGCACCCTGAATTTGCACCACTGGCTCACGTCTTCAAAGACTCAAGGATTTTTTCTATCTCTCGATGCCGAGAAGGCGTTCGACAGGGTGGCCTGGGACTACATGCAGGAGGTGCTAGTAGCTTTGGGCCTGGGGCCTCGCTTGATGTCGCACATTCTGGCCCTGTATGCGGGTCCTTCGGCCGCGGTTAAGGTCAATGGCCACCTGTCGAACGTCTTTCCCATTAACAATGGGACGCGACAGGGCTGCCCTTTGTCGCCTCTGATATACATCCTTACACTAGAGCCCCTCCTTAACAGGTTGAGAGAAAACCCAGATATTCTGGGGATCAACGTAGGGGGAAGAGAGTTCAAGGTAGCTGCCTTTGCAGACGATGTTCTCTTGTCCCTGCGGTCCCCCAGGATCTCCCTTCCCAATCTTCTCAAAGATCTAGATCACTTTGGTTCCCTCTCAAACCTGAAAATCAATCACACGAAATCCCAAGCGCTCAATGTCTCCCTTCCCTCCACGGAAGTGTCACACTGTCAGGAATTTTTCCCCTTTAGATGGACTCAGGACTCACTCACTTATCTGGGTATCCGAATACCCCCCAACCTAGCGGATCTGTACTCTAAGAATTTCCACCCAGCCCTTCTTAAAGCTCAATCATGCTTTAAAGACTGGATGGGTCTGAATGTCTCTTGGTTTGGTCGTTCGGCCCTGATTAAAATGATAATTTTGCCACGCTTACTCTATTTGCTACAGTCTGTACCCATCTCATTACCTTCGGGTTTCTTCACATCATATAGGAAGGCTTGCTCAACCTTCCTTTGGAGGGGGTCTCAACCACGAATAAAGTACTCCAGACTCACTTTACCTAAATCCAGAGGTGGCATAGGTCTCCCAGACCTCCAGAAGTACCAAAGTGCATGTCATCTCACAAGGATAGCGGATTGGAATATCCATGCCTTCAGGAAGCTATGGGTCATCCTGGAGAGAAACTTCTCATCAGGCCCCTTACACTTACTGCCATGGTTACCTTCCAGGAACTGGCCCCAATCCTTACGGACCCATCCATTCATTTACCCCTCACTCCTGGTCTTCAAGAAAACTTCAACGTTAGGCCCCCCGTCTTCCCGGCCGAACCCTCTGACGTCCCTGCGGGGAAATCTTGATTTTCCGCCTGGTGTGTCGGAGGGTTTCTTGAGTCGGGAATGGCCCTTCGAAGACATACTAGCCCTCCAGTTCTTCTCAGCTGGGAAACCTCTGTCATTTGAAACCTTGAAATCCAGCTCTAAGACATCTTCTCTTCCGTTCTGGACCTACAGACAGATACGACACTTTCTCACGTCAGTGGCAGACCAATCGCTCTGGACACGACAACTTACACCATTTGAGTCTCTGTGCCACCGCAAAACGCCACAAAGACACCTGATCTCTCTTCTGTACAACCTCTTAATGGAAGGCCAGTCGCAATCACCATCCCCGCCGCAGCTCGCCTGGAATAAAGACCTCCAGGCCTCCCTGTCAGCGGAGGACTGGCACACTATCTATGAATTTGCTCATAAGGGCTCCGCGAATGTGGCTGTCCAAGAGAATGGCTACAAAGTACTTACCAAGTGGTACAGAACCCCATCGCGCCTCCATAAATTCTCTCCTAATATCCCCGACACCTGCTGGAGATGTGGTGCGGGAGTGGGGACTATGCTTCATGTGTGGTGGGAGTGTGGCGCCCTTCAACCTTTTTGGAGGGAGGTCCACGACCTCATCTCACATGTCACTACCTATACCCTGGATTACACTCCTTCTCAATTCCTTTTGCATCACTCATCGATCCCCAAAAAAGACTATTTCAAGTCCCTGGCCATGCACATGGTCAATGCTGCCAGGGTTTGCGTTCCCAGACATTGGCGCTCTACTGATGTTCCGACAATCAGAGAATGGCTGGCCCGGATCTCTTTAATAAAAGAAATGGAGGAGCTGATTCACATTTCCCAAGACAGAGTGCAGAAGTTCTCCTTTACTTGGGCTTGCTGGAACCACTTTATTACCACTGACCGCTACCGCCAATATGTTTCTTAAATCAACGGATATGATGGAGTTCCCTCCTCTCATCAGTATAGCGGGGGGTGGGCAGACATGGACCCACTCCCTTACTCTCTCTTTCCCTGTCCATTCCTTTTTGTGCTCCTGCTTCGGATCTCTTTGCCCCCTTCCATTTCTCTTCCCCCCTCTTCCTTCCCCGCCCCTTCCTTTCTGTCCTTTCTTCTTCTTCACGAAGACACTTGTCCCCAGTTCTTACACGATATGACACACTTTAAATAATGACCGAGATTGAGGCCTTGCACCGCCCCCCCTCTTGCAGTTTGTGGGGGGGGGGGTGTGGGGGGAGGGGAAAATAGGAAGTTATGATCCTCCGCCCTCTTCCGCTTGTTTACCCTGCTACACCTCATGCTTGGTCTAAACATGTTGCTTGATGCCTTTCTGTAGTGTTTTGTACTAGGCTGTCTTCATGTTCTTCTGTTTTGTGATAATTACCTTGTCATGTATCTCATGCTATATTTTGTATAAATAAAAATCTTTTATGGAAAAAAAAAAAAGACATGTGCAATTTGTTTCGTTCCGAATTCGTTTTCTAATAAATTTTGACAAATTTGTTAATTTAGAAATATTCAAATTAACGAAAATCAGTTTGGCAAACTTTTCCGAATATTCGTAAATTAAAAAAAAAAAATAGTAAATTCGAAAATTTGAAAAACGAAAATAACTAACTAATAATAACTTAACTATTACTAACTATTAAATTATAGGTATTGGAATTTCCTTTCAAATTTGGCTGTTAGTGAACATAACAAATAAGAATTTATCCAAAGTTACAAGTTATCTGAAATAACGAATGCCACATTTTAACAAATGGAATGGAACTACCATATTTATCAGCGTATAACAAGCTCCCTGAGCGGAACTGGGCGTGACTGCGAGCCGAGCACACAGGAGATCCGGATCTGTATTCCAGCGGCGCTCGTTCCCTCCTTTCCCTCCAAGGCAGCCCTATCTGGCTTTGTCTTCCCCTGGGTGGAACTGGGCGTGCCTGCGAGCCAAGCACACAGGAGATCTGGCAATGACAAGGTTGCAGATGGGCATGGATTAGCCTACAAGTAAGAACAAGGCTGCAGATGGCCACTGATTAGGCTGTAATGATGGGCAAGGCTGCAGATGGTCACTGATAAGGCTGCAATGATGGACAAGGCTGAAGATGGTCTCTGATTAGGCTGCAATGATGGGCAAGGCTGCAGATGGGTACTGATCAGGCTGCAATGATGGGCAAGGCTGCAGATGGGCACTGATCATGTTGCAATAATGGGCAATGCTGCAGATGGGCACTGATCAGGCCGCAATACTGGGCAAGGCTGCAATGATGGGCAACTTATCAGACTGCATTGATCCATGATGCATCAATGATGGGCAATGGCAAGGCTGCAGATGGGCACTGATAATGCTGCATTGATGGGCACTGACCATTATTTTGCTTCAAAATTCTCTTTCAAAATTTAGTTTTTTTCATGAAACCTCCCTCCTAAAATTAAGGTGCATGTTATACACCTGTGCGTGTTATACGCTGATAAATAAGTAAGTAATAATAAATAATACATTTTTATTATTATTGTTGTTATTTATTATTAATAGTTTGTTCCTTCCATTTGTTTAGATGCAGCATTCGTTATTTTGGATAATTAATCACTTTGGATAAATTTGTTTTAGTTTTCTCTAACAGCAAAATTTGAAATAAAATTCCAATACCTATAATTTAATAGTTAGTAATAGTTAAGTTATTATTAGTTAGTTACTATTTCAGATTTTCGGATTTACATTTTTTTTCAAATTTACACATTTTTTCGAATTTATGAATTTACGATTTTTTATGAATTGCGAACATAACGGATGTCCCACAAAATGAAAAAAAAAACGTATGAAACGAAAATTAAAACAAACTGATTCTTCGGCAGTGCACATGCCTACTCCAGACAAAATAAAAAAATGGTTCCCAGCAGCTGTCTAAAACTGGCTGCATACTCAGATGCTTCCTGCTAATGTGTCTGCAGTAATTTCCTTCAGCCACTAAATGTGCCTCGTCTTTTGGTTTGAAAGACAGTGACTAAGGACATCCTGTGTGTTCAGAATGTCATGGACCCGCCCCCTGAGGGGATGCCTTTAGGCACTCTGTACTCACATATAATACAAAATGTGTCACACCAATGGAGAAGTTCTGAAAAGGAAGAAGACCAATTGTCCACTTTACCATCAACATTCAGTTAAAATTTGGTGGTGAAGAAACATTTGAATATATTAAAACTGAATTATCCATGTGCCCCTTTTACAATCTTTAAAAGTTTAAATGACTTTTTTCTTATAGTAACACCCAGCAGGCACGATATTTAACCACTTCCCGCCCGGTTAATAGTAAATTGATGTCCGGGAAGTGGTTCTGTAATCCTGACTGGATGTCTATTGACGTCCTGCAGGATTACATGCCGGCGCGTGCCCGTGGGGGCGCGCAGCGCGGTAATCGGTGATGCGGGGTGTCAGGCTGACATCCTGCATCTCCGATCTCGCTAAAAAGCCTCCGTTGATCGGCTCTTCCTCACTAGCGTCTGACAGAAGCGAGCTGATCGGCAGCTCTCCTGACAGGGGGGTTCACGCTGATTGTTTATCAGCGCAGCCCCCCCTCGGATGCCCACACTGGACCACCAGGGAGGACCCCCTGGTGCGCAATAAAAATAATAGGCAAAAAAAAAAAAGAACAACAATAAAAAATAAAGAAATAGAGCACAATCGATGCCAATCAGTGCCCACAAATGGGCACTGACTGGCAACATGGGCACTGACTGAAGTGATGCCCAGCAATGCCAGTGCCCCCCATCAGTGTCCATCAGTGCCACATCTCAGTGTCCATCAGTGCCACTCCAATGCCCATCTATGCTCAGTGCCCACCTATCAGTGGCCATCTGTGCCACCCATAAGTACCCATCAGTGCCACCCATAAGTGCCACCCATGAGTGCCCATCAGTGCCACCAAAGAGTGCCCAGTGCCGCCTATGAGTGCCCAGTGCTGCCTATGAGTGGCCACCAGTGCCACCTATGAGTGCCCATCAGTGCCGCCTATGAGTGCCCATCATTGCCCATCAGTGTGCAAAAAATTTAAATCGCAGAGGTGATCAAATACCACCAAAATAAAGCTCTATTTGTGGGAACAAAATGATAAAAATTTAATTTGGGTACAGTGTAGCATGACCGCGCAATTGTCATTCAAATTTGCGACAGCGCTGAAAGCTGAAAATTGGCTTGGACAGGAAGGTGCGTAAGTGCCTGGTATGGAAGTGGTTAAAGGAATTTTTTTTTCACTTTAACCACTTGAGACCCAGACCAAAATGCTGCTAAAGGACCTTGCCCCTTTTTGCGATTCTGCACTGCGTCGCTTTAACTGACAATTGCGCGGTCGTGCGACGTGGCTCCCAACTGAAATTGGCGTCCTTTTTCCCCAAAAAATAGAGCTTACTTTTGGTGGTATTTGATCAAATAGAGCCACAATTTTGAAAAAATGCAATATTTTTTACTTTTTGCTATAATAAATATCCCCCAAAAATATATAAAAAAAAATGTTTTCCTCAGTTTAGGCCGATACATATTCTTCTACCTATTTTTGGTAAAAAAAATTGCAATAAGCATTTATCGGTTGGTTTGCGCAAAATGTATAGCGTTTACAAAAAAGAGGATAGTTTTATTACATTTTTATAAAAAAATATTTTTTTTTACTACTAATGGCGGCGATTAGAATTTTTTTCGTGACTGTGACATTATGGTGGACACTTCGAACAATTTTGACACATTTTTGGGATAATTGTAATTTTCACAGCAAAAAATGCATTTAAATTGCGTTGTTTATTGTGAAAATTACATTTGCAGTTTGGGAGTTAACCACAGGGGGGCGCTGAAGGGGTTATGTGTGACCTAATGTGTGTTTACAACTGTAGGGGGGTGTGGCTGTAGGTGTGATGTCATCGATTGTGATTCCCTGTAAAAGGGATCACGCGATCGATGATGCCGCCACAATGAAGGACGGGGAAGCCGTGTTTACACACAGCTCTCCCCGTTCTTCAGCCCCGGGGACCAAACGCCGCATTCCGGGCCCGGAGCTTCGGACCGGGTCGCGTACCACGGGCGCGTGCCCGTGACCCACGGCTGGGTACTAGCATAGCACGTACCTGTACGTACATGTGCCCAGCCGTGCCAGTCTTCCGACGTATATGTGCAGGAGGCGATCCTTAAGTGGTTAAGCATCATTAAAATCACTGCTCCATAAAAAACTACAGTTTTTAAAACTTTTTTTTAATTGATACATGTTCCTTGGGGCAAGACCCGGGTTCTCAAAGACGTTTTACAACAATAACTTGCATATTAGGCTTTAAAATGAGCACTTTTGAATTTGAACGTTCGAGTCCCATAGACTTCAATGGGGTTCTAAATGTTTGCGCGAACGTTCGGTCCGTTGGAAAGGTTCTGATGCGGACCGAACGCGGGGGTGTTCGGCTCATCCCTACCCTTGATGTAATATACATTGCATTATAAATGATTTACATGTCTCTCTTGCATGTCTCTTTTGCCAAAAAAATAAATAAAAATTTCGAGCAACTGGTAAATTTCAAAGCAGGACATTCGTTCAGTTATAGGTGTCTGGGTGCAGTATATTAGCTAATATTCTTGTTTTTTCGCTGGTTACAGCAAGTAATAAAAATGTCTTTGCTGACCTGTATGTGGATGTGCACATTTCAGTATACAATGCCAAGTACAGTATGTGCCTGCATGTCCTATGTAGTCCAAGACATTCCGCAGCAATGCAACACAAACTAGGACACAGATCTAGGTTAGCTTGTCATTTAGAGGTTAATATTGTTTAGCAATGGCTACAAAATGGACAAGCGGTCTGTTTTATTGTAGATGTTTTACCCGAGTACTGTGATTAATGAGCAGAATTGGCAACCAATTACTTATTTTATTCTATTCTTCTTTTTCTACTGAATCCAATTCAGGATAGACCTTGAATAGGGATGAGCAGAACATACCCGCGTTCGGTTCGCACCAGAACCGTCGAACAGACCGACCGTTCGCGCGAACATTTAGAACCCCATTGAAGTCTATGGGACTCGAACGTTCGAATTCAAAAATGCTCATTTTAAAGACCAATATTCAAGATATTGTTGGAAAACGTCTTTGAGAACCCGGGTCTTGCCCCAGGGAACATGTATCAATGGAAAAAAGTTTAAAAAACTGTCGTTTTTTCAGGAGCAGGACTCCTTAAAAAGTGACCGTTTTTAAAACTTTTTTCCATTGATACAGTACATGTTCCCTCTGGCAAGACCCGGGTTCTCAAAGACGTTTTCACAGGCAAGCTATAGACACCCAGCAGGTACAATATTTAAAGGATTTTTTTTTTTTAAATTTAAGCATCATTAAAATCATTGCTCCAGGAGCAGTGATTTTCATAATGTTTAAATAAAAAATAAAAAATAAAAAATTCCTGTAAATATTGTACCTGCAGTGCTGGGTGTCTATAGTTTGTTTGTAAAAACATCTTTAAGAACCCGGGTCTTGCCCGAGGGAACATGTATCAATGGAAAAAAAGTTTTAAAAACTGAAGTTTTTTCAGGAGTCCTGAAAAAACGACCGTTTTTAAAACTTTTTTTCCATTGATACATGTTCCCTCGGGCAAGACCCGGGTTCTCAAAGACGTTTTCACAGGCAAACTATAGACACCCAGCAGGTACAATATTTAAAGGAATCTTTCATTTTTTTTTATTTAAACATTATTAAAATCACTGCTCCAGGAGCAGTGATTTTATTGATGCTTAAATAAAATAAAAATAAAATTCCTTTAAATATTGTACCTGCTGGGTGTCTATACGTGTGATAACGTCTTTAAATAGCACAATCACCTGCCTGCCAGTAAATTAGGAAGAAATGATCTATCTAAGCTATACAGTGTATAAATATATGTACAACTCCTAGGGATGTATATATACTCTCTACACACTGTAAGCTAAACTGACTAGCCTGCCTGCCTGCTCTATCTAGCTATCTAAAAAGACAATCTCTCTGTCTCTCTGACTGCTCTCATTAACAAGCCGGAACACACTAGACGAGGCCGCCCAGCAGGCGGCCTTATATAGTGTGGGGCGTGTGCTAAAGCCCTGAGCCATAATTGGCCAAAGCCACCCAGGCTTTGGCCAATTATGGCTCTTCGTTTTTTGCGCGCGGTGATTGGCCAAGCATGCGGGACATACAGCATGCTTGGCCAATCATAAGCACGCAATGCCACAGTGAATTATGGGCCGTTTTGCGTCACTCGAATTTGGCGCGAACGACCGCTTTTGTTCAAATTTCGTCGAACGTACGAACAGACAATGTTCGAGCGAAGCTCATCCCTAACCTTGAACATGACACAAAATAAATAGAATAAAATATTTATGATGAAAAACAACTTACCAGTTTCTCTTTTCTGTGTTTGGATTCAATGTTTAAATAAAAATAAAAATGTAAAAGGTTTTAGGCTATTCATATCACACTGAGTTTTTGGAGCCCTCGTGGTCTAAAATAGTTTTTCTTGTCAGAATTTTCGATCGTGCGTACGCGTACACACGATCGAAAATTCCGACAAGAAAAACATTTTTTTTCCCAACACAATTTTGTCTCAAACTTGTGTTGCATACCGAGAAAAATGAAGTTAAATGATTCTGAGCATGCATCAAATTGATTCCGAACATGCATGTTTTTTTTGCACGTTGGAATTGCATACAGACGATCGGAATTTGCGCCAAGAACTTTTCCAGTCGGAAAAATTAAGAACCAGCTCTCAAATTTTTGTTGTTGGAAATTCTGATAGAAAATGTCCAATGGAGCCTACACACGGTCGGAATTTCCGACCAAAAGCTCGAATCAAACTTTTCTTGTCGGAAATTTCGACCGTGTGTACCCGGCATAAGACTTTAAATTAAGCGAGGCCCTAGCTGTTCTTCAGTCAATGTAAGCTACACTATCTATATTATTTGGCAGCTTAATAACCTAGTTATGTTTTAATTAAGCCGGGTTCACATTTGTGCGGCCACGGGTCCATGAATGGGGTCCAGTGCGTTCTTGTACACTAGTTCAGGTGCGATTCAGGCTCAAATTTTTGCCTTAATTTACACCCGTTTGCGTTCCTTCACACCGGTTCAGGTGTGAATTCGGCCAAAAGTTTGGACCTGAATTGCGCCTGAACTAGTGTACTGGACCCAAAGAGGAAAGGGAGCCTTTTGCAATCCAGACTGCGGCTGCCGCGAACCTGTGTGAACTGACTCCATTGGGAGCCGGTCCAACTTTTACCCAGCCTTATCCTTTTCCCAAAATGCTGTTGCAATTATTAGTATGTGCTCTATATGTACTCTTATTAGTATGCGCTCTATACATTTTTTCATGAAATTAAGTAGGCTTGGCCCTCAGTATCCATAATGTTGTCCCTCAAAGATTTATTCGGAATTGGATGGGCACACAGTTTCATTTGAGTGGCTGGCTTAGACCTTCAACTTTAACCATTGCTGGTTTAGGCCTTCAACCCAAATTTAGGCCTGGTGAACACCTATGAATTGTTTAGTGCATTTTCAGTTGAAATCTTTAAAGAACGTATTAAAAATAAAAAACAAAACAAATCACATGTACATAAGTATTCGCAACCTTTGCTATGACAATCACACACGATTGAGCTCAGTTGCATCCTGTTTTCACTGATCATCCTTGAGATGTTTCTACAACTTGATTGGAGTCCACCTGTGGTAAATTCAGTTGACTGGACAGGATTTGGAAAGGCAAACACCAGTCTATGTAAGGTACCACAGTTAACTGTGCATTTCAGAGCACAAACCAAGCCATGAAGTCTAAGAAATTGTCTGTAGACCCCCAAGACAGGATTGTATCGAGGCACAGATCTGGAAAAGGGTACAGAAAAATGTCTGCAGCATTAAAGGCCCCGATGAGCACAATGGCCTTCATCATCCGTAAATGGAAGAAGTTTGGAACCAGCATGATTCTTTATAGAGTAGGCTGCCCGGGTCAAACTGAGCGATCAGGAGAGAAGGGCCTTAGTCAGGGAGGTGATCAAGAACCCTGTGGTCATTCTAACAGAGCTCAAGCATTTCTCTATGGAGAGAGGAGAACCTTCCAGAAGACCAACCATCTTTGCAGCACTCCACCAATCAGGCCTACATAGTAGAGTGGCCAGAGGGAAGTCACTCCTTAGTAAAAGGCACATGACAGTTCCCCTGGAGTTTGTCAAAAGGCACCTGAAGGACTCTCAGACCATGAGAAACAAAATTCAAACTCTTTGGCCCGAATGGCAAGCGTCATGTCTCGAGGAAACCAGGAACCTAGCCAATACCACCCCTACAGTAAAGCATGGGGGGTGGCAGAATCATGCTGTGGAGATGTTTTTCAGTGGCAGGAACTGGGAGACTAATCAGGATCAAAGGAAAGATGAATGCAGCAATGTACAGAGACATCCTTTAAGAAAACCTGCTCCAGATTGCTCTGGACCTCAGACTGGGGCAAAGGTTCATCTTCCAACAGAACAGAACAACAACCCTAAGCAGACAAGATGACAAAGGAGTGGCTATGGGACAACACTGTGAATGTCCTTGAGTGGCCCAGCCAGAGCCCAGACTTAAACGCGATTGAACATCTCTGCAGAGATCCTAAAATGGCTGTGCTATGATGCTCCCCACCCAACCTAATGAAGCTTGAGAGGTCCTGCAAAGAAGAATGGCATAAACTGACCAAAAATAGGTGTGCCAAGCTTGTATCATCATACTCAAATAGACCTAAGACTTGAGGCTGTAATTGGTGAAAAAGGTACTTGGACAATTTAGTATTGAACAAAGACTGTGAATACTTATGTACATGTGATTTTTTTAATTTTTAATTTTTAATAAATTTGAAAAAATTTCAAACAAACTTCTGTCAAGTTGTCATTATGGGGTATTGTTTGTAGAATGTTGAGGAAAATAATGAATCCAGTCCATTTTAGAATAAGGCTGTAACATAACAAAATGTGAAAAAAGTGAAGTGCTGTGAATACTTTCCGGATTCACTGTCGGTGTGGACCAGGCCTAAAGCCTACTTGTGACAGGATTGAATTTGTTTGTAGTTATTGCACACAATATTGGTTGATCTATCTGTGAACTCTTCCTCCACACTGCCATCCACAGTTGTATTTAGGAAGTTGTCAACTTTGGAACTTAACTTGGGTATTGCTGATGCTAACAATGAAAAAAAGCAGAAGCATATAACCTTTTGATATGTTAATTCACTGCTCATTATGTCAGGTTTTCCTTAATGGTCCCATCTCTAAGATGGCTGTCATTGCCAGAGGTAATCTACAAATTCACATTACAACCTGCCAAATATTCACCTAACAGAATATGTTAGCTGTCTGCTCTGCACTAGTAATTCTGCCAACACCAAGGTACTTTATATAAAAAGTGTAATCACCCCACTGATCCTGCAATGCTATCATATGAACATATTACAATAATTTATAGCCATAAACATGCAATTCTAAAGTAGAATTATACGCAAGAATAAAAACACAGATATCTTAAACATGGAGAAATTCTTAATCAGACTACATATTTGATTTCATGATTTTTTTTTATTATGCAATAAATACCGAATGATCCTGCCAGTGAGAGGTACTTACTTTAACTGGGTGCTAAAGTTGATTATATGGCGGGGCGTATCTGGATGTGAGGCAAGGCAGTAGCTGGGCTTTGCTTCTACCTAATACTTTTGATCATCCTGCCATTGTGGTCGGTGCCTTTAAGCTCATATACTGGTGTTCCGAAAGGTGCCTCTCCGGTTTCCCGTTACTCCTGACCTCCTAGATGGCTCCAGGAAAGAGAAAATACGGCAAGCACATAGTGCCCCAAGCTCAGTCTTCCCCATCTGCAGCCATCTTGGCCACGTACTCTGCCCCCTCCACCTCATCCTGTGTAAAAGCGAGCACTCAGATGGCAACTGCAGGCATGGGAGACACAGAGCCCTCTGGAGACATTTACTGCCAAAATCGACATGGTGACCACGGAGGTCAGTCTAATCAAGCACGATATGGACAAATTTCGATCTCGGAAGTCTGAGGTGGAATCCCGTATATCCCAGGTAGGGGGCACGGTGCACGTGGTTGGAAGAAGCCCTTTATTAAAAATTTAAAATCAAAAAAACATTCCAGTGTTGTAATCCATTCTCTATGTCCCACGGTGATCCATTCTCCAGCGATGCTCCAGTCTCCACTCCACACGAAACCCCCATGACGTGTAAGCGGGGGTGGGGTCACCCGTCCACATAATTGTGTAACCCCCGGCTTTCTCTGGCAAGGGGGGAGTTACCCAATGATGTGGGCGGGTGACCCCACCCCCTCTTACGCATCATGGGGGTTTCGTGGAGACTGGAGCATCACTGGAGAATGGCTCACTGTGGAACATAGAGAATGTATTACAAAGCTGGAATGTTTTTTTTTATTTTTTTATTAAGGACTTCTCCCAACTGTGTCGGTGTGGTTTTTAACATTTTTGACACTTTCTTTTGTGAAATGATAGGGGTACAATGTACCCCGTTACCAATTCACATAGGGGGGCGGAATCTGGGGGTCCCCTTTTTTAAAGGGGGCTTCCAGATTTTGATAAGAGCCCCGGCCACAGACCCCTACAACCACTGGGCAAGGATTGTGGGGATGGGGCCATTTCCCCATCAACATCAGCCCCATGTTGAGGGCATGTGGCCTGATACGGTTCAGGAGGGGGAGGCGCTCTCTTGTCCCCCCCTTTTCCTGCGGCCTGTCAGGTTGTTTGCTCGGATAAGGGTCTGGTATGGATTTTTGGGGGGACAGCATGCCATTTTTATAATAAAAATGGTGCATGGTTCCCCTTAATATCCATACCAGACCTGAAGGGCCTGATATGGAAGTTGGGGGGGGGGGGTCCACGCTTATTTTTTTGGTCCATTTTTTTCAATGACTTTGATCTGTATTGTCGGGACCCGACAATTCATGAATAACCGCGAGTAGTTTGAAATGACTTTATTTGCTTTAGAAATTACATTTTGTGCAGGGACAGTTCTAAACACGGGAAACATGCGCTACTTTACAGGCATACCTTTACACACCCCCAGGTATGAAATTTAAATTTTATTGTTTTACTTTAAGCATTATTAAAATCACTGCTCCTGGAAAAACTGACGTTTTTAAAACTTTTTTTTTGCATTGATACAGGACCCAGGTCCCCAAACACGTTTTATGACAATAACTTGCATATTAACCGTTAAAATTAGCACTTTTGATTTCTCCCATAGACTTTTAAAGGGTGTTCAGCGGCTTTTCGATTTTGCCACGAACACCCCAAATTGTTTGCTGTTCGCCGAATGTAAGCTCATCCCTACTCCACATACTCCCGTGAGGTGTCTATTCTGATCAGTAAGCAAAAACCATGCACAATTCATGATGTCCATCTAGACCCTCATGGGAAATATGTTATGTTGGTGTTGACTATATACAACAGGAAATATTTTATTGTCAATGCTTACCTGCCCCCTCCTAGTCAGGTGCAGTCCCTTTACTCAATATACAAGAGGTTGACCCCGCTTTGCCCTACCCAAATTCTATTCATGGGTGACTTCAACGCCACCCTATCACGAGACTTAGGCCCTCACCTCAAACTCATTTTAATTCCAATCTGGGCACTAGGGCACATGCCATGGACTTTACAAAGTATATGGAGATGGTTACATCCTCAAGACAGAACTTACTCCTGTTTTTTTTACCACCTTTAAGACCTCATCACTTATAGACCTGGCATTTGCTAACACAGCCCTCCTTAGTGAGATCCAAGAGGCGTGTTATCTTCCTCCTGGCCTTTCGGATCATAATCCGCTGAAATTGACCATTATTAGTATCCAAAGGTCGTGTAACTGAGCCCCGCAACCCCATTGGATTAACCATGAGTCGGTCCAGGACCAAATTCCTCCTCATTTGAAGGAATACTAAGTAAATAATGCGGAGTGGGCCTCTACTGAGGCGACTTGGGATGTGTTCAAGGCTCACAGCAGGGGACAGTATATCTCTGCTGTGGCTGCTGTGAAGGCGGAGCACAGTGATACCATCTGCTCATTGCAACACAAGGTTGATAGGGCCTTAGGTCAGTACTCTGCATTACCTACTGCCCCAAACTTTGATCACCTCTCCTCACTTAGAAGGAAATTGCATCTTCACTTCTCTGAAGTCACTAGACTTGGTATAAGGTCTTGTAGGCAGGAGTACTTTGAGTTTGGGGACAGAAACAGCAGGTGCTACTAGCAACAATAAGGTAGACCCCTTGCAGTTGCCTCCAAAATCCTCACAGCAGATGGCATGACGGCCGTCTCACAGGAGGACATCCTGACTAAATTCACTAGATTTTACACTACACTGTACACTTCCTCCTTGCCAGATGCTTTTGAATCTACACCCATGACCTCTGTTTTGGATACCCTAGCATTAGGCTGGCTCTCTGATTCTTCTGGTCACAGATTTTACCCCGGAAGAAATTACACTTGCCATACAGTCTTTACCAGCGAGTAAGGCCCCTTACCCACTGAATTCTATAGAGCCCACACTGAATTGCTTGCTCCAAGACTGGCCGAGTTGTTCAAATCCTGTTTACTAGCAGGCTCTTAACCCCCCCCCCCCAAATGAAGGAAGCCCACATTATCTTAATACCTAAGCCCAATAAGGATCCCAAGCTGTGCGCCTCCTACAGACCAAATGCACTTTCTCAACTGTGATCTGAAGATCCTTGCAAAATTGTTAGCCACCAGACTAAACAAAGTTATAAAATCCCATGTAGACCTGGATTAAACAAGGTCCCCAGATATTAACCACTTACAGGCCACCCACCATCGTTATACGTTGCTACTTTGAAAAGGAGTACCGTTGTTATGGTAGCAGCTAGCTACCATAACCCCAGTATACTCTTCAAGAGCGGGCGGTGTGCTTTTAGATAAAAGTGGTCTCTGCTGCAGATTCGTAGCGAGGTCACTTTTAACCGCGGTGAAAGAGGGCCCCCGCGTTGCTCTCCTGTGCCCTCCACTGATTACCGGAGCCGTCAGGCAGCGGCGGAGGTGATCGGATTCTGTCCCCGGCTGACTTGGAGATGAGTGAGAGGAAGATAGCGCCCACCCATCTCCATATCATTGCAGGGTGGAAGCGATGTCAAAGCGTCACTTCTGCCCAATGGTCTTAAAGGGACAAAAATATATTGCATTTTAGTGTAAATATGAGATCTGAGGCCTTTTTGACCCCAGATCTCATATTTAGGAGGTCCTGTCATGCTTTTATTCTATTACAAGGGATGTTTACATTCCTTGTAATAGGAATAAAAGTTACCCATTTTTTTTTTTCACACTAAAATGTATTGACTGGGTACGCTCTACACTGGCCCCCATAAGGCTTAATGGCTTGCTATCTGCTACCTTTCCCCTGCAGAGGGGTACCAGACAGGTATGTCCTCTCTCCCTGGCCCTCTTTGCCTTGGCCATGGAACCCATGGCCGAAGCCCTCAGAATTTCACCCAAGATTTGTGGCCTTCAGGTGTGGTAGCTGGAGGAGATAGTAGCTCTCTATGTCAATGACTTACTGCTTTTCTTGAATGATGCAGGGTGCCCTTAAAATTCTGAGCACCTCAGCCTTCACAGGCTTATGGGTAAATTGGCACAAGTCCTAGCTGTTTCCGGTAGACGAGGAGGCTAGATCTTCCTCACCACCCTCTCTCCCACTGCAGTGGGTTGACCTACTATTACTACTTTGTAAAACTCAACCTGGATCCTGTGCTGGCTGGGGTTAAGACTAGACTGAATTCATGGATTAATCTACCCCTCTCACTAATTGGATGTATAAACCTCAAAAAATGAAGGTCCTCCCCAAATTCACGTTTATTTTTAGAAACTCTCCTCAGTGGCTTTCAAAAAAACACTTTAACTCCATTAAACAACTTTTCACGTCCTTTATCTGGGGTTTAAAATCACCCAGATATACAGTGCAGAAAATAAGTATTTGAACACCCTGCTATTTTGCAAGTTCTCCCACTTGGAAATCATGGAGGGGTCTGAAATTGTAATCGTAGGTGCATGTCCACTGTGAGAGACATAATCCAAAAAAATATTCCAGAAATCACAATGTATGATTTTTTTAACTATTTATTTGTATGATACAGCTGCAAATAAGTATTTGAACACCTGAGAAAATCAATGTTAATATTTGGTACAGTAGCCTTTGTTTGCAATTACAGAGGTCAAACGTTTCTTGTAGTTTTTCACCAGGTTTGCACACACTGGAGGAGGGATTTTGGCCCACTCCTCCACACAGATCTTCTCTAGATCAGTCAGGTTTCTGGGCTGTCGCTGAGAAACACAGAGTTTGAGCTCCCTCCAAAGATTCTCTATTGGGTTTAGGTCTGGAGACTGGCTAGGCCACGCCAGAACCTTGATATGCTTCTTACAGAGCCACTCCTTGGTTATCCTGGCTGTGTGCTTCGGGTCATTGTCATGTTGGAAGACCCAGCCTCGACCCATCTTCAAAGCTCTAACTGAGGGAAGGAGGTTGTTGCCCAAAATCTCGCAATACATGGCCCCGGTCATCCTCTCCTTAATACAGTGCAGTCGCCCTGTCCCATGTGCAGAAAAACACCCCCAAAGCATGATGCTACCACCTCCATGCTTCACAGTAGGGATGGTGTTCTTGGGATGGTACTCATCATTCTTCTTCCTCCAAACACGGTTAGTGGAATTATGACCAAAAAGTTCTATTGTGGTCTCATCTGACCACATGACTTTCTCCCATGGCTCCTCTGGATCATCCAAATGGTCATTGGCAAACTTAAGACGGGCCTTGACATGTGCTGGTTTAAGCAGGGGAACCTTCCGTGCCATACATGATTTCAAACCATGACGTCTTAGTGTATTACCAACAGTAACCTTGGAAACGGTGGTCCCAGCTCTTTTCAGGTCATTGACCAGCTCCTCCCGTGTAGTCCTGGGCTGATTTCTCACCTTTCTTAGGATCATTGAGACCCCACGAGGTGAGATTTTGCATGGAGCCCCAGTCCGAGGGAGATTGACAGTCATGTTTAGCTTCTTCCATTTTCTAATGATTGCTCCAACAGTGGACCTTTTTTCACCAAGCTGCTTGGCAATTTCCCTGTAGCCCTTTCCAGCCTTGTGGAGGTGTACAATTTTGTCTCTAGTGTCTTTGGACAGCTCTTTGGTCTTGGCCATGTTAGTAGTTGGATTCTTACTGATTGTATGGGGTGGACAGGTGTCTTTATGCAGCTAATGACTTCAAACAGGTGCATCTAATTTAGGATAATAAATGGAGTGGAGGTGGACATTTTAAAGGCAGACTAACAGGTCTTTGAGGGTCAGAATTCTAGCTGATAGACAGGTGTTCAAATACTTATTTGCAGCTGTATCATACAAATAAATAGTTAAAAAATCATAAATTGTGATTTCTGGATTTTTTTTTTTTGGATTATGTCTCTCACAGTGGACATGCACCTACGATGACAATTTCAGACCCCTCCATGATTTCCAAGTGGGAGAACTTGCAAAATAGCAGGGTGTTCAAATACTTATTTTCTGCAATGTAAATATACCCCTTTGACTAGGCCTGTGGATAGGGGGGATTGGCTCTTCCCATCTGTTATTAATATTTTTGGGCTATCCAGCTAGTGACCGCCCATTGGTGGCTTCAGCCTGATTGTGCTGTAGCGCTGGAGGCAGCAATTGTCAACTCTCTTGAGGCCTTACAGGGGCTGTTTTTTTAGGGGGAAAAAGTCCCCACACCATCTCACTCCTTCAATGTGCACCACCATACAAGTGTGGGAAATTAGTTAAGCTCTGCAGACACCCCAGCCGATTTCTCTTTCTCCATATACACCACTGTGGCTAAATCCCAACTTCCCACATTTCTACACCCTCCTAGGCCCACAGGCTTGGGCCAAATGCAAAATTGTAAATCTGGAACATATCACTGCGGGCGGGGGGCTTATCGGTTTCTGGGAGCCCCCTTTAATAAGGGGCATGATGGGACTGTGACGTCAAAAGAGACGTCATAAGAGAGTCCTATATAAACCGATGGGAGCCGTGCATCCATCATAACAGCAGGAAGAAGCGTTGAGTTAACATCTGGAGAAGAGAAGAAGACAGAAGAACGGCACAGAAGAGCGGACTGGCCGCCACTAGTAATTGAGCTAACACGAAGATAGCGGCGGCCAGTCCTGAAGAAGAAGGCACCGGAGAGCGCCGGATCAACAGCGGAGAAGACCCCCGGAGAGCGGGAGAAGACCCCCGGAGAGCGGAAGAAGACCCCCGGAGAGTGGAGAAGATGGAAGAAGACCCCCGCAGAGTGGAGAAGACCCCCGGAGAGCGGAGAAGACCCCCGGAGAGCGGAAGAAGCGTAAAAGAGCTAAAGAAGAGGGGGGGCCCCCAGAGCTGACTAATAAATTACTTAAAATCTAATTGCAGCTGCACTGCATATTGTCCTGTCAGATACTCTGCATTAGATAATTTAGGGTGAAGGTTCCTGATGTTCTTATAGGCAGAGAAATATATAGGAGTCAGTCCTACTTCACAAACCTAATTGCAGCTGCATTGCATATGTTCCTGTCAGATACTCTCGCTCTTCATTAGATAATTTAGGGTGAAGGTTTCTGATTGTGCTTATAGGCAGAGAAATATATAGGAGTCAGTCCTAATTTACAAACCTAATTGCACCAGCATTGCATATGTTCCTGTCAGATACTCTGCATATTGCACCAGCATTGCATATGTTCCTGTGACATACTCTGCATATTGCACCAGAATTGCATATGTCCCTGTCAGATACTGTGCATTAGCTACTGTAGGGAAAGGTTCCTGATTGTGCTTATAGGGAGAGAATAAGTTAGGAGTCAGTCCTACTTCACAAATCCAATTGCTACAGAATAGTGTTCCATCATTGGTATCATTGGCAGGAATAGTGTCCCATCATTTTTGTCAGTGGGAGAAATAGTGCCCCATCATTGATATCAGTGGGAGGAATAGTGTCCCATCATTGGTATCAGTGGGAGGATTAGTGTCCCATCATTTGTGTCAGTGGGAGAAATAGTGCCCCATCATTGGTATCATTGGGAAGAACAGTGTCCCATCATTTGTCAGTGGGCAAAAATAGTGCCCCATCATTGGTGTCATTGGGAGAAATAGTGCCCCATCATTTGTGTCAGTGGGAGAAATAGTGCCCCATCATTGGTATCATTTGGAGGAATAGTGCCCCCATAATTTGTGTCAGTGGGAGAAATAGTGCCCCATCATTGGTGTTAGTGGGAGGAATAGTGTCCCATCATTGGTATCAGTGGGAGGAATAGTGTCCCATCATTTGTGTCAGTGTGAGAAATAGTGCCCCATCATTGGTATCATTGGGAGGAATAGTGTCCCATCATTTGTGTCAGTGGGAGAAATGGTGCCCCATCATTGGTATCATTTGGAGGAAAAGTGTCCCATCATTTGTGTCAGTGGGAGAAATAGTGCCCCATCATTGGTATCAGTGAGAGGAATCATGTCCCATCATTGGTATCAGTGGGAGGAATAGTGTCCCATCATTGGTATCATTGGGAGGAATAGTGCCCCATCATTTGTGTCAGTGGGAGAAATAGTCCCTCATCATTGGTATCAGTGTGAGGAATATTTTCCCATCATTGGTATCATTGGGAGGAATAGTGTCCCATCATTTGTGTCAGTGGGAGAAATAGTGCCCATCATTGGTATCAGTGGGAGGAATAGTGTCCCATCATTGGTATCAGTGGGAGGAACAGTGTCCCATCATTGGGGAAGGTTCCTGCTTGTCAAGATTTTTTTTAATGTAATTTATGTTATTTTAAGTTATTTCCCTATCCACATTTGATTGCAGAGTACTTGTCGTGCTCTTAACAACATTTTGCTGCCATTTGCAGCCCTCTAGACCTGCCCCTTTCCCTTCGTTTTTTAGAGACATTTTAGTAGTCAAAAATGTGGGTCCCCATTGACTTCAATGGGGTTCGGGTCAAGTTCGGGTCCCGAACCCAGACTTTTTTCCGAAGTTCGGCCGAACCCACCGAACCCGAACATCCAGGTGTCCGCTCAACTCTAATCACTAACACTGAGTTGTCTTCTTTCAATACTCTACAATCAAAATGTAATGTACCAGCACATGCCTATTTTAGATACCTCCAGATTGCTCATACTTTCAGGTGTCAATTTATAGGTCAATTGGTAATTCTATCATACTCGGAATTGTAATCTACCCTCCGAGTGAAGGACTTGGGGAAACCCACGTCTCAACTTTATGACTACCTACTTGTGACTGCTAGTCCTGAGTTGTCCTCCCTCCACAGGAAATGGGTGGGGGACATCCCGGGACTGGATGAGGATGACTGGAGGGAAATTTGGGATTTCCCCTTCTCCCCCCTGGTCTTAGCCAAGGATAAGATGGTTCAATATAAAATATTGCATAAAGTATACTATACACCTCACAGGCATCTAGGATGTCTGTGGCACATTCTCCATCGTGTTGGCGATGTATGCACAAACCTGGAAAGTGTTTCCATATCTTTTGGAGCTGTTCGGCAATACAACAATAGTGGCAAAAGGTCCTTCAAGTGATCAAACATGTAACCAAGCTCCATATACCATGCGACCCAAGATATTGTTTGTTAGGACTGGTTGAACAACTGTCAGTGACCATGGCCAGGAGAATACTTATTAACCTTTTGCTGTTTTACGCTTGCAAAGCCATCACAATGAACTGGAAGCATTCATCCCCTCCTTTTGTCCAATTCTGGAAGGGTCTGATCAACACCAGTCTACCCTTATATAAGGCCACCTATGTGAACCTATGTTGCCCCAATACATTTAATAAGGTTTGGGCATGTTGGCTTGATGACGCCACTACAACAAGCAGCGATCAAGCAAAAGTTTAGTAGATTGTTTTGTTTAAGTTCTTATGTTATGCGTTTTCTGTATGAGAATGAGATCTGTTTGTCTTGCCTCTGCGTGGGCTACAGCCAGGGCAGAACTTAGGGTCCCTCGAAGCGGCCCCCTGGAGCAGAGAAGCGGGGGGTGGCGATCATAGTTGTTGAGGGGGGGCTGGATCCGCTGACCGACCTGTCGCCTTCAGTAATTTTGATGCCCCTTACACAGTTGCAGTGAAAGGGCCCCTTGTAAACACAGGAAGAGGGAAGTGATGTGATCTCTGCTCTTGGCGGTTTTTTCAAGCGCCACTGAGGAGAGATCACATCACATAGTAAGTCTGCACAACACTACACTGACACCAGTACACGCAGGCATTAATCCCTTTCGATCAACCCCCCCCTCCCCCTGTCACTGAATGCAGTGATCATATATGTATGATCACTGTATTTAGTGTCAGTGTGACAGGCAGTTAGTGTTAGGTCCAGGGTAGCCCCCGTACCCCCCTAATAAAGTTTTAACCCCTTGATCACCGCCCTAGTTAACCCTTTCAATCCCTATTGCCAGCGTCACTAAGCGATAATTTTTCTGATCGCTGTATTAGTGCCGCTGTTCCCGCTAGGTAGCTATTTTTTTTTATTGCGATTTTTTTTTACTAAAGACATGTGGCTAAATAAATTTTGGCCTAAATGTTTGACTAAAATTTAGTTTATTTGATTTTTCTTATAACAGAAAGTAAAAAAATATAGATTTTTTTTCAAAAATGTCGCTCTATTTTTGTATATAACGCAAAAAATAAAAATCGCAGAGGCGATCAAATACCACCAACATAAAGCTATATTTGTGGGAAGAAAAGGACGCAAATTTTGTTTGGGAGCCACTTCGCACGACCACGTAATTGACAGTTAAAGCGACACAGTGCCGAATCGCAAAAAGGGGCCTCGTCCTTTACCTGCATTTTGGTCCGGGTCTTAAGTGGTTAAAAAAAAGTTGATTCTATGGCAGTGAAATGATTGCAGTGTTATTATTCTGTGCAGCCACAGTAGCGTCAGTCAGTTCCAGTCAGTGAGAGGATATACTCCACTCCACCACTTTGTGAATAAAGGCATAGCATGGCTCTCCATGGTGCCATGCACAATTAGGAAGAAGAATAGGGTGCACTCTAATGTCCCTTCTCCTGATACCAGCACTGGGAAAACCTCTTCAGTCCTTGTGTTGACATCATGGGGCAAATAATATGATTTCTGCACTCCAGGAACCAGGTAAGTACAAAAGGGAGAGCGGCAAATGGGGGGGTTTAGGGTAGCTTTTAGAAATTGTTTGCCTATATAGGTCCTTTATCCAAGTTATTAATGACATTTTATGTTTTTCAGCACAATTGGAAAATGTAATTTTGAGGTAAGAAAAAGGAAAAGGTAGCACCTGATAAAACTGTGGAAAAACACGGAAAGGTGACAAAGGCAGAAGGCAGCTGTAATAAAATATTAAAGAATTCACTGGAAACTCGTAAATGGCTGACTTTATTATGTGTCACTCCACAAGCACGCATTCCCTATGTTTGTAGAAAAAAAATCCAATTGTATTTAAAATAGTTATAAAAGATTCATTATTTGTCACGAGTTGTAATGGAAATATGACGAGACTCACAGCTTTTAAACTCAAAACAAATGTATTTTGTCAATTGCCATATATGAAAGTAATGGTTTTCTTCTTATGAGCTTATGGTTTCTTCTTATGAAGCAAGATATCTGCTAAAAATAAGAAAAATATTTTATTAGGCAGTGTAACCCTAAGGTCCCTTTCACACTTGTATGACTTCAAAGTCACCCGATTTTACCGCGATTTTGCGGCCGCGAATTTACTGCGATTTTGCCGCGATTCGCGGCCGCGATTTCAATGAATGCCTGTGTAAGTGGCATCAAAATCAGACCAAAGTAGTGCAAGGACTACTTTGAAGTCGGCACTACTTAAAATCGTGCCAGTATGAATGGTAGTCATTGAAAATAACGGAGAATGACTTGTCATATGATTTTGCAGTCCAAAATCGTGAGACAAGTCGTATAAGTGTGAAAGGAGACTTAAAGCTTATAAAGAGAAGGAGATCACCTGTGCTGGGTCATATTAATCACCACAAGGGCCTGGTGTAGCAACAAGACAACAGCTGCAGTTGGTGACATATTTTCTTTTATTTTTGCATGTATTGGACAGCTGGAAAACTTTTGGTAAGAACCAGGTCAGCAATTCAGTGCAAGTGGGAAGAGCCATTGACCTCTTTGAGGAGACTGCAGCTCATCAAGGACACCTCTATGTTCGAGTATCTTGCCTTGATGTTCTGAAAAAGTGCCTACAGTGGATGGATTATATCATCTAAGCCAGGGGTCAGTAACCCATAGATTGTGATCTACCAGTAGATCACAGTCAAGGCATGTAGATCCACCATCCAGTGGCGTATCTAGGGTATGGCAGCCATGGCGAGTGCCATGAGCGCCATGAAGAGGGGGGCAGCAAAAGGTTACCCCCGAATGAAAAAAAAAACACCCGTCCTCCTGTGACTGCCTCCCGCACTAATGTAGTTCCTGGCATCGCGGCGGGCCTTCTGGCACGTGGCGCTGGCACAGCAATGGCTAATATTGCTACTTGGCCTGAGGAGGGGAGTGATGGCACAGTGGCTGCGTTTGATTGGCACAGTGGCTGCTTTTGATGGGCACAGTGGCTGCAATTGATTGTTTTTTTCAGTTTGTTTGCGCCCCCCAAAATGTTCAGCGCCAGCCGCCAGTGGTCCCCAGTGTGCCTCTCTGTCCTCATCGCCCTGTGTCCCTCTCTGTCCCTGGTTATCTGAAAGGTTTCAAATGTTTTGACAGGGGCGCAGTTTCAGTGCTTGCCATAGGCGCCATTTTCACTAGATACGCCTCTGCCACCATCCCAGAGTGCAATGCAGAGGGACTACTTGTAAAGTTTATTTATTATTTCAGGTGTTTACTGTATGTAGCACCATCAATATACACAGTGCTTTTACATATATATATATATATATTGTGCATTCACATCAGTCCCTGCCCTCAAGGAGCTTACAAACTAAGGTTCCCAACTCACATGCATACATACACATACTAGGGCCAATTTAGACAGGATCCAATTAACATACCAGCATGTCTTTGGAATGTGGGAAGAAACCCATGCAGGCACAACAAGAACAAGCAAAAGCCAGGCAAGTAGCACCATGGTTGGGATTTGAACCAACAACCCCAGTACAGCCAGGAGGAAGTGCTAACCACTTAACCACTGTAAAGTTGGAGCTGTAGTTGGGAGCAAGAGCCACATAAGCCGATGCCTCCTCTGCAGTGCCGGAGTGATACCAACTGCACTCCACCTCTTATACCGGATAGTGGTCTCCAGATTGGTGCCAGCAGCAGGAAAGAAGAGATCTTCAGGTCAGTGTGAAGCAATGCACTAGGCATAATAGTATAGAACTACTTTCACACTGATGTGTTGTGGTATACCCATACAGCGGGTGCAGTGCAGTGAACCTGCACCATTTTCTGTGGGTTTGCTGTGCTTAGCCATAGATTTGTATTATATCCTGTGGGTTTGGTGCACTTTCTGAATGCAGGAGTTTTGGTGAGCTTTCAGAAAAAAGGTGCACCACACCTGCAGGGTATAATAGAAGTCTAAGGCATAGCGCAGCAAACCCAGGAAAGTTGCATCTGCACTGCGCTGCACCCATAATGCAGGTAAACTGCAGCACATCAGTATGAAAGCAGCCTTATTTATAGGGGGCTCAGAGCAGTAAGGGTTAATTTACATTTGCGGTTTGGGGGGTAGTAAAACCTCATAGTTAAGACATGTTTTTACCATCCCCGTCCCTAACAGCATCCTCTTTAGATGCAATTGCTAGGGGTGTACACATGTCACAGCCACAGAAGGAGTTAAACCTCCTGTCATGGTTGATGAATGTAGCACCAATCAAGCTTGACCCATTCAAGTGAATGAGGCTGCTTTGCAAATGCCCTGCCACGTTTTGCAGTACAGCAAACAAGGGGATAAACCATGCAGCATTGTGTTGCTTTCTCACCACCCGCTTTAACCCCTTGAACCCACAGAAGCATGCAGTTGTGAGGCACTTGCATAGTGGCCTTATTTACTTGAATGAGACAAGATTGCCAGGCAGTAGCACCCACCGAAAGCAACAGGGGGTTAAAGTCCTGCTGCAGCATGTGTACACCTTTGGCTGCTGCCTCAGCAGCTGAAGGTGATAGAGATTGGGGGCAGTAAAACAGCAGCTCAACTGCAGGGTTTTACCGTCCCCCAACTTTACGTATGAACGAACCCTAAGGTTGCCACTGCCGAATGCAACAAAGGGCTCATTTACAACTGCTGCTCTTAAAAAAGTGATCACAGTGTGTTTGACAGGTGGTGAGGAGGCGATATGTTGCTTCCTCACCACCTGATTTGAACTCACGATTACCGCGCAATGCACGCAATTGCGACACACTAATACGGCAATTAGAGGTTTAAATCAGGTGTGAGAAGGTCAGGGCTGGCGCTAGCGCAAGGCAACATGGGAACCTGACTTAAGGCTCCAGCGCCAGCGCCGGCCCTGAACCAGGGCGGAAAATTGACTGAGTAACCGCCGCCGCCGGGACAGTCGCCCGCCCGTAGAGAGAGTGTGTGTGTGTGCAGGCAGCATCTGAAGGAGGACTCAGAGTCAGCCAGGATGAGTCCACCCCCCGATGCCCGCAGCCAATGGCCGTGCTAGCCTGGAATGTGTGATGATTTTTTCCTCCTCCTCTCTCACTACTGTAGCTATTCTCCGCCCTGGCGGTGCGGCTGACGCTCACTGCACTGCATACTGTGTCCTCTGGGGACCCCAGCTGCTGCCCGGGTGTGCCTGAACTGAGCCGCCGGCCCTATGCTGGAGCAAGAACAGGCAGGAGGGTGTCGGATTACAATGGTGGCATCCTCAGGTAAGCTGTTATGATAAGGGCGGGGGTTGTGTTGGCATGTAGTCCTCCGTTCAGTTACACCACCTGAGTGATCTTGAGCTGGTGTGACAAGAGGGAGAGGTGTTTCTGTTTGTGTCCGGTGCCATGTACTCCTCTGATAACTTGGATTGGGGGGGGGGGGGGGGGCTGCTCCTGTCATTTCTTTTTAAAGACAAGTCTAATTTTCTGGAACAAAAAAATCCATAATAAAAAAAAAATATACAGCACATCTTATTTGTAAAAAAATGGGAACAGTGGCTGCATTTGATGGGCACAGTGGCTACTTTGAGGGCACAGTGGCTGTGTTTGATGGGCACAGTGGCTGCTTTAAAGGCACAGTGGCTGCGTTTGGGCACAGTGGCGGCTTTGAGGGCACAGTGGCTACGTTTGATGGGCACAGTGGCTGCATTTGATGGGCACAGCGGCTGCATTTGATGGGCACATCGGCTGCATTTGATGGGCACAGTGGCTGCGTTTGATAGGCACAGTGAGGCTGCAATTAATGTGTTTTTTTTCTGCAGCAGATCTTGTATTCGGCCGGTGGGGGTGGGTGGATCTCACAGGCTGTGCGCTTTATTTGTGAGATGAGTCACGTGACTAGCACATCCCACCAGGCGCACCAGCATTTAAAATCTGTTCACTCCAGGCCAGCCTCGGTACTCACACTTCTCTCCGCACTCCGGTCCGCTTCCGTAATCAGGGCAATCTCTGGTGTGTGTGTGTGCACGTGCATGCCAGGGGGGTGGGGGTGGGCACCAAAATGCACTTGCCTGAAGTTTAAGGACTGCTTTTTAATAATAATAAAGCGTTTGTGAAAATGATATTGTTGTTGGGTACAGTGACAGGTTGATATTGTAATTCAGCAAATTTGTAATAAGTCACTAAAAGTCTCACTTTAATCAACTACTTCACATTGAATGTCAAAAGTTACAACATTTTGTACATCGCCGCTGCACTTTGCATTGTTTTACTGAATAAGCCTAGTTAGGGTCCAAAATATATTTTAACTGAGTTTAAACACTAACTGTAAAATAGATAATTTATATTGCAATATTTCTGAAAGGGCATGCACATTGAAAATACATGCTTAACATTTTAATGATCTGTATCTGATGAATATAAAAGATCTGAATTATTTTTATTAAATGGTAAAATTAAACAATTTTAGGCATAATCATAATGCTTTGGATAATATTTGTATAGTACTATATTTGGATTTTTGTTTTCTTACTATGCATAAGATTTTCCAGTTATAAAACAGCATACATAGTTAATTTAGCAGGCAAGTGACCTTTGCAAGTAAAAGGAAAGGTAAATAAAAAAAATAAAAAAATCCTTTCCTACCCTATGGCAGGACTAATGTTAACATGGCTAAGGGGCCATCCCTTTGGTACTACTTAAAAATAAACTTAAGAAAAATGTTTAAAGTGAGATAATTGGTGACAAGGAAGGCCGGTTACTGTTTAAGCTAAGACTACCCTACCCCACAGAAAGATGTGTTGTTTAAAATTTGAGAACAAAAGCTTTACAAGGTCCTATAACAGGTCCTTCTGGGTCAAAAGAAGTCAGCATCTCAGAAAATGTAACAGTTACACTAGGTCAGAAGAAGCCAGCCCTCCAGCATCATGTACCTGGTCATTCTGAGTAAGAAGAAGCAAATCCCTCAAAATGATTTAACTGTTTATTGAGCCAGAGGAAACCAGCCTTCTAAAATCATGTAATTGGTTCTTCCAAGTCAAAAGAAGCCAGCCCTCGAGGATCATGTACCTGGCATGCAATTCTGGGTCAGAAGAAGACGACCCTTCAAAATTATTTAACTGGTTATTCTGAGCCAGATGTAGCCCTCTGGAAGTCCTTCTAGGTCAGAGAAGACAGGATTACAGAATTAGGTAACTGGTTTTTCTATGCTATACAAAGCCAACCCTTACAATTATGTAATTTGGTCCTCTGCTCCACAAAAAACTAGTCCTACAGAATCATGTAACAAGTTCCTCTAAGGTTACATACTGTGGGCCACATTCTCGTAGATCGGTGCATATTTATGCAGGTGTAGCGCATATCAGATGCGCTACGCCGACATAACTTCGAGAGACAAGTCCCATATTCTTGGAGCACATGCGTCCAACGATGCGCCAGCGCAACGTAAATTCGTCGGCATAAGCCGGCGTAAGTCAAAGTACAAGGGAAGTGGGTGTGATCCATTCAAATTAAGCGTGACCCCATGCAAATGAACGCCGGAACGAATGGAGCATGCGCCGTATGTGCCACACCCCTCTGCGCATGTGCAAAACAACATCAGGTGTAACCTCCTGAGATAGGCTGGCCCAGTGCATAAAAGCGTCCACACATGCGCCCGTCGAGCGCAAAAGTACACCATTTATTTTTGGTAGTGGTGGTGCTTTTGCATTCTCTGCTTTGCCATGCCTGCTCCCAGGAAGGAGAGACAAAAAAAACATCATCATATCGGCCATGGAGAGGTATGATTCTCGCCTTCATGGTGCAGATAGTGCCAGCACCAGTCGTTCTAAGAAGGATGAGATCTTCATGAGGATAGCTGCCCAAGTTAATGCCCTATCTCATGAGGTCAGGACACCCCAGGACATATAAAAAAAATGAATGACCTGCGGCGTCTGGTGAGAGGCAAGCTGGCTCAGATAAGTTGGCATGCCTTCAGAGGGAGCAGGTGGAGGGAGTTGGGGGCTACGACTCAGGTGAGTCAGCCTTAAGGACAGGTAAGTGTGTTTTATCTACTATCTGGTGTGTAGCATGTGAGGGGGTGGAAGGGAACATGGGACAAGTGTGAGGGTCCACCAACATGTGCATTTTTTGTGTCATCCACAGATGTGCAGGAGGGAGCGGGGCCATCTGATGCTGCCAGTGGCCATCCTACAACATTCCCGGAGCATCCTGTTCCTCTGGCTGACCCCCTGGGAAGCCAAGAGGCCTTGGTGAAGGGGAGTGCCCAGACCTCAGCACAGGAGCTGGTTGAGGAGGAGGTGGTCCATACGGACCAGGAGGTTTACCTGTATTTGGATGAGTCACATGTTTTGCCAGGACCATCACAACCAACCACCCCCATCTTCTCCAGTCCCTCAGGGTCCACCCCCAACCTCTCCAGTCCCTCCTGTTCAATCCCCCTCATCTCCTGCCCCTCAAGATCCTCCCCCTATGCAAGGGCCCCAGCCACTCCTGTCCCCAGGAAGGCGACCAGAAAGACAAGGGGTGAGCCGGAATTCCTTAAAGAACATCTAGACAGGCAGCAGGACCAGCAGTGCCGCCATATGAGCGAACTAGTGGGGGAGTTGAGGCGCCTAGCTGACAGCCTGGCCTCCTCGGGTCCATTACCGTATGCGATCCAGGATGTGGCTGGAAACAGCGCAGCAACGGTGACCAGCCTCGGGGAGCTGCAGGCGACAACGGCTGAACTTGTGGGGGAGGTCAAGTGCCTAAGAGTGGCTGTACAGGCCCAGACAGCTTCCCTGGAGGCTGTGCTCACCCGCATAGCAGTGGCATTGGAGGGCAGACAGGCAGCCAGGGAGGGACCTGGGGATGCTCCCCCACCTGATGCCCCCCCACCTGATGCCCAACCCCCCCCCCAACTGAGGCTCCCCCAGGCAACTGAGGGCCAGGAGCCTGGGCACCAGGCGTAGCCCGGGCCAGGGCAAGTGATTTTTTTTATATCTTTTTGCTCTGGTTAAGAGCTTTTTATGTTATTTTTGCTATGGTTAAGAGCTGTTTATGTTATGTTGACTGCACATGGTCAGTAGTGCAGGCTACAGTGTGAATGGTGTGTGAATGTGGGGGGGTGGCACTCCTGCCAGTAAGGGGTGTCACCCTCGGTCGTTGGGGAGAAGTTATCCCCACGACCGTGTGAATGTCGTATGAATGGACAGCGACACCATTGGAGCCTTGGCGCGGCGCTGCTGCTCCCAAGTCCTACATGTTGGACTTGGGCTAATCCAATGTGATGTGTATGTGGTGTGTGTGATCTAGGGACCACAGTGGTGTGCATGCGTGCATTGTCCGTGTGCCATGATGAATGTGTGTGTTTAACGTTCAAAGATTCGTTCCACGAGGCACCTCCTGACTGCTGTTCCATCAGCAGACGAGATAGCCTCTGGCGGGGGGGGGGGCAGAGTGGTTGGGGGGTCAGGTCATCACATATGTCAATCTCCAGGCCCTTTCTCATGGCATAGTTGTGCAGAATGCAACATGCCCCGATGATCTGACACACAAAGTTTGGGGAATACAACAGGGCCCCCCCCAGACTTATCCAGGCATCGGAAACGGGACTTCAGGAGGCCAAATGTTCGCTCCACCACTGCACGGGTACGTATGTGTGCAGCATTGTAGTTTATCTCTCCTCTGGTTTGGGGATCCCAGAATGGAGTCATGAGATGGGGCCCAAGTGCATATGCCGAGTCACCTGGAAGGGACAAGACAGGAGGATATTAGCTGTGCATGGGCCACTCGTGATGTCTGCATCATGGGGGCGGACAGTCATGCCTGACACCCATGTCACTCACCAACCAGCCAGCTGTCCTTGTACACGTTCTGTTCGAATTCCATTGGGATGGGGCTTTGACGGTATATGTAGCTGTCGTGGCTGGACCCGGGGTGTTTGGCATGGACGTGCCATATGAGGTATTTGGCATCAACTATCACCTGTACCTTGATGGAATGCCAATGCTTCCGATTGCGACATATGTGCTCTGTGGCACGGGGGGCTGTAGTGCCACATGTGTGCAATCAATGGCCCCGATGGTGCATGGCAATCCGTCAATTAGGCAGAAATCCTGCATTGCCTTCTGCTGCAGATGCTCATGGGTGGGTTTGATGATGTGGTGGGACATGCGTCTGAGGATTGCGGGGACAACCTGGTGCACACATCTGCTCATGCTGGTTTGTGACATCCCAGCCATGACTCCACTTGTATGTTGAAAAGATCCACTGGCAAGGAAATGCAGTGTTGCCAGTACCTTGACCAGTGGCTGCAGTGCATGTGAGCGGTGTGTCTGACTGGTGATGTCATCCTGCAGGGCTGTGCTAATCTCCAGGATGGCAGCAGGGCTGAATCTGAAAAGGTGATACACCTCCAATTCAGCCATGCCAAACATGTTTATGCGCGTTCGTTATATGATACCCTCTCCCGTGCCCTCCTCCTTCTACACGCCTCTGCACACACTAGTACCGTGCGTAGCCTGAGCTGAACGCGTGTATGTTCGAGAATCAGTGCATCTCCCTCATTTGCATATTTGAATACAAATTCAATGGGAGCGCAAGATGCCCCCAGCGTAAATATGCGCCTGCGCTACGCAAGCTGAGAAAAGTTAGGACGGACGGGAGAAGCCTTTTTTCTGGCTTATCTGGTTCTGTGGCTACGGCGCATAGATACGACGGCGCACATTTAGACTTAGGCCGTGCAACTCCATATATGCCAGTGTAACTTCTTTGAGAATCTGGCCCTGTATTTATAGCCTATTGGGAGCAATTAAGAATTTAAAATTTGAAATATAAAACTGGTTAAAACTCTAGCAGAAACAGATTTTTTGAAAATCAGGCCACCCCAAAAAAAAGTGTGTTAAAGGGGTTGTAAAGGATTTTTTTCCCCCTAAATAGCTTCCTTTACCTTGCAGTCCTCCTTCACTTACCTCATCCTTCAATTTTGCTTTTAAATGTCCTTATTTCTTATCCTCACTTCCTGTTCTTCTGTCTGTAACTACACACAGTAATGCAAGGCTTTCTCCCTGGTGTGGAGAAAGCCTCTTGAGGGGGGAGGGAGCAAGCAGGCAAGTCAGGACACTCTCTACGTTGCAGATAGAGAAAGGAGCTGTGTGTTAATGGGCATCCTGACACTCCTGCTCACCCCCTCAAGAGGCTTTCTCCACACCAGGAAGAAAGCCTTGCATTACTGTGTGTAGTTACAGACAGAAGAACAACAGGAAGGGAGGATTTCTCAGAAGAGAAAAAATAAGGACATTTAAAAGCAAAATCAAATAATTAGTTAAGTGAAGGAGGACTGCACTAAGGTAAAGGAAGCTATTTAGGTAAAAAATACGTAAATATAAAATTATTTTACAACCCCTTTAAATATAGATGTCTTGCTCTAGGAAAATAATACATTTTTACCGTATTTATCGGCGTATAACACGCACTTTTTCCCCCTTAAAATCCCTGCTGAAAGAGGAGCAAGCTGAATTACATGGAGCCGCAATCTGCTGTTTACTCGGCGCTCCGTCATGCACAGCCACGCCTCCTGGTTCTGCATTGGGCCACTGTTCTGTCTATCATATGAGCAGGGCCAGGAGGCGTGGCTGTGAGTGATGGAGCTCCGGGTACACAGGAGGCTCTGTAATTCAGCGGCGCTCGCTCCTCTTCTTCCCTTGGAGACAGCAGGGATAATCTGACACTGACAAGGCTGCAATGATGACAGGTCAGTGTTTCCAAGATATGACCACCATTACTATAATTGTACTATTCCATGGATAGAGAAGACACCAGCTATTTATAAATCCAAGCATTATATTTAATTCTCTGTCCTGCTCCCATTGTATTGGAGGGTCCTTTCAGCTTTGGTGATAGGGTGAAAGAAAGACAGGGAAGAGATTTTTAAGTTTCTTGACTTCTTTTATAAGTTATAGGATGGAAAGTAGAAGATAGAAACAATTCAGGGTGTTTGCAGAGGCTGATATACATAAATACACTGCACACTCATCTGATCCATTGCTGCCCTCGCCCTTCCTATAGTTAGCATAGGATAATATGGGAATATTTTTTCGGGGGCTTCAAAGTTCTTTATTTAAAAAAAAAATTCTTAAACTTTCCTCCTAAAATTGGTGTGTGTGTTATGCGCCAGTACGTGTTTTACACCGATAAATACGGTAGTTATAGTTTGGGGTTCGGGTCTGAGCAGAAAACAAAGATTCTGGTTGCTATGGGTTTTGAGGACTTTTTCTGTCAGCATACTTTTCACACATCAGTCATTATACTCAGTCATTATACAGAACCATGTCAGCCATCAACTTGCCACCTAATGGTTGCCACTGGCAAGACACCCACAGCTAGACTGGCAAAAAAAGCATATACAACTTTGATAGACAACACCTTGACATACAAAACCTACTGTATAAATAGATATAAATAAAAACTTATAAATATACTTTATATGAGAAATTTTCAAAAGCTAGTGTCCTCGTTGGCAGCTTTTACCTCTTCTTTTAAGTGCAGGAGGAGTGGAAACTGGTTGTTACAAAAAATAAGATGATTTTTAAATGTACCTAATGGGAGAAAAGAGCTTGTGAAGTAGCGCGTATTAGTGGGCACCTCCACTTGCCTCTACAATTAGGTGTTAAGAGCAAACAATCACAATTCACTTTGCAAGTACAAAAAGAGATTTTGACTGTTTCTTATTAGTACTGTATTCTGTATGTAGCAATTTTACACTTATTATACAGTATAACATTTCTATAGAACAAGTTTATCAACACAAACTAGGATGCTAAGAGTCTCAGGCACATCAGTCCCTCTGGTAATTGCAAAAATTGCCTGAAACATAACAAGTAGCAAAACATATCCCGTAATACTAAATATGTTTCATGTTCTGAGCAGGCACATTGCAAGACACTGGAAACTTTGCAACTTCAGAGATTTCCTTTTATTTATCAGCTGTTTTGGAAATAATTCTGTCCTTGGCTAAAAATGCAAAGAAACTTTTATGTATGATAACTAAGATATGGAGTTTCTCAGTAAATTAATTGATAAACTCCCTGCTGTGATACCAGATGCAACGTGTTGCCCGGAGGCTAGATCTCACAACAAGAACTCTCAATAGTCCCAGGTATTCACATTTAGTTATTACAATTTAAAGTATAACTGAAGGCAAAACTTTTCTTAAGATTTGTAGCAGTGGGGGAATAGAACCCCTGTTAGGCTTCTGTTGCCGTCTCTGCCCCTGTTAGGGAGATTTATCTTGATCACCAATGTCAATGGAAATGAAAATAAGGTCAGATCCAAAATTGTGAGTTGCCACCAGAACAGAAATAAAGGGGACCATTTGTTCATGAGACAATTATCTAGGAGGGGATATCCTCTCACTTACTGTTTAGTTAACAGAAAGTTTTAACCAACGACTTTATCCAAAATATAAAAAAAAAAACAAGTTGACTTTAGATATACTTTGGTGTCAAGCAGTCACGCCAAAGAAGAAGAGTCAACTACTACTGAGCCCATTGCCTTTGGTAGCACAGAGCTCACCCTAATTTAAAAACACAGTGTATGTCTTCCTTTTCCCTATAGGGATGAGCCGAACACCCCCGCGCTCGGTTCGCACCAGGACCGTCGAACGGTCCGATCATTCGCACGAACATTTAGAACCCCATTGAAGTCTATGTGACTCGAACGTTCGCATTCAAATACGATCATTTTAAAGACCAATATTCAAGTTATTGTTGGAAAACGTCTTTGAGAACCCGGGTCTTGCCCCAGGGAACATGTATCAATGGAAAAAAAGTTTGAAAAACAACAGTTTTAAAAAACTTTTTTCCATTGATACATGTTCCCTCGGGCAAGACCCGGGTTCTCAAAGACGTTTTCACAGGCAAACTATAGACACCCAGCAGGTACAATATTTAAAGGATTTTTTTTATTTTATTTAAGCATCATTAAAATCACTGCTATTGTACCTGCTGGGTGTCTATACCTGTGATAACGTCTTTAAATAGCACAATCACCTGCCTGCCAGTAAATTAGGAAGAACTGATCTAGCTAAGCTATACAGTGTATAAATATATGTACAACTCCTAAGGATGTATATATATTCTCTACACACTATAATAAAGCTAAACTAACTAGCCTGCTCTATCTCGCTAGCTAAAAAGACAATCTCTCTGACTGCTCTCATTAACAAGCCGGAACACACTACACGAGGCCACCCAGCAGGCGGCCTTATATAGTGTGGGGCGTGTGCTAAAGCCCTGAGCCATAATTATGGCTCTCCTTTTTTTGCGTGCTGTGATTGGCCAAGCATGCAGGGTCATAGTGCATATTTGGCCAATCATCAGGGCGCAATGCCTCAATGAATTATGGGCCGTTTCGTTTCACTTGAATTTGACGCAAACGATTGTTTTTGTTCGAAATTCGTCGAACGATCGAACGGACGATCATCCCTATTTCCCTATAATTGCTCCAATAAAAGTGCCTTCAGAGTTTTTAAGCTGAGAGTTTTCACAGTCATGTAGCACAGGTCTACTACCAAAGTTATCATTTAAGAAATGTATTGTTTTTAGAAAGGGTTTGGCTCCATCTAGTGGCCATTGAAACTTTATCAGGATATTTCCTTCTGGTTAAGAAAAACAGTTATGCATTGTGGTAAATATATGACAATGAGGAAGTACTCATGTTGTTAAATTAGGCTGGGGACTACGAACCCACAATGCCAAATTACATAACCACAATGCCAAGCTCAGAGAACAGCCTGCTGGGTAAGAAGATAAAAGGACAGGGGTGGCCTGCACCAGCAAGAGGTCTGTGTGTGTGCCCAGGGCTGGGAGAGCCTGCGGCCTATAGCAGAGAGCGGATCGCCTGCTCCAGGGAGATCTTTGTGAGCAGCCCTGCTGATCGAGCAGGGGAACTGGCCAGCGCTTCAGAGTTTTTGAAGCCACCTGCCTTCCAGCACACTGGGAGGAGCAGCACGGCGTGGCGCGGAGGTGACATCTACACAGATGGAGTCCACAGCCAGCTGGGATCCAGAGTGGTGAGAAGGCATTTGTCTATCCATGTAGTGACTGTACTATTGCTAAGTGATTGCCTGCTATACAGACTGCTGCTGAGACCTGTAGTTCCATGGCTGTGGATCTATTGCACCTGAGTATTCTATAGCTGGATCCTGGGGTTTTCTGTTTCCTTTTCCCCCATGCTGCAAGGTCAGTACTTAAGTTGTTCATTGATATCTTGTGTGAGTCTCTATTTACTGTCACAACTGATAATGTGACGGAACCCAGAGTCTTGGTAAATATACTATATGCTCTTTCATTATTTTGTCACCTTTCTGTTGCTGGGCTCTACACTAACATTCTTAAGCAGGTGTGCCAGAGGGGTTGAGGCAGTTCTTGGGGTTGAGCGGCAGATTGCAGAACCAAACAAATATTTATCATACAGAGGTAACGCTACAATCATCAATTTGTTATCCCACTGAACTGAAAGTAGCCCTAGTATCTCTCTCCGAATGACACAGTCTTGGTGTTCCCCAGGTACCCCTTCACTTACACCCCCTTTCTCCAATAACCCCCTGCAGATGGTAAAAATACCCATCTTACTTGCAGAATACCCCCTCATGCCCTCCCATTTTTACATGCATAACCCCCTCCCATCCCAGTAACCCCCATTTGTAGCTACTGATAGAAATACCAGTAAATCAAAACATGCTTACCATCTATACCCAGTCCCAAAAGCAGAATAGGACAGAGCCCTGCACCTCGCACATTTGCAGCTCTATGTTCATCCACATGAACCATTTGTACATTAGAGTGCTCTGCCGTGAAGTTCTAAAGGCCTATTAGAACCTGAGTTGTGGTGTGTGGGTGAATGTCTGGCCCATTCAGGACTTTATTTAAAAAATAAAAACTTTGCTAGCAGTTTTTTGTTTTGTTTTTATTTTTGCAGAGGAGATATACCATGGGGTTTATTTACTAAAACTTGAGAGTTAAAAATCTGGTGCAGCTCTGCTTAGAAACCAATCCGCTTTAAGCTTTGACAAAAAAACTGGAAGCTGAGTTCCACCCAAAAGTGGAACTTCCGCTCATTTGTCTCCTCTCCCTCTGATGCCACAATTGGCACCTTTCGGGGGAGGGGGGAAAAAAAAAACCTGTCTTTGACCTGTATCCTGTTCCCACTTCCGGAAGTCCACACCGCAGCTCACGACGTCACTGCAAGGGACCCTCCTCCCCCCCCCCTGTCGCCGGGCCAGTAGGAAAAGGGTTCCTGGCATGAAGCTGTAACGCTACACTGCCAGGTTTCTTTACCCACAATGGGAGGAGCAGCACCCGACAGCTCATGGAAACATCAGCTGCAGTGCCGACATCGCTGGACTTCAGGACAGGTTAGTGTCCATTTATTAAAAGTCAGCAGCTGCAGTATGTCTAGCTGCTGGGTTTTCATAATTTTTTTTGTTTGTTTTGGGTGGACCTCCGCTTTAATTGAACAAGCTGATGTTAGAAAATGTTTGACTACCATGCACAGCTGCTCCAGATTTAGCATTTTCCAGTTTTAGTAAATCACCCAAATGTCTCTTTTGCAAAAAAAGCATTATTATCCTCTTCCTCACAACTCTGTACACTATACACCGAGCTGCACATACACAACTCAGTATACAATCCTGGCAGCTGCTGGATGCAAGGATAAATAAATACAGGATCCCTCAACAGCTTTTTCTGGGTACCTAAATGTGGCCGTCTTCATTGGTTGGAACAGGATGATAGTACTCCTGTGCATAAACAGGAATTTAGTCATCTTGGCACATAGGATCTGTGGCGGAATTGAAACTAAGATACGGGGGCGTGGCTTGGCGAGCGACGGAGATGGCCGCACACTAAACGAGCTCCTCCGCACGCACAGACCTATTTTGCCGTATACCCGACAGACGACTTCCCAATGCCTGGTAAGAATTCCGGCTTCACCCCTCACTCTCGCCCGAGACTTGCATCAGTGGCTTACTCCGCTCACAATATAGCGGAACTCTTCAAGCCGAGGTCCACGGGACGCAGCGTGACAACTAGGCCTAAGATGGCGCCGACGAGCCACGACGAGTAGTTTAGTGACGACTAACAGTCGGCCTCCGAAAGCTCAACCCGGGGTAAGTCTGCTGCGGATCATCCCCTGACCTACGCGGACATGTCCATGATTGCCGCTGACATAAAGGCCACGTTCTCAGCGGCTATTACGGATCTCAAAACTAGCATGCTAGTGCTGAGTGACAAGATGGCCGCAGTGGAATCTTCGGGGAAACGCAGAGACAAGGCCATACACAGGGTAGAGCAGGTTGCCTCGGCACATGCACAACACTTCATCGACATGAACCGCCACATCGAAGACCTCGATAACAGGGGAAGGAGATGTAACGTGAGGGTCAGGGGGATCCCAGAATCCGTGGATCCGGACCAAATTGTAACGACGCTGAGCAGTGTTTTTAACAGCTTACTGGAGAGGCAAGAAAATACCCCGATCGGCTTTGTCCGGGCACACAGGGCACTCCGCCCTAGGGGTTCTGATACAGCCCCTCCAAGAGACATTATATGCTGCTTGGAAAGCTTTGGCCTGAAAGAGGATATCATGCGGAGAGCTAGGAGGAATGATCCCATCACCTACAATGAAGCGTCCATTTTACTGTTTCAGGACCTCTCTCCCATAACACTCCGGAACAGAAGAGCTCTTCGTTCCCTTCTAGACAAATTGAGGGAGAAGGATTTAAGGTACACTTGGCGCTTTCCCTTTGCATTAGTGGTCACCTCCAATGGGCACCAATACACTCTCCGTGTGCCGGCAGACCTTCCTGAATTTTGTGATGCCGTGGGCATAGACCTGATCGAATTGCCGGATTGGTACACGGAGTTCCTGCACCCCATACCAGGCCGAAGCCCGCCGGACTCACCCCTATCTACACCTGACAAGCGCCAGGCGAAGAAAGCCAAGCATAGTAGGGGTGGTGGATCGAAAGCAGAAACCCCGAGAAGGCAGAACGAGGGTCCGAGGGAACCCATCTGCCCATCCTGTAGTCGCTTTGTAGAAGATTCCCCACCTGGAATTCCCCTCTTGCTGTTCCCCCCCCCCCAAATCCATGCCCCTATTGCCTGTGACATCCTCTGCTGGAGTTTTGCTGGGATCCCCCCCTCCCCCCCTTTTTTTTTTTTGTTGGTTTTCCCCTGCTGGCTGTTTGACTGCGGGTGGGGGCCTTGGCCACATTATCTTGCCCTGAGATTCGCCCTGGACGTGGCTCTCTGTCTGCTTGCTACTGTAGTGCGACCCCCAGACTCACGTCAGGTGGAGAGGGTTGCACGAGGCGAACACCCAGTAGCTTACTCATAGACCCGTGCAGGTAACTCTGTTAGCAGTTGGAATGCGAGGCACCGCATTCGCAGGTACCGTGCCTGCGGTCCATGAAGGGGTCTGATGCGGTGGTGTGTGGGATTTGGGTGGATCGGGCAGCTCGGGCTTCTTACATGTCTGCATGTTTGTCTCAGCTTACTATTTGATTTTAATTGTTGCAAGGGGCACAGCCAATGTTGGTGGGGGTGCTGGGTGAGTTGGGAGTGATGATGGGCGGGAACTTCCTTCATTTACTTACTGAATTGTATGCTGTTATATGTTTACTTCTATATGTCTGCATACTACTTTACCCGGATTTTTATGTTAATTTTACTTTGGTCATGCTCTTTAAACCGGCTGGTTCTCCTGATCATTACCTAAAAGGTCGGGTATCAACATTCAATAACATTATGCATTTATGCTTTTGCCAATAGGGCTGTGCGTGTATTCTTATGGTTATAACTTTTCTGTTATTATTTGCTGTGCAACGTGCGAGGTGCTGCCATATACGGTCCTCGCCTCCCATTTGCTACTCAAAGCTGCTAGTGTCCCGGCTGGGTCACTGGTAGCACTATACAACACAGGTGATATTCTTCTGTCGGGGGTAGTGCTTCTATCCACCCCGAGGGGAGATACACCGAGGAAACTTGCTTTTGCTCTGATCTTGTATTTTTCACTCTTCTTATTCTTCTTTCTCCTCTTTCTCCTTCTCGTCTCTACTCTTTCTCACTCAGATTCCGTCCGCATTTTCCTCCTCTGGGGATAAGGTCCCTGTAGTTCCTAAGTTAGTGCTCTCTGGGGTATATTACTGGTTTAACAGATCTGTCTTTTGCAGCCATCTAGGTTGGGCTTGGTTCTCCGATCATCTCCTCCTCCTCTGCCTGTGACTCCAACCATGGCCTACTCGTCACTGGGTGGTCATCCATTGGTGATCTCGCATAATGTGAGGGGTTTGAACATCCCTGAACGCCGCACCTCCCTGCTGAGAGAACTTAAAAAGGGTAAGCCCCATTTTGTATATTTACAGGAAACCCATTTCAAGACACACCAAATCCCAAAGCTTTCTAGTCCGTCTTTCCCCAGGGTGTTTCACGCCACTAATAGCGAGGCAAAGTTGAGGGGTGTGGCGATTCTGGTTCACAGGGAGGCTCCTTTCGTGGTATCGGGGCAGCTGTGTGACCCAGAGGGCAGGTATATTTTTCTCAGAGGTTCCTACGGGAACGCACAAGTAACTCTGGCAAATGTGTACTTCCCTAACAGAGCCCATATATCATTTTGTCGGAAGATCATTAGGGAACTTAGTGAGTTTGCGCAGGGGTGTATCATTTTGGGGGGCGATTTCAATGTGCCCCTTTGCCCCTTAGTTGACACCTCGAATGGGAAGACATGCATCGCGTATAAAGTGCTGAGACGCATTAAGCTACTACTACAATCCTTACAACTAATGGATTCGTGGCGATTCCTCCACCCTGAGGGTCGCGACTTCACCTATTTTTCTGTTCCACACTCTAGATATGCGAGGCTAGAATACCTTTTTGTGTCCCAGCGTGACCTCGAGCAGGTTAATGGGGCACATATAGGCACGCAGACTTTTTAAGACCACGCTTTTCAATCTCAGTGTCTTTGGGGCTGGTAGACTTGCCTCGACGACAACTCACATGGAGGCTTAACGCCTCATTGTTGACAGACCCTACGACGCTTCCTACAGTGACTAATAGCTTGAAGGAGTTTTTCAGACTCAATGTTGATCAGGGTACTGATCCGCTTGCTGTCTGGGAGGCGCACAAGTGCTCCATCAGGGGCATCTTGATGGGCCTTGGAGGCAAGAAAAAGAGGGAAAGAGAAGCTAAAATCCAACAGCTGGTTACCAAAATTGCTGCTCTAGAAGCCCTACACAAGCAGTCCCTCTCTGTTTCATCAGCCACATCGCTCCTAGAGGCGCGGAGGGATCTGCAGCAGATACTTGACTCTAGGGCCAAGCGTATGCTATTTTTTCGGAAAAGGTTGTACTACGAATCAGGTAACAAGGCCGGCAAATTCTTGGCGAGGGCGCTCAGAGAGTGTACTTTCGCAAATAATATTGCGGGCATCAAAGGTGCTAATGGGAAATTGGAAGTGACGTCAGAGGCTATAGCAGACCGTTTCCACGACTTCTACACTAAGCTCTATAATCTTCCACCCCAGTATAAACATCTGGATATGACAGGGGACAGGGCTAGAATCATTAATGACTATCTTACTAAGAGTGGTATGCCTACCCTTTCGGACTCCGACGCTGCTCTCCTTGAGGGACCTATTACCTCTCAGGAGGTGGGTTTAGCCATTGCTCAGCTTAAACCTGGTAAGAGTCTGGGCCCAGACGGGTACACGGCCGTGTACTATAAGACATTCAGTGACCATTTGACGAGGCCCCTCAGAGATGCATTGAACTCGTTGTCAGCTCCTAGGAGTGTTACCCCAGATTTTCTCTCGGCGCACATAACAGTTTTAGCGAAACCTTGATTGGCTTAGAGCAGGTGGGCTTTGTGCCGGGCAGAGACGCCAACGATAATACTACCAAGGCGCTTCTACTGATACATGCGACGAAGGTTAAAACCATCGAGGGCCTTCTCCTCTCTACGAATGCGGAGAAGGCCTTTGATCGGGTGGCCTGGGACTTCCTGCTGGCGGTGTGTAGGCGGGTGGGACCCCACATGCTCACCTGGATAGCGGCGCTGTATCAAAACCCCTCGGCCCAGATTAGGTTAATGGACTTCTTTCAAAGAAGGTCGTGATAAAGAATGGGACACGCCAGGGGTGCCCTCTCTCGCCCCTACTATTTATCCTATCGCTTGAGCCCTTTATCCGGACGGTTAAACTAAATTCGGCAATTAGCGGGTTTCGGGTGGGGGACAACGAGTTCAAGATAGCAGCATTCGCCGACGACCTCTTGTTCTTTTTGACAGACCCACATATCTCCCTCCCGGGGCTGATGCTCGAGTTCTCGCAATATGGATACATTTCTAACTTGAAAATAAATTACACCAAATCTGAGGCTCTCAACATCTCTCTCCCAGATAGGGTGCTGGCACAGGCTAAGGCTAATTCCTCCTTTCGTTGGGAGCCCAGGGCTCTTAGGTACCTGGGTGTTTGGCTCACTCCCCACCTTTCGGATGTTTTTAGCACTAACTTCCCTCCCCTCCTGATGCGCACGCTTCCAGTGTCAATCCCCAGAAGCTTCTTTGTTTCCCTAAATGCTATCTTACTGCGCTTCCTATGGAATCGCAAGAAACCGAGAATCAGGCTTACGAGCCTGATGAAGCCTAAGGACGCAGGGGGCCTGGGTCTGCCAGACTTTAGGTCATACTACCACGCAACACACCTGGCCCGAATAGTGGATTGGCACTGTCACAAGACCACGAAGGGGTGGGTTGACCTGGAGGGGGAGATCTGTCCGTTGACCCTTGGGTTCCTACCCTGGGTTCCTAAATCAGCTTACCCAATCGCCATACGCAGGAACCCCATTACGGGACCTACTCTGGAGATATTTCATGCGCTGGCGAAACAGAAGGGCATTTCTTCCACTCCGGGCCCCCTCACGCCCTTGGCAGGTAATCCAGGCTTCATACCAGGATTAGACAATGCTTCACTTAGGCCATCGCCCCAGTCGGATCCTCTTCTGGTAGGTGACTGTTTTGGGGGTAATAAACTGAAAGACTGGTCGGCTATTAAGGCCGATAACAACCTCCCCCGCCTGCGACTTTGGATGTATTTCCAGTTGCGCAGCTATGTTAACTCACTTAAAGTATCCTCGAACCTCACGCGGCCGTTGACCGAGTTGGAGTTGGCCTGCCGCGCACGGTCCCCTTTGGCTAGGGCAGTTTCTGTAGCTTATTCTTGGCTGCAGCAGCATGGGGAGGCGGGGCAGATTGGACACAGGGAGAGATAGTCGGAGGAACTGGGTACAGACATTTCTGCAAAACAATGGCGGTATGCATGTATAATGGCACACAAATGCTCTATTAGCTCACGGTTACAGGAAACCAGCTACAAGCTACTGACCCGCTGGTATAACACGCCTGATAGACTGCACAGATGGGATCCTCAGATACCTCAAGCTTGCTGGAGGTGCTTGGGCGATAGGGGCACATTGCTCCACATCTGGTGGGACTGCCCCATGATCTCCTCCTACTGGTTGGAGGTGAGACGGGTCATTAAATTGATCACCGACTCTAAGCTAATTTTGGATGCCCCATGTTGCCTGCTACACCTGACCTCCTTCTCTCTAACACGGTACAAAAAATACTTGACCAAGCATTTATTGAATGCAGCTAAATCATTGATTCCCTTGCACTGGAAATCCTCCAGAGCTCCAACCATACGAGAATGGCTCCATAGGGTGAGCGAAGTGTACGAGATGGAGGACACGTTGGCGCAAGACAGGGGCACAGCCGAGGGCTTCCATGCAACCTGGAAGACTTGGATTGTTTTCAGATACTCCAAAGACTTTGACAACATAATGGATGGATCCATTTCCGGGGGGCCCGTTTAGAGAATCTATTCTTACATATTGGACCCCGGACCCCAAGGGTGCGATTGACCTTGATTGACTCACCTACACACCATTGGTGACCTTTTCCCATACCCCAGGGGCTTTATGACTGCTCTATAAATGCCTTATCCCCTTACTTTTACTTTTACTTTTATTCTCATTCTTCTATTCTTCTCATTCTTCTTTCTTTCTTCTCTTCTCCTCCCCGCTATAATTGCTTCCTTAAGGTGACAAGTTAGAAGTTAAACGTCGCAGAGACCTACCGATCTCTGTGAAGTAGATGTTGCTTCTGTAGTTGGAGTTGAACTTGGCATAGATGTTTGTGGTTCTCATTATGCTTGTATATGTGGTTCACGGATGCTCTTCATGGACATGGGGACCCTCTTATGCCTTTTTACTCTTCACATATGTATACCATTGTTATGCTGTGTGCTGCTTGTTATTAAGTCATTATGTCTTGGTTATACTACAATTGTACTTGTCTCAGTTTATGATTGCTGTACTTGTCTTGATCTGTTGTTTTCAATAAAGCTTCTTTGAATATAAAAAAAAGAAACTAAGCTACGTATGCGCAGCTCAGTGTGCATTTTATTAACCACCTTGGCAGTATTCCCGAGTCTTACTCGGGGTTAAATTTCTGTGCTGCGATCGGTAACCCCCGAGTCAGACTCGGGCTCGCCTTGCAGCATCCACAGGCATGGTTCTCTTACCTTGTCCCTGGATCCAGCGATGCATCCGCGCTGTGTGAGCGAGTGGCGTCCTCACTCGATTCACACAGTGTCCCCGAGTGACGTCGATCTCCGTTCCCTGCGCCGTTACGACGCACGGGGGCGGATAACGGCGCCAAATTCAAAAATGTAAACAAACACATTACTTACAGTATACTGTAATCTTATAGATTACAGTACTGTATGTAAAAAATACACATCCCCTTTGTCCCTAGTGGTCTGCCCAGTGCACTACATGTTCTTTTATATAATAAAAACTGTTCTTTCTGCCTGCAAACTGTAGATTGTCCACAGCAACCAAAAAGTGTCCCTTTATGTCAAAAGTGGTTTTAGACCAGCTAGAAAACAGATATAATAAATTAGAATCACTTGCAGAATTGAGCGATAGCGATATGTGGGGAAATTCGTCATAAAAAAATAAAAGTAATGACAGCGACAATTCTGCAACTGAACAAATTTCAGTGTTTTTGATTTGATTACATTATTGAATAATTTCATTATAATTATATTATTATTTGTTATAATTATTTATAGTTATTTATTATAATATAATTTATGATTTTGTTTTTCAAACTTTTTCATACCCGAGATGTCTACTAGACTCGTGTTTGGACAGATTTAAGTGAGTTTTTCCTAAGAATTACAGGCCTACAATGTAAAATGCCAAATTTCCTTTCAAAATAATGGTATCGCTTTTAGCACCTAAAATCTGAGAGAATCATACCGCCAGGGAGGTTAAAGACCGTGAGCAGGCAAGCAAGTATATTGCAATAAAATAATATTGCAACAAAAGGCCTGTCTACTTGCAGTTTTTGAATTAGAGACTTAAGTTCCACTTTAATTCCCATGAAGGGAGTTCATCAACATCACATCACAGGAGCAGAGGTGAGTATAGGTCCGCTGAAACGTAATATTAAAGGTTTCGGTTTAGGTTTGTTTTCTTAAATAACAAACATGTTATACTTACCTGCTCTGTGCAATGGTTTTGTACAGAGCAGCCCCAATCCTCTTTGTCTTGGGTCCCATGCTGGCACTCCTGGCTCCTCCCACTTGACCAATAGCAAGCTGCTTACTGTGGGGGCACTGGTGTGTTCTCGTTCCCAAGCCTCGCTCTATGTATCCATAAGACACATAGAGCCACAGCCTGGCCCTGCGTTCAGCTCTCTCCTCATTGGCTCACTGGCTGTGATTGACAGCAGCGGGAGCCAGTGGACAATGAGGAGAGAGAGAGAGACCCAGGACAGCCAAGGCACATCGCTGGATCAAGATGGAGCTCAGGTGAGTATTGAGGGGGGCTGTGGGGGGAGCAGCACACAGAGGTTTCTTTACCTTTATGCATAAAATGCATGAAGGTAAACAAAACTTCAGCCTCTGTAACCACTTTAAGGGCTGCATTAGTGCAACAAATATTATCCACCTCAATACAGGACACTTTCACTAACTTCCTGCCCAGGCCAATTTTCAGATTTCAGTGCTGTCATACTTTGAATGACAATTGCACGGTTATGCAACACTGTACCCATATTACATTTTTATCATTTATTTTAAACAGATAGAGCTTTCTTTTGGTGGGATTTAATCACCACTACATTTATTTTTTTATTTGTTTGTGCTAGACAAATGAAAAAAGACAGAAGATTTTGAAAAAATAAATAAAGAAAATACTTTCTGTCATGGATCTTGAGATATTAAAGTGTTTCTATGTGAAATCCTAATTCATGTATTGCAGAAGATGAGACATTGTGGAGTACATATTGCAAGAGATACTAGAAGTGGCTTAATTTGTCCTGACTAGGTCACTAGGACAATGACCCTTCAATGCTTGGCTCCGACTAGTGAAATAAGTGGAGCCGGGCTTGTGAGAGACATTTTATTGTCCAGTGTGTAGAGGTGTTAATTGTTGTTCTGATTGCTTCATTGTAGTAATTACCCCCTGGGGGCTTCTGTCTCAATACACATAGTCATGCTATTCAAGCTTTGGGACCAATCTCTGCTGAGTCATTTTGAAGTCCTCATTTGCATGGAAGAGGATCTGAGTGTAAACCACAAATGTACTTTACAATTGACCAATAGAAAAGCGGTTGTTGGGGGCTGGATGTTCCAAATTATGTATAAAAGTGTGCTGTGTACTTTCAATAAAGCAGTTCTGGTTGAACATACATACAACTCGCTTGGTGTGTGTTCTTCATGGATCCAATCGGCACATAGCTGTAGGTTGGATCCCGGAATCTTGGATGACTGGACCCTCAGATGTTGCAATCTGCAAGCTGATCGAATAGAAGCAGAGGAGTGTCGGGAGAGCAGGACCTGGGCGAGAAAGGGTCTTGTCACATTGGTTGGCAGCAGTGGGATTTGCTCTCCAGTTACTGGGACAACTCCAAACCACCACCATGAATGACCAGCTATGCAGCCTGCAGGAGAACCATGCTAAAAGACTTGCTTGAAGAGCCGTGGAGGGACTGGTGGGAAGAACAAGGCCACCCTGATCATTACGCTAGCCAAAATGGATCAGAGGGATGGTGATGCAGGACCCCGGTCAGTTGAAGACTTGTTCCAGCAGCGAGTTCAACAGCGGTTGGCATTATATGGTGCTAACCCATCAGAGACCGCCAGACAGAATACCATTAGAGACCTCCAGTGGCAGGATGAGAGAGAACGAGAGCGTCAACAGAGAGAACAAGAGCGTCAACAGAGAGAACGAGAGCGGCAACAGGAGCTGAGAATTGCAGAAATACGGCTATCAGTGAAAACGCCTAAAGAAGTAGCACCAAATGAAAGAAGAGGAGAGGTACAGATACCAGTAACCATGGAAGAGGAATTCAGAAGGAGGTTGCGAGAGAAGCATATACAGCACAGAGGACCAGTATCAGAGGAGGTCCTGCTTGGATGGTCTGATTCGATCCGCTGGGAACTCTGGAAAGAAGCGCTAGCCCGCGAGCAGCGACACCAGGGAAAAGATCTCCCCTCCATCCATAGAAGGTACTGGTCCCAGTATGAAGTAAGAATGCTGTTATTGGGGGAATAACCGAAGCAGGAGTGGACAACAGAGTTAAGCAGGCTGATCTGGGCAGAGATGCGGTTGGACTAGAGCTACAGAGCCCTCCGGTGGTATGCAGTCCAAGAGTGCCCGTGGTCAGCGGATGACAGCCCCACGGAAGGCTTTGACTATGATGGCCTGGGATTGTTGTATTGGAGGATGTCCAGGGATCCCAACTTTGGGAGCGATCGGGAGTGGCATTGGGAGGAAATAATGGAGCACAGAGAGCGAAGACTGAATGTCCCGGAAGTGCACTGGTTACAGGAAGATTTGGAATTTCTGGCTGCTCAGGAATGGGAACTGGAAATCGACTACAAACAGCTGCTAGACTCCGCTCAGCAGCAGGGTGAGGTTCCCTTTGCCTGGGACTATGAGGAAATATCAGTTGACAACACTGAAATCCTAGATGATGAATCGGCAGTGGAAAATCTGGAGATTGCCATTCCCAAAGCTGAAGTACTGACCGCAGGGCCGAGCTCTGCTAACCTCTGCTCAGTACCTAGAGCATCTTCTGGGTTACATGGACAGGAGATGGTGAACCTCTATCCCCAGACACCAGTTGCAAAGACAGGGGATTTAATTTTCTGCTGAGGAAGAACTACCTAATGAGCCTCCAGCAGAAGAGCTGGGATCAGGGCCAAACTTCACTGTGCTCTGCCCAGCACCGGGACCAACTGTGGAGTTCCAGGGAGCCGGGGCAGTTGGCCCCCCTCCCCAGCAACCAGCTGAGGTGGTGAAGCTCTTACTCTCAGCTGAATCACTGACAGCAGGACAGGATGCTACTGGCGGCTGCACCCCACTACAGCTTGAGCGGATATCGGTGGATGGGACTGTGGTCTCCACTCACAGAAACCCAGCGGAAGAGCTGGCAACAGAGCAGAGTGCCCCAGGCCTCTGCTTTCACCTAACAGAAGAGGGGGTTCCTGTGGTAGTGGATGGGACTTCGATCTTCACTGACTCAACCCCAGAAAATGATACGGCCCTGAGACAGGAGGATGTCGGCTTTGCTTTACAAGCATCGGGGGATTTTCACCTAGCACCAGTGGTTGGGACTTCAGTCTCCACTGGTATACCCCAGGAATGGTGGCCAGTTGGCCCAGATCCCCAACAGCATGATGAACTGAGCCCGGCCACCCTGACTTCTCTCCAGTGACTGAAAGGACTCCAGGGAGAAAGGCCAGTCCAGGCCTCGCCCCAGTGGCAGGCGTATTCCCTGAGAGAGGCAGAGGATGGCGGGGTAAATAATGATCTGTTTGGAGCAAGTTATTTGGGGTACTGTATGGATACTGGCATTGGGGGACTGGAACTACTGACGAAGTTCAGAGTCAACCCATTTGTGTCTCCTACTGTGTTAGTCTCCTGCCAAAAGGGGAGCTGTGTGCCAGACCTACCCGGGACAGAGACTTTTGGAGAGGACTTCTTGCCGACCGATTATGGGCCAGGGCCTCAAACCAGGAAGGCGGATGGTTTATCCCGGCAGACAGTCCTGGAACCTTAAGACTACTTTTCCAACATCCTCGAGTGGACCCGTTTGGGTCCCACTGTGGATGTTGAACTGCTTCCCAGAGGGAGTAATGTCATGGATCTTGAGATATTAAAGTGTTTCTACGTGAAATCCTAATTCATCTATTGCAGAAGATGAGACATTGTGGAGTACATATTGCAAGAGATACTGGACTTAATTTGTCCTGACTAGGTCACTAGGTCAATGACCCTTCAATGCTTGGCTCCGACTAGTGAAATAAGTGGAGCCGGGCTTGTGAGAGACATTTTATTGTCCAGTGTGTAGAGGTGTTAATTGTTGTTCTGATTGCTTCATTGTAGTAATTACCCCCTGGGGGCTTCTGTCTCAATACACATAGTCATGCTATTCAAGCTTTGGGACCAATCTCTGCTGAGTCATTTTGAAGTCCTCATTTGCATGGAAGAGGACCTGAGTGTAAACCACAAATGTACTTTACAATTGACCAATAGAAAAGTGGTTGTTGGGGGCGGGATGTTCCAAATTCTGTATAAAAGTGTGCTGTGTACTTTCAATAAAGCAGTTCTGGTTGAACATACATACAACTCGCTTGGTGTGTGTTCTTCATGGATCCAATCGGCACATAGCTGTAGGTTGGATCCCGGAATCTTGGATGACTGGACCCTCAGATGTTGCAATCTGCAAGCTGATCGAATAGAAGCAGAGGAGTGTCGGGAGAGCAGGACGTGGGCGAGAAAGGGTCTCGTCACACTTTCTTTCTGTTATAAAATTTTGCAAAAAAAAAGTAATTTTTCTCCTTCACTGGTGTATGCTGACGAGTCGGCACTGATAAGCAGCACTGATAGGCTGCACTGATAATCAGGGTATTGCCAGTTAACAGCAATCCTTTCCTCACACAGACACAGTGTGTGAGGAAAAGACTGCTGATAACGGAAAGTCTGTTTACATGTGATCAGCTGTGATTGGACACAGCTGATATAGGGCCACTGTGTTTTGCCTTTTATCACGATCTGTGACTCTGGGAGGACATCCATAGATGCCCTTCCAGAACTGGATGACCGTGCTATAGTCATCTTTTGGTTATATCATGGTTGGGAACCAGTTACTGTAATGTGAAAAATATGCACTGCAACAAAGCAGAAATATTAGAATGAGCTCTTAGTCTTTTCATTACAGGCTGGGCTTATTTACAAGTTTTAGGGCCCATTCACATCTTTGAATTTTTGGTTTTCCAATGGAAATGCATCAAAATGCACGTCAATGTGTATTAACGTGCAGTTTAACAACTATTGCAATGAACTGTTTAATGCCCTTCATAATGCACCTGCATCATTGCATGTCTTGATACATGATGCAATGATAAGTATTATGAGGGATTTCAATGGAAAACTCATTAGACAAAGGTGTAATTCCAGCTAGTATGTTGTGACCAAGTCCCTTTAAAGACTCCATTTAACTTAAAGTAGTACTGAACCCAGGACTCTGCATTCACTATATCTGGCCTCCCACAGTACACAGACCATGGAAATGCAATTATTTTAGTAAATATAAACTGTTAGATACCTTTTCTCATCAGCATTTTATAGCAGTTTTGTGACTTCTATTAGTGTCTTGTTAAAGCTTGTAGGATGAGTTTTCATACCACACTGGCTGACCTATCAGGATTCAGGAGTCAGGACCACTGACTCTGTCTGGACAGTGATGATTGGCCCTGTGCTAATCACATGCACTCTCTCAAGAAAAAAACAACTCTCAATACACACCAAACTGAGCATGTGCAGCCTGACTTCCTGTAACTTTATCTTATCTGGACATGTTTTGGAGACAGTGGAAGAAGGGGAGGATCAGAAGACAGGATCCATCAGCCTTTTTTACACAATTTGGAGAATTAACCCCTTAGGTTCCACAGTGAGTATAACAAGCATGTTTTACTGCATATACCGATTTTACTGTTGTGGGTTTAGTAACACTTTAAACTTTAAATGGAAAAATGCAGGTCAATGCATCATGCAGTACTTTTTGCTACACATTATAACACCACATTGGTATGAAAAAGCCTTGCTACTAACAATGTATTTACTCCTATCTAATCTATGCATTTTTTACGTACTGGAAAAGGCAGCGTATTGCCTGACAAGCTTTCTGGTGTGAACAAGTCTTGAGTGTGCATATTGAGAAAACAAAATTAACTGTGGGCTGTAAATAAAGAGGTGAAGAAGTGGAGCTGTGACTTGTTAAAAATCTACTTGCGATATAGCAATCTGTTCACACGCAGCTATCATCCTACACACCGCTCGAAGATAACCTATAACCACTTACATTAATAATAGGTTTAGAATTTAAAGCAAACATAATGATACTGTGAATAATAAAACTCATATAAAATAGTGAGCCAAAAAAAAGAAAAACTGTATTTTTTCCATAGCAAGCACATTTTACTGGGGAAGTAAGAAAAAAAAAACAGCTGGAAATTAACTGGTTGCTATAGGCAACATTATCTCCACTTTTAAAATTGGTGATTCTCACCAGGAAATGAAATTTCAACATATTCTGTAGTATATCACCATCGCTGCTCTTCTTGTTACGGGGGGGGGGGGGGGGGGGGGGGGGGGGGGGGGGGGGGGGGGGGGGGGAGAGAATTCTGCTGAAACCAACGCTGAGATAAAAATCCATTTGTCATTTCAGTATGACAAATGCACGCTGCAAAGTTCAGTATTTTAATGTTCAAATCTGTGTCTGAGCAGTGCCTGGACGCTAGATACATGCTGTATTTAAAGTGTAACTGAAGTCAAATCTTTTTTTTTTTTTCATTTTGTCATTTTGCATGGAGCAAGACCCCTTTCACACAAAGGGTCCAATCAGGTCCCCCTCTCAGTTTTTTAGGCAGACCTGATCAGATGGTTCATTTATCCCTATTGGTCTAATTCAGCCCCGGTTCACACTGGTGGGTTTTGACATGCAATTTGGCATGTCAAATCGCATGTCAAAACGGCAGATTTTGCCGCAAATTGCCGGCAATGGCACTGTCCTAATCAGTGCGACGCTGCATCTGTGGCATTGCACCGATTTCAAAAAGTAGTCTCTGTACTACTTTTTGCGATTTCAGCCTGCGATTTACATTGACATCTGTGCAGAAACCTGCACAGATGTCTCTAAAATCGCGGCTGAAATCAGGACTGCCAGTGGGAGTGAAATTGTGCGAGTTCAGCTGAACTCGTACGGCTTCATTCCCGCAGCCCAGTGTGAACATGGGCATAAACAGGTTTGTGTCTATTTATACTTGCCTACCTCTGATCCGGTCTGCTAAAGATAACGGAAGGGGGATCTGTCCTCCTATATCTAGGACCTGATCAGATGGTTCATTTATCCCTATTGGTCTGATTCAGCCCTGGTTCACACTGGTGCGTTTTGACATGCAATTTGGCATGTCAAATCGCATGTCAAAACGGCAGATTTTGCCGCAAATTGCCGGCAATGGCACTGTCCTAATCAGTGCGACGCTGCATCTGTGGCATTGCACCGATTTCAAAAAGTAGTCTCTGTACTACTTTTTGCGATTTCAGCCTGCGATTTACATTGACATCTGTGCAGAAACCTGCACAGATGTCTCTAAAATCGCGGCTGAAATCAGGACTGCCAGTGGGAGTGAAATTGTGCGAGTTCAGCTGAACTCGTACGGCTTCATTCCCGCAGCCCAGTGTGAACATGGGCATAAACAGGTTTGTGTCTATTTATACTTGCCTACCTCTGATCCGGTCTGCTAAAGATAACGGAAGGGGGATCTGTCCTCCTATATCTAGGCAGATCGGATCAGAGGGCAGTTTGGTGTAAAGGGACAGTGGAGTCTGTTTACACCCAGCCACCCATAGAGCAGAGAGGGCTCTACCCATGTCTGCTCTGCAGAAACTGAGCTGACACAGACCTGTCATCTGCCTGCTCTGCTCAAAAGAAAGATCCCCTGCGGATCTAATCGGCTTCTGCCCCATGTGTATGGGGCCTGAGGGAGGTTTATAACCGCTGTCAGTTTTTTTTGTCATCTGTGTCCCATATTGGATAATTTCTTTCACTTCTTGACCCATACCCAAAACAGGAAGTGAGAGAAAATCCCTCCAAAGTGAGGGAATCCTGGGGTATCACCAGAATGACCAGAACTAGTGTCCTTATTAGAAGCTTTCCCTCCAAAATGAGGGAAACCTAGGGTATCACCAGGGTCACCAGAACTAGTGTCCTTATTAGAAGACTTCCCTCCAAAGTGAGGGAATCCTAGAGTATCACAGGGTCACCAGAACTAGTATCCCCATTAGAAGACTTCCCTCCAAAGTGAGGGAATCCTGGGGTATCACCAGAGTGACCAGAACTAGTGTCCTTATTAGAAGGCTTCCCTCTAAAGTGAGGGAAACCTAGGGTATCACCAGGGTCACCAGAACTAGTGTCCCTATTAGAAGACTTCCCTTCAAAGTGAGTTAATCCTAGGGTATCAACAGGATCACCAGAACTAGTGTCCCCATTAGAAGACTTCCCTCCAAAGTGAGGGAATCCTAGAGTATCACAGGGTCACCAGAACTAGTGGCCCTATTAGAAGACTTCCCTCCAAAGTGAGGGAATCCTGGGGTATCACCAGGGTCATCAAAACTAGTGTCCCTATTAGAAGACTTCCCTCCAAAGTGAGGGAATCCTGAGGTATCAACAGAATCACCAGAACTAGTGTCCCCATTAGAAGACTTCCCTCCAAAGTGAGGGAATCCTGGGGTATCACCAGGGTCACCAGAACTAGTGTCCCCATTAGAAGACTACCCTTCAAAGTGAGGGAATCCTGGGGTATAACCATTGTCACCAGAACTAATGTCCCCATTAGAAGATTTACCTTCTATTATTTTTCTGGTGTCGAGTCAAAATCTGGGATTTTTTTTTACCTTCACTTTTGATGATAATGGTAAACAGAAAAAGAGAGAAGGTGAATCCCCCTAATGGAGGCACAGACAGCAATAAAAAAAAATCGTTGAGGGGCTCTAATCCCTCTCCACTATCCTAAAAAAAAAAAGTTTTCCCTTTAGCAAACGTCATGGCCCTGTGTACAGACTGCTTGTTAGAAAGGTTGTAATTAGGCCTCAATCACATGACCAAATCGGCCAATGTTTGGCAAATATGCTATGGATATATTTCACTTAACTCTTGTATCACAATTATTGTGTTGACTTCAGTGTATAATACTCATAAACGTTTATTTGATTATTTGTTTCCTTAAAGAAGTTTAGCCCCTGAAAAAAAAGGTTGGTATTATTTTTACTCTCGCTTTTACAATCCCTTTTAGATTGTAAGCCCTCACAGGTGGGACCCTCCTAACATTCTTGTCTTAAACTGTTATGCAACTGTACTATCTCCCTTTATTTTGTAAAGCGCTGTGCAAACTGTTGGAGATACATAAATCCTGTATATTAATAATAACTAGACTCTGAGGCCTTGTACACACGAGCAAATTAATTTGTTCAAATCGGTCGGACAGACCGATTTGAACAAATCTGTCTGCTGGGATGTATTGGTTTGATCATGTACACACGATCAAACCAAAATCCCCGCCAGCAGACAGCGTGCTGACGTGTCGGTGACGTGGCGGTGACGTTGACGCCGCCACGTCACCGCACCAGGAAGTTAAACACTTCCGCGCATTCGTCAAAACCATTCGACGCGTGTGCGTGCAGATATGTCTGCTGGTTAGCGTACTAACCAGCAGACATGTCGGGCGGACGCGTTCCCAGCCGACAGATTTGAAAGCATGCTTTCAAATCTGTCGGGTGGCCAAATCCGTCTGTTTGCCCGTACACACGATCAAATCTGTCTGCTGAAACGGTCTGGCAGACCGTTTCCAGCAGATAGATTTGATCGTGTGTACGCGGCCTGAGGGCAATACCAATACAACAACTATTGTTTCCAATAAGCTCAGTTCACACCAATGTGTTGTGTTGGTGTGCTCTTTGTGAAAATGTAGCACGCTGCATTGCCCTATATTGCCCTGAAGTGCACATTAACCTCCCTGACGGTATGATTATGACGGATTTTTGATGCTGATAGCGGTACAATTGTTTTGCATGGAAATTTGGCGTTTTATATTGTAGGTCTGTAATTCTTATGCCCCGTACACACGATCGGAATTTCCGATCGTGTGTAGCCCCATCAGAGTTTTTTAATCGAAAATTCCGATGAATTCCATCAGACTTTAGATATAGAACATGTTCTATATTTTTTTCCGATGGAATTTGGCTGGGCAAAAGCCCGATCGTGTGTACGCATCATTAGAAATAACTCACTTAAATCTGTCCAAACAAGAGTCTAGTAGATATTCCCGGGTATGATAACGTTTGAAACACAAAATCATTAATTATAATATAATACATAACTAAATAATTATAACAAATAATCATATAATAGTAATAAAAATTATTCAAAAATGTAATCAAATCAAAAACACTGAAATTTGCTCAGTTGCAGAATTGTCGCTGTCATTACTTTTATTGTTTGATGACGAATTTTCCCACAAATCGCTATCGCACAATTCTGCAAGTGATTCTAATTTATTATCGCTGTTTTCTAGCTGGTCTAAAACCACTTTTGATGTAAAGGGACACTTTTTGGTTGCTATGGACAATCTACAGTTTTCAGGCAGAAAGAAAAGTATTTATAATATAAAAACTGCATGCAGGGCACTGGGCAGACCACTAGGGACAAAGGGGATGGTGTAATTATTTGATACAGTACTGTAATCTGTAAGACTACAGTATACTGTATCTATATTGGTGTCTCGGTTTTAATTAACCCATACTCCTTTGGTGTTTAATCTTAAAAAAAAAAATATATATATATATATATTTTTATTAATTGTGTTCTCCCCACTCAGCCTTTTCTGGCCAGCGTTTCATTCAGCTTGGATGGGCTTGCCTCTCTCCCTCTGGGAAAGTGTCACCGTTCTTACATTCTGAATATTCTGCTTTTGTGGTCGTCTTCAGGCGCATGGGTAAGCTTGAATTTATTGGTCTCTGCAAGCCAGGAAATATTGGGCCAGATTCACAGAGCGATTACGCCTGCGCAACAGGAGATGCGCGTGCGTAAGTCTAAATGTGCGCGTGCGTTTCGATGCACGGCATCCCCGAAACGAGATACGCAAGAAATCTACTTTTTTTTGTCCAGTGTAATTTCGTTAGACAGGCGCATCCGTCCGCGCAAAACTGCGCTAGACAGATCATTGATTTGCTAGTCAAATATGCTAATGAGGGACTTACGGGGATCCACAAAAGAACGTTGGGGCAGCGCAGGCTACGCAGTGTGCGCAACAGCAAAATGTCCTGACCATATAAAAGCTGGTCTAAAAAGAGAAAAAACGTCTACATGTTAGATAAAGCAACACTGTTAGTGAGGAGCTCAGCAGTCACACGTGTTGCACAACAATCTGTATGCCAACATGCCAGGGGCATTGTCGCGCATAGCTATACTACTGACTTTAGATGAGCAAAGAAGGAGGAGGGCACGGAGGATGGCACGGGAGAGGATATACCGCACACGCATAGACCTCTTTGGCATGAGTGATTCTGAGGTGTATCGCATCTTCAGATTCACCCCTCATGCCATCATGGAATTAACCACAACCCTGCAGGAGGACATCACCAGCCCAACACACCGCTCACATGCAGTGCAGCCACTGGTCAAGGTCATGGCAACACTCCATTTCCTTGCCAGTGGCTCTTTTCAAAGAACAAGTGGAGTGGTGGCTGGGATGTCACAATCCTCCATGAGCAGATGTGTGCACCAGGTTGTCCCAGCAATCCTCAGACACATGGCCAACCAAATCATCAAACCCACCACTGAGGACCTGCGGCTGAAGGCAATGACAGATTTCTACAGAATTGCAAGATTCCCACGCACCATCGGGGCCATTGATTGCACACATGTGACACTCCAGCCCCCCCATGAGACAGAGCACATGTACCGCAATTCGGAAGCATTGGCATTCCATCAACGTACAGGTGATAGTCGATGCCCAAGGCCTCATATGGCACGTCCGTGCCAAACACCCCGGATCCAGCCATGACAGCTACATATACAATCAGAGCCACATCCTAAAGGAATTCGATCAGAACGTGTATGGGGCCACCTGGCTGGTTGGTGAGTGACATGGGTGGCAGGCATGACTGTACCCCCCCATGATGCACACATCACAAGGGGCACATGCATGACTAACATCCTCCTGTCTTTTCCCTTACAGGTGACTCTGCATATGCACTGGGACCCCATCTCATGACTCCTATCCGGAACCCCCAAACCCCAGGAGAGGAAAGATACAATCAAGCACATGCCCAAACACGTGCAGTGGTGGAGCGCACCTTTGGCCTCCTGAAGTCACGTTTCCGATGCCTGGATAAGTCTGGGGGTACCCTCTTGTATTCCCCAAACTTCGTGTGCCATATCATCGGTGCATGTTGCATGCTGCACAACTTCGCAGTAAGAAAGGGCCTGCAGATTGACCTACGTCATGGGTCTTCAAACTACGGCCCTCCAGTTGTTCAGGAACTACAATTCCCATCATGCTTAGTCATGTCTGTGAATGGCAGTGTGTTACAATGCCTCATGGGATGTGTAGTTATGCAACAGCTGGAGGGCCGTAGTTTGAGGATCCCTGACCTACGTGATGACCTGACCCCTGAACCAGACAATCCCCCCCTAACCGAGGGTCCCCCGTCTTCTGAGGGAAGAGCAGCCAGGAGACAGCTCACATTGGGCATCTTTGCACGTTAAACACACACATTATTCATGGCACAATGAGAATGCATGCATGCACACCACATCCTCATCAAACTGGATTGGCACCAGTCCACCATGCAGGACTTGTGAGCAGCAACGCCACGCCAAGGCTCCAATTATGTCACTGTACATTCATACACCATTCACACGGACCTGGGGATCACTTCTCCCTGGTCCTGGGGAATCCTTCTCCACCAAAATTGAGGGTGACACCCCTTTTCCGGCAGAAATGTCACCCCCACATTCAAACAGCATTCACAACCCCAAAAAAAAAAATGACCAGCAAAATCAAAAAATTTCCAGCAAAAAAAAAAGAAAAAGGGGAGAAACAAATTAGTGCCCTTGACGTGAGCCACGCCTGGGGCGCCCCCGGCCACGGCCCCGGCTCCTCAGGGGAGACTCATGGGGGAGGGGGAAAACCTGGCGGCCTGCCCTCCAAGGCCACGGCTATTCTGTGCAGGGCACCACCTAGTGTTGCCGTGTTGGCCTGGATAGCCTGGGTGAGGGCCCTCACATCCTGCCCAACGCCTGCTGATGTAGTCTGCAGGTCGTTAAGGCAGTTTGTGAAAGCCTGGGAGTGGCAGTCCAGGTTCCCCAGCGTATCCTTGATGGAGGACAGGCTCTCCTCCATCCGCACCAATGTCTGGCTGACCTGTCCCAGATGGCGGGTCTGGAGGAACTGGTCCCTTCTCAGAGTGGCGGGCAGGAGATCGGCCACCCCCCTAGTCTTCTGGGTTGCCTTCCTGCCTCCAGCTGATGCTTGTGGCCGGGGAGAAGGGGAGGCCCCTGGCAGAGGAGCCATGTTGGGGGAGGAGGGGGGGGGCTCCCCCTTTGGGAGGGCTGGCTGCTGCCAGCCAGAGGGGAACGGTCCTCCAACAACAATAGGCCAGTGCCTGACATGGACTCCTCCTCAAACTCCTCCTCCTCAACCTCCTCCTCTTCAACCTCCTCCACGGACTCCGGCCTTGTCGGGGGGGCCTCATTAGGCTGCTGTCCTGGGGATGGTGCGGTCAGGCCAGATGGCCCTGCACCCTCCTGCACATCTGTGGATGACACAAAACATTTACAGGTTGGAGGATCCACACACTTTCCACATATTCCCTTTCACCCCCTCCCCCACACATGCTACACACCTGATATAAAAAAAAAACGTACCTGGCACCACGGGCTCCGGACTTGAGTCAAAGCCGCGCAGGCCCTCCACTTCATGCCGATGAAAGGTCAGGGCCACCGCATGCTCCTCCGCTGTCAGCCTAACACGGCATGGTGGGCCCCCTCCTGTGGCCCTGGCATGGGCAAGCATTTTGACCAGCTTCTTTTTGACCAGACGCCGGAGGTCATTAATCTTTTTATCAATCCCAGACCGGTTCCGTGTCTCCCCCTCCCCCGCTGAATTGACCTGCTCAGTGATGATGTCCAAAATCTCCCTCCTCCTGGCCGGGGTGGTGTTGGCACTGTCCGGGCCGTGGAGGAAACGCCCATAATCGCTAATGGCCCGGGCAAGAATTTTTTTCTCCCCCCAAAGTGAAATTTAGTTTTCTCTTTCTCTCTGTCATACTCATACAAAAACTCACTCCCAGTCAACAAAACTCATTTACAAAAACAAGCACAACCAATCAAGCAAGAACACACACAAAGAGAAAACTAACACCCAAAAAATCACACAAGCACTCAGCAAAAATCAGTCACAAAAACAAACAGCAACAATTAAGCAAGAAAACAAACGACCAGAAATATATCAAACAAACAGTCTCTCAAACACTTATCAAAAAACACTTTCAAAGATCTACTAACAAACACTTGATCACACAGTACACTAATCTGACAAATACAAAACACAACGCAACTAACAACGGGACAAAAGCACTTTGTTAAATGGGAAGGGACAAAGGGATGTACTTTTGCAATGGAAGTGCGTTTGTGTCTGTCTATTTATGCTGTCTGCGTAGTCCTTAGTCCATTTCCAATTTCACTTATTGCGCCGTTCCCGAGTTGTGAGCATGCGCACAGAGGTGCTGAGCATGGTCTCCTTCAAGCGCGCATGCGCGAGCCGGCCGGCCCTTCATTTGCATGGGGTCACGGCTCATTTCAATGTAACACGCCCACGTCCTTCCCAATTTGTATTACTCCGCCTTACGCCTCTGAAATAACGTTACGCATGCACAATTTTCTGCGTAAAAGCTACGAGAATAGGGTGATTACGCGGCTACATTGCGCAAGTCTAACGTAAAGTCAGTGCGCTACGCCGGTCCAATAATGCGCAGATGTACGTGAATCTGGCCCATTGTCTTTTGCATACTTCTGTATATTATATGTTTGACTTTTTGTTTTTCTTTTTGTTCTTTGGTGTATACTGTAGCTCACACTAATTAAATGTTTTCTCATATCTACATAGTTCTAAGCCTTGATTGCTATCTGGTCTCCCAGAAGAAGCTACGCAATGCGAAACATGTTGGGAAGCAGCAATCTACACTATTATGGCTTGATTGAAATATGTTAACCATGTGACCGCTTATTGTCTATGTATTTGTCTTGGTATCTATGCAAAACAATTGTGTTTTGCTGATCCTTTTCTATGATCCTATTTAATAAAGTGTATATTTTTTTATATATTCTGTACCTTTTTGGTCCAATCACATCTTCTTTCTCATTGTTATCAGTGAATATATATTTGCACCGTTAAGAAAATCCCATTCGCCCTACATTTGTTTTCTTCATTCAATCAATCTGGGATGTGGTGCCTATAAAACCTTGGTGTGCTATCTCTGATCAGACAAACTCTATACAGTATCTATATTGTGTTTTTTATTTTTTGAATTTGGTGCCAAACTCCATCCCTGTGCGTCGCAACGCTCACAGGGAACGGAGCTTGGCACTGTGAATCGAACGACACACGGCGGCTCACAGATCACAGCGGGGAGACATCGCAGGATACTGGGGACAAGGTGTTACGTACCTGCCAGATGAGCCTGACGTGTAGTGGGAAGGCTTCTCGTACAACCCCGGCTCAAGGACCACCGATGTTGCGACAGTGACCGCAAGAGCATGGCGGTGTATGGGTGCCTGGTTCGTCTTGGGTCTTGTCGGTTCAGCAGGTGCAGAAGGAAACAGGAAACCGGCTGGTGGGTGCACTGGCTGGGGAGACACTGAATATGTAGTCAGACAAGCCGGGTTTGGTAACAGACGATCAGATGTAGGTATAAACGACAGGCAGAGAATGGTCAGTATACAGGCAAGTTCGGCAATGGGAAATCAAGCAGCGTAGAGCTGAGCGTGGTCACAAGGCAGGCCGTGATCAGGATAACAGAGATCAATCGTAGTCAACACATCGGATCAAACACAGGAACCAGGTCAGATCACAGGAAGTCAAGTAAGAACTGCAGATCAGGCAGCGAAGACACAGTGCTGCCAAGGTGTTTAAATAAGGCAGCCTGTTGCCAATCATTGGAATCAGTCTGCACTGTTAACTCTTAGGTGGCAGGTCCATGTCACAAGGTAACCTCTACATGGATCCTGAGATGCAATCCCAAGTGTGGCTCAGGGTTACCGCTTTTGGTACTGAAAAATCATCCACACTCGGGAATAGAGCCAGGGAGGTTAAGGAAAGAAAAATTGTGTGCCTTGGCTCCTGTTCTGAGCAAAAAAAAAAAAAAAATGCACATAACTACAATGTGCACATCAGCTCAAGTGCATTTATCGTGCCATAATGCGAGCTAAATGCAATGGAAACGTTGTGAATCTAGCCTTAACCATACATTTGTCTCTATTCGTTCTACAAAAAATCCATGCATGATCCATACATGATGATTGTATCAGGCTGGGAGACCATATGAGGAGACCATTTTTTTGTATGGCAAAGTTATCGGTACTTGACCGAAAGTAGCGGCACTCGTACCCACCAGTAAAAAAACTGATATCAGTGCAACCCTATTTAGATAGAATCACATAGTCCAACTTGTTATAGTGAAATATTAATTTATCCTGTAAAAGATTATTTTATGAAATTCGTTCTCCCTGAAAAATGAAAATTTACATTTTTGGAACTATGGTGCCATCTGATGGCAAAGTGAATATGTATTTAAACACAGAGTTGATGATTATACTGCCCCACCAATCATAGAGAAGGTTACACCTTCTGGGCCAGGTTTATCAAAGTTTTATGAACTTTTTGCTTGCCACTCAATAAAATAGGAAGTCAGGTAACAAAAGGGGATGAAGCCATCAAGACACACACAGGCCCATCATATAGGGATCGCATCTGAAGGAGACTCATTATCACATAAGACGGCCATCATCTACAGGGAATCATCAAATCTAAATTTGTGGTGTTTGCAAGTGACTTATTTCAAATAATTATTAAATTATTTTTGATAGTTTGCAGTTTACACTGATACCGATCTTATCGTTTGATTTAAAGATTTCTGCTTGGCAAAATAACTAATTAAGTCGGTTAAATTATTTTTATAAATTATTTTTTTATTGGAGACACTGTGGTTCATCAATTGATTAAAATGATTGATTTAGTTGACTAAATTAATCATTCAGGCATTCTCCAGCACAATATTTTGTGCACTTTATTGGACACTCTATATGAACTTTGCACTTTTAATTCTATTCCAATACAGATTTTGCACTTTTATTTATTTTGCTATTTGGGTATTGGCATTTATTAAGCATGGCTTGAAGTTTTTTTTTTTTTCATCTATGCACATTGCAGGGATTTTAACAAACTTTGTTGCAGATTCCTACATTTTGTTATTCTAAAGAAACAGCTGTTTATTAGTCTGTGTCCATGTGGAAAGGTGATGTTATATCTATTAATCAGCTGCTGCACTTGCAGGGTTCTAATAGGAAAGTGTCAGGGTCTGCATTCCTTTAAACATAATTTCCCTTTGGCAGTAACTTACAAATAAATTTAAATTTTCTTGCAGGGGATGGCCAAAATCTGACTTGTATCTTAGTGCAGACTTCTGGGAAAATCAGTGAGCCAATCACACAAGCAGGAAATTACATTTCTAGGAGGTGTTCTGTACACCATCTGTGTTATAGAACGCCTCCAGGTAGCCATTTTACATTGCATTTTTCAGAAAATTACAGTTCTGCAGATTGAAAATGAAAGGACATTAATTTCAACTACAATATTACTTGTGTAGCAATTGTATATGCTATATTAATTTTTGCCCATGAAAGTGAAGTTCCCCATTAACTGCAGCAGAGAAAACTGAGATAAAAAAAACTGACAAGGGGGTCTGGATTACCAGATAAAATGAAGACCGTAACAAATGAATGATAGTTAAAACTGGTAATGTATATATGTGTTTTTATTAAGACTCAGTCACAAACCTAAGAAGATTGCAGGTAAAAGCACAAAAAAATCAAGTATATTAAATGCTTACAATTGTGTTATTTATTTGGCATGTGCTTTTAAAATTGTTGGAAAATTTAATTACTCTAGGAGAGTCATGTCCCCAGTACAGCCCCCTCTTTCCTTGCATGTCATTGCCCTTTTCTCTTCTCAGAGGGTCTAATTACTTTCTGTGCTGGCCTAGCTCCTACATCTCTCCTCTCACTTTCCTATATATTTTTCTGTAGCTGTTGAAGGAGGGTCAAAAGATGATACTATAATGTGTTACACGAATGACAGAAACAGAGAAAAACCTACAGTATCCAAAAATATATACAGTGCCTTGCGAAAGTATTCGGCCCCCCTTGAACTTTGCGACCTTTTGCCACATTTCAGGCTTCAAACATAAATATATAAAACTGTAATTTTTTGTGAAGGATCAACAACAAGTGGGACACAATCATGAAGTGGAACGAAATTTATTGGATATTTCAAACTTTTTTAAGGAATCAAAAACTGAAAAATTGGGCGTGCAAAATTATTCAGCCCCCTTAAGTTAATACTTTGTAGCACACCTTTTGCTGCGATTACAGCTGTAAGTCACTTGGGGTATGTCTCTATCAGTTTTTCACATCGAGAGACTGACATTTTTGTCCATTTCTCCTTGCAAAACAGCTCAAGCTCAGTGAGGTTGGATGGAAAGCGTTTGTGAACAACAGTTTTCAATTCTTTCCACAGATTCTCGATTGGATTCAGGTCTGGACTTTGACTTGGCCATTCAAACACCTGGATATGTTTATTTGTGAACCATTCCATTGTAGATTTTGCTTTATGTTTTGGATCATTGTCTTGTTGGAAGACAAATCCCCATCCCAGTCTCAGGTCTTTTGCAGACTCCATCAGATTTTCTTCCAGAATGGTCCTGTATTTGGCTCCATCCATATTCCCATCAATTTTAACCACTTTCCTTGTCCCTGCTAATGAAAAGCAGGCCCACAACATGATGCTGCCACCACCATGTTTGACAGTGGGGGTGGTGTGTTCAGGGTGATGAGCTGTGTTGCTTTTACGCCAAACATAACGTTTTTCATTGTTGCCAAAAAGTTTGATTTTGGTTTCATCTGACCAGATCACCTTCTTCCACATGTTTGGTGTGTCTCCTAGGTGGCTTGTGGCAAACTTTAAACAACACTTTTTATAGATATCTTTAAGAAATGGCTTTCTTCATGCCACTCTTCCATAAAGGCCAGATTTGTGCAGTATACAGGGACTGATTGTTGTCCTATGGACAGAGTCTCCCACCTCAGCTGTAGATCTCTGCAGTTCATCCAGAGTGATCATGGGCCTCTTGGCTGCATCTCTGATCAGTCTTCTCCTTGTATGAGATGAAAGTTTAGAGGGGCGGCCAGGTCTTCCTAGATTTGCAGTGGTCTGATACTCCTTCCATTTCAATATTATCACTTGCACAGTGCTCTTTGGGATGTTTAAAGCTTGGGAAATCTTTTTGTATCCAAATCCGACTTTAAACTTCTCCACAACAGTATCTCGGACCTGCCTGGTGTGTTCCTTGTCTGCTGCGCCTACTACGCAGACTTATTCCTTTTGTCCCCAAAGAAGACATAGCGGTTGTGGTGGGAGCAATTGTAAACTCAAGATTGAACTACAACTGCAAATGCCCTTTACCTCGGACTCCCCAAGTACCAAATCGCTCGTCTTCAAGTCGTTCAAAATACGGCCGCTAGACCTGTGACTGGGAAAAAACCCTGTGAATCAATCTCACCCTCACTGAGATCCCTTCACTGGTTACCAGTAAAAGACAGAATCACCTTTAAAGCACTCTGTCTAACGCATAGATGTATTCATGGGAATGCTCTCCATTATCTATGCGAAAAAATAAAAGCTCATAATCCCAATCGCGTTCTGCGATCCACTAATCAAAATCTGCTCCAGATACCGAAAGCCAGATACAAGTTCAAAGGAGATAGAAGATTCGCGATCCAAGGTCCCAGACTATGGCCCCATACACACGATCGGACATATCCGATGAAAACGGTCCGCGGACCATTTCCATCGGATATGTCCGATCGGGAGTTTGATCCGATGGCGTGTACACACCATCGGATCAAATTCCCCGCCGCCGGACGGCGCGGTGACGTGGCGGTGACGTTGACGCCGCCGCGTCACCGCCACGTCACCGCACCAGGAAGTAAAACACTTCCGCGCGGCGCGGCGGCGGTGGGGGACGACATGTCTGCTGGTAAGTGTACTAACCAGCAGACATGTCGGGCGGACAGATTCCACCGGATAGATTTCAAAGCATGCTTTGAAATCTGTCGGGTGGGGAAATCTGTCCGCTAGCCCATACACACGAGCGGAGATGTCTGCTGAAACGGTCCATCGGACCGTTTTCAGCGGACATATCCCCTCGTGTGTACGAGGCCTATGGAACGCTTTAGCAACCAGCATTTGGTTGGAGGAGAACCACCTAGCCTTCAGGAGAAAGATCAAGACTCATCTCTTTTGATTTCAAAGGAGACTGGAACAACAAGCGCCCAGAGGTGATTTACTTTGCATGTGCCGCGCTATATACGTTTTCATTCATTCATGATACTCTCTGTGCTTTAAACGGACCTCTGAGACTATCACAGTGCAGGTGCATTTATACGGAGACTTGATTACACACAGGTGGATTCTATTTATCATCATAAGTCATTTAGGTCAACATTGGATCATTCAGAGATCCTCATTGAACTTCTGGAGAGAGTTTGCTGCACTGAAAGTAAAGGGGCTGAATAATTTTGCACGCCCAATTTTTCAGTTTTATATTTGTTAAAAACGTTTTAAATATCCAATACATTTTGTTCCATTTCATGATTGTGTCCTACTTGTTGTTGATTCTTCACAAAAAATTACAGTTTTATATCTTTATGTTTGAAGCCTGAAATGTGGCAAAAGGTCGCAAAGTTCAAGGGGGCCGAATACTTTTGCAAGGCACTGTATGTTGATTAGAAACCTGTATGTAATGTCATTAACCACTTGACCTTCAGAATATTTACCCCCCCCTTCATGACCAGGCTATTTATTTGCTATACGGCACTGCTTTACTGACATTTGTGTGGTCATACAACGCTGTTCTGAAATAAAATTTGTGTTAATTATTTTCCCACAAATAGAGGTTTCTTTTGGTGGTATTTTTTTTTTTTTATAAATTCTTTATTTTATACGTTTTTTTTTTTTTTCAAAATAACATCATTATCACATTATATACGATTACATCCATATTTCACATAATCTAACAGTCTCTATTTATTATACCTTGTTCTTAATCAGATACCTGTCACAAAATCGGTTCTCCCTTTCTCTACATAATCATATATTTTCTACTCTTACTACCTCTACTTTATCCAGGCAAGGGAAGAGCTATAGAAAAGAGAGAGAGGGAGAAAAAAAAAAACAGAACTCCTGTTACCCTCCCACCTACCCCCCCCCAAAAAAAAAAAGAACCCCCCCCCCCCCCACTCACCACCATAATTCTTTAAGGGTTTACTTAAAGGGGTAATTCCCCCAAAAACCTTTTTTTACCATTGATTGAGGCTCGTTATGTCAAGGGGAATCGGGTGGTTTTTTATTAGAAACGAAGCAATACTTACCTTTTTACAGATGCATCGTCTCCGTCGCTTCCGGGTATGATCGTCTGGTCTGGGCGTGCCTATTTGATTGACAGGCTTCCGACGGTCGCATACATCGCGTCACGAGTAGCCGAAAGAAGCCGAGCGACGGTGCGGCTCTATACTGCGCCTGCGCACCGTCGTTCGGCTACTTTCGGAAAATCGTGACGCGATGTATGCGACCTCGGAAGCCTGTCAATCAAATAGGCACGCCTATAGTCGGAGCCCATACCCGGAAGCGTCGGAGACGATGCATCTGTAAAACGGTAAGTACAGCTTCATTTCTAAAAAAAAAAAACTTGATTCCCCTTGACATAACGAGCCTGAATAAATGTTAAAAAAAAGGTTTTTGGGGGAACTACCCCTTTAAGGATTTTGTTCCCTGTACAGTACCTGTACAGTACCTAATGTATGGGGTTTACATCCTCCAATACTCCTATAGTAAGATTCTCCATCTGCTGGATCTCTGTTACTCTACTCAGCCATTGTAATCTTGTCAGGGATGCCGTACTCTTCCATAAAATTGGAATACAGGCCTTTGCTGCTGTAATCAGATGCCCAAACAGAGATTTGTTGAATTTTTTAACAGATAATGGAATATCGTGTAGCAATAATGCTGCGGGCTGTCTCACAAACTCACCCCAGTAATTTCATTGATTATTTTAGAGACCATCTTCCAGAATTCTTTTAATTTTGGGCAGCCCCAGAAAATGTGTATCATGGTGCCTTCTGCTCCCTGACATCGCCAACACAAATTCGATAAGTCCACGGATGGCGCATGCGCCATTCGTTCGGCCCATCATTTGCATGGGGTCATGGATCATTATACTAAAACCGGACCATTTACGCTACGCCGCCTACGTAACTTAGTAACTTAGGGAGCAAGTGCTTTGTGAATACAGCACTTGCCTCTCTAAGTTGCGGCGGCGTAGCGTAAATAAGATACGCTACGCCCGCACAAAGGGTACTTGAATCCGGGCCACAATGTATGGATGTGCTGAGTAATTTTTTAGCCAAAAAAATATGATTTTTACATGTAGAAGAGAAGTGCCAGAATGTGTCCGGTATGGAAGTGGTTAATCTACAACTGCCATGATGCTGCACATGTGATCAGTTATGACGCCAGCTATTGGATGGTTTACCAGTTTGGTTGAGAGCACAACCAATGGGAGTGTTACATTTCCGGCACGTGCCAGAAATGAAACGGTTTTATGGAAGGGTTTGCTTCCACTTTAAATTGGCCTATCTGTGAACTTTAAAGGCATAGTTCACCAAAAAACTGCCCATGCAGGTAAGGGACGTCTAGATAAAAACAAACTGTGCATCTTTGACAAATGGTCCTGCTGTTTTCTGGGACCTTTATGTCTCCCAGAAGGCGGCGGGGGAGGAGGAGGGGCTGGAAATTGTGCCTCACTGTGCCCATGAAATGCAGCCACTAGGCCCATGAAATTCAGCCACTGTGCCATCAATTGTCACCACTGTGCCATGCCATCAAACGCAGCCACTGTGCCATAAATTGTCACCACTGTGCCCTGCCATCAAACACATCCACTGTGTCCATCAACTGTCGCCACTGTGCCCTTTAATTGTCGCCACTGTGCCAATTGATGCCACTGTGCCCTTTGTCGCCACTGTGCCCTTTGATGCCACTGTGCCCACTGTCGCCTCTGGCTCTGATAGGCACTTCCACACAGCCAACCAGCTGCCGTTATTCAGGTAGCTGGCGCTCACCATCCGGCTAGCTGAATAGTCGGCGGCAGCGGCAACAATAACATAGATTCATGCAATGCATGAATCTATGTTATTGTAATCAGTGGCGGTGTGAGAGCCAGAGGGGGCAGCGCTCCGGCGCCCTCTATAGACGCACCGCCACTGTTGGAACTTACAACCAGGGGGGCAGCAGCTTTTCTTTTTCCATTAGCGCAGATACTTTTACCTTTATTAGGTCATGCAACACTGTACCCAAATGAAAATGTTATAATTTTTTCACACAAATAGAGCTTTCTTTTCGTGGTAATTAATCACCACTGAGGTTTTTATTTTTTGCTAAACAAACATAGTTTGTTATAAAATTTTGCAAACAGGTAATTTTTCTTCTTCATTGATATGCGCTGATAAGGCAGCACTGATGGGCAGTCATTGGCTGACAGATGATCACGTGGTAGGGGGTCGGGACCTCCGTTCCTCCCCAGGACCTCCTGCTCTCCAGCTCTCTTGTTACCTCCTTCCAAGCTCCCCTTCAGGACTTCTCCAGAGCCTCTCCCATCCTCTGGAACTCCCCCTACCCTGTCCACTTTTAGGAGATCGCTGAAAACTCATTTATTCAGGGAAGCCTATCCCACACCCACCTAACAACTGTCCCGAGCCACCCCCATCAAATCATTCTCTGCATCTATTACCTTTTGTACCACCACCCCCTCCTTTTTAGAATGTAAACTCTACAAATAGGGCCTCCCTGTACCATATGTATTGAATTGTACTGTAGTTGTGCTGTCCCCCCTATACATTGTAAAGCGCTGCGTAAACTGTTTGTTGGCACTATATAAATTGTGTATAATAATAATAATAATAATCAGTATTCATATATATAATTCTCTCTGTTCACTTCTTTTAAGGGTAAAAGTTTTGCTAAGAATTTACAGCATACGGAGGCTTTTTTTCACAGCTAATTATTGAGCATGAACATATGAATTTAAAAAGTAAAAGTGACTTCAGTTTAGTTTCAGCACAAATGAGCTGTATTTGATAGAATTACAAGACACTATGCATTAATACTTTCTTAGTATGCTCATGTATCAGTGGAAATACAAAGTGATGTAGTGCCATCTAGTGGTAACTTTCTAAATATACACTTTTTTTTATGCTGCTAAATTAGGTGTTGTGTTTATTGGCTATTTTGCAATGAAACATCACTTAGATACCTACACAACTTTCCTTTGGACAAGGTACAAAATTTAGCAGATAAAAAAGACCTTTTGTGTGCATTTGGTTCACATTAACTCATGCATCTAAGCAGATTACTTTCTGTGTTAGGCATAAAAGATGTTGTTAAAAGGAACCATGTTCTAAAAGAGGCTGCAATTGCTGAACTCTTTCATAAATATAGCAAAACCTTGGATTGCGAGCATAATTCATTCCAGAAACATGCTTGTAATCCAGAGCACTCGTATATCAAAGCAAATTTTCCCCTAAGAAATAATGGAAACTCAAATGATTTGTTTCGCAACCATTTATTCGTAAGTCCTTAAATTTATAGTCCATATGAAAAGAGTATAGCAATGTGATAGGTTGTGTAACTATAAAATGTTCATCCACAAATGGAAGCCTTCACAAGGGGATTAGACGCAAAATCCAGCAGGAGTTACAGAGTATAGAAGAGAAGAGAGGTGCCTCCAAGTGTAGCAATATGGTTACATTTAATGAAGTTCCAACATTTAGCAACTCACATGGTTGATGACTAAAAGAGGCACATCTAAGTATGCAGGCATCCGGGGTAAAGCTGTCCACATAGACCGTTCTCCTCACCCCCAGGAAGACTGCAATCAAGACTGGGAAGACTACCTTACAGAAGAGCGATCTGAAAGCGAGGCTTGAACTGCTCGTGGAGCACCGCATGGAAGGGGTGACATCAATGGCGGTGTGAAGGAAGGTCTATGTGTCTAGCTTTACCCCGGATGCCTGCATACTTAGATGTGCCTCTTTTAATCATCAACCATGTGAGTTGCTAAATGTTGTACCTTCATTAAATGTAACCATATTGCTACACTTAGAGGCGCCCATCTTCTATTTTATTCTCAGTTGTGATGTGACGCTACTCTTATATCAAGACATCGCTTGTATATCAAGTCAAAATTTATTTAAAAAAATGCTTGTCTTGCAAAACGCTCTCAAACCAAGGTTTTACTGTACAATATTTCTGATTGTCTCTGTTTTCAACATTTAAGCTACTGACATAAAACAATTATGTAACATGTAAAGACAGGTTAACCGCTTGCCGACCTCCCACCGTAGTTTTACGGTGGCAGGTCGGCTCGGCTGCGCAAAATCACGTAATATAACGTGATTGTGCATTGCGGCCACTAGGGGCACGCGTGCGCCCCCTGCCCGCCCCTGTTCCTGATGAGAGTGCCCAGCGGGCGCGATCACCGCCAGGCACCCGCGATTGCTCATGACAGAGCGAGAACCGGGAGCTGTGTGCTCGCTAATAAAATGCCAATGGTCCCAAAAATGTGTCAAAAGTGTCTGATGTGTTCGCCATAAGGTCGCAGTACCGCTAAAAATCGCAGATCGCTGCCATTACTAGTAAAAAAAATATATTAATAAAAATGCCATAAAACTATCCCCTATTTTGTAGACGCTATAACTTTTGCGCAAACCAATCAATAAATGCTTATTGCGATTTTTTTACGAAAAATATGTAGAATACGTATCGGCCTAAACTGAGCAAAAAAAAAGTTTTTTTAATATATATTTTTGGGGGATATTTATTATAGCAAAAAGTAAAAAATAGGGGGGGCGTGGCTACCGCGCAGCTGAATGGACGCCTGAGTCAGGAGCTCCGCTTCAGCGTTGGGGATATCGGCTCCCTGAGGCACCGAGGGCGGCTTTAAAACACCCGTGGGGCAAGCTACAAGCCCGCACAGTTCCCGGAGATGACCAATAAACGAAAAAACACCATTCACCCGTGGAATGCATGAGGAGCTTCAGGATGGAGATGGGAGAACTGGGGGGCAGAGTGGATCATGTGGAAATGAAAATGGGAGAATATGCTTCCTCCTACAACTCCCTAGTAGACTCTCATAATGACCAGGCAGATGAAGTTGCATGGCTCAGAGCTAAAGTCGCAGACCTCGAAGATAGATCTCGAAGGAACAACGTCAAATTACGGCGTGTCCCTGAGTCTGTCTTGCCTGCCCAGCTCCAGCAATATGCCCGTGAGCTCTTGGGGTCTCTTTTGCCTTCCATACCTGAATTTGAGCTAGTAGTCGATCGGATTCACCGCCTGCCCAAACCAGCCCACCTTCCGGAGAACATCCCCAGGGACGTCCTGATGCGGGTGCATTTCTACCATGTAAAGGACCAATTTATACTGGCTTTCCGCAAAAAAACCCACTCATCTGATCGCTACGCCAACCTGCAAGTGTATGCGGATCTCTCACAGCACACTATGCAGAGACGCAGGTCCCTAATTCCAGTGACGAAGGCTCTCCGCAACCACAATATCATCTACAAATGGGGCCAACCGACCAAGCTCATTATAACTAAGGACGGTGCTTCAAGTGTAGTCATGACCCTGGAAGAGGGGCTTGCGCTCCTGCGCAAATGGGACATTCTTCCTGAACATCCCCCACTTGAAACAACCTCCTCCTCCTCTCCCAGGGTTCATACCCAGGACGACTGGACACTGGTGTCGCATAAACGCAACAACAAGAAGAAATCTTAAAGCCCTTTGTGCCTCAGGAATCTCGCTACTTTGTTCACCACGTTGATTCCCTGACTTTATTGGAGCTCCTCCCCAAGAACTCCCCTTTCTTGAAATATGTGCAGCTACCCTGCATCCAGATCCCGGATGGGATCTCCCTTTTTATGCTCATTGTTTTTTGCTTATGTTCTAACCTCCCTATTTTTGGTTTCCATAACTTTTTTCCCTCTCCCCGTTTCCCTTGAGATGGATCCTGTCCTGTTTCCAATGAAGACGTTCCGTTCACCGTCCTCACCTGCCTCCTGGACCTGGCTGAATATGGTGGAGCCACGGTGGTGTCACAAGGTAGTTTTATCACTCTTCTTCATGATCAACTATGGCGCTAACGGTTACCTCCTTTAATGTACGAGGCCTGAACCATCCGGTCAAAAGGGCTTCTGTGTGGAGAGAGGCCCTAAAGTTACGCTCAGACGTCCTCTGCCTTCAGGAGACACACCTGATGGCGTCTGGCGCGCCTCCTTTTTCTCACGCCAGATTTCCCCACATCTTCCAGGCACCTGCCCCCAAAAAGCAAAAAGGTGTTCTCATTGCCATCAAATATACTGTTACTTTTGCTCTCCAGGACTCATTGACTGACCCTGATGGCAGGTTCCTGGTTCTGGTTGGATCCTTCAAAAACAAACTGTACACTCTGGTCAACCTCTATGCGCCCAACACTCACCAGCTTCGTTTCCTGAGGAAACTCTTCTGCAAAATTAATAGGATACGGAAAGGCGCTCTGGTTATGTGTGGGGACTTCAACCTGACGGTTGACTTTGAGATGGACACCACCTCTAGATCCAAGCGCCCCCAGCCTACTCTATGCTCCCTGCTACACGCTGAGAGTGTGTTCGATGTCTGGAGGTGCCAACACTCCTGTGAAAGGGACTACTCTTTCCATTCCTCCAGGCATAACTCTTACTCACGTATAGACTTGATATTGGTAGACAAAGTTCTATTACAGAGGGTGTCCTCGTCCGCCATCCACGACATCACGTGGTCCGACCACGCCCCTGTGTCGGTGGTAGTGGACGGGGGACCCCTGGTCACCTCGCCCTTTGTATGGAGGGCAGACCCCTGCATGCTTCAACAGCCCTCCCACGTGGCTTACCTGTCTACTCGATTGGAGGAATTTTTCGCTGTAAATTCTGGGTCTGTCTCCAGTCCGTTCTCCGTTTGGTGTGCCCATAAGGCTTATATTAGAGGCATTTTGATCCAACTTAGTGCACGGGTAAAAAGGCAGAGAGCACAGAAATTTGATTCCCTACTCACTGAAATTCATTCTCTAGAGTCGCAGAACAGGCAGGCTCCTGACGCCCCGACTGCAGCCAGACTTTTTGGAATGCAGTTCAGACCTCAGGAGACTGCTTCTTGAATGCTACGACAAGCATGTCCAATCCCTTAAACTGTCCCACTATGCATCCGATAACAGGGCTGGTAAACTTCTAGCTCGGCGACTGAAAAGTCGCAGAGTGAAAACTACTATCCCTTTTCTTGTTAAGAACTTGGACAACAGTAACATTTACAACCCTCAGGATATAGCAAACTCCTTCGCGGAGTTCTACTCCTCTCTTTATAACCTTCGAGAGGACCCCTCCACCCCTCAGCCTGTGGAGGAGGCTATCCACTCCTTCCTGGCTGATTTAGCGTTACCTACCCTGTCCCAATCTCAATTAGACTCCCTAAACATGCCGATCAAGGAGCCTGAGATTTTACGGGCAATTAGGACTCTCCCTACTGGGAAGTCCCCAGGCCCGGACGGGCTCCCTAATGGTTATTACAGGGCCTTTGGCTCCCTCCTGGCCCCGGCGTTGGGCGAAGTGTTTTCTGAAGCAATGCTCTCTGCCTCTTTCCCGAGTGAAATGCTTAATGCTTTTATTGTGACCATTCCAAAGCCAGGGAAGGTACCTACCACACCTGCTAACTTCAGACCCATATCTCTGTTGAATACAGACGTGAAGTTGTATGCCAAGATTTTGGCATATAGACTGCTTCCTATCCTACCTTCCCTAATCAACCCAGACCAGACGGGGTTCACCTCAGGTAGACAGTCGTCGGACACGACCAGAAGGGTAATTGACTTGGTACACTATGCTGGGGCCTCTCGGACGCCTTCTCTGCTCCTTTCCCTGGATGCGGAGAAGGCGTTCGACAGGGTGCACTGGGGTTACATGACCAGGATCCTGGAGAAATTTGGGTTCACTGGCCCCATCCTGTCAGCAATTTTAGCGCTTTACTCTTCGCCTTGTGCACAGGTTTACACCTCTGGTATGCTCTCCTCTACTTTTAATATTTCCAACGGCACCAGACAGGGGTGCCCTCTGTCCCCCTCCATATTTAACCTCCTCATAGAACCCCTGGCGGAAAAAATTAGATCCCACTCTGATACCCCGGGCTTCGTGCTGTCGGGCCGTTCCCATAACATAAGTCTGTTTGCGGACGATATTATTCTTTTTCTGACCTCGCCCCATTCCTCCTTGTCCCAGGCCCACAGGGTACTTGCGGAGTTTAGCCGCATATCCTATTATAAAATTAACTACACCAAATATTTTATCTTAGGTCTCAACCTCCCCCCTCGCCTTCAGTCACTTCTACAAACTTCCTTCCCATACTCCTGGGCAGCGTCAAGTATACAATATCTGGGGATCCAAATTACAACAGACCTAACCAAACTGGCTGATGCCAACTACGCTCCACTAATTGATAAAATCTCCGGGGAGGCTGCTCGCCTGGCCAAGGTCGATTTGACGTGGTCGGGACGCTTGGCCTCCTTCAAAATGTTGCTCCTACCTCAGATCTTGTATGTTTTCCGCACCCTCCCCATTCCTCTAAAACGCAACCATCTACAGTCCCTGAATAAAATCCTTAACCGCTACATTTGGGGCGGTAAGCGCCCCAAATGCGCGAGATCCCTTTTGATCAAACATAGGTCTGTAGGGGGTATGGGTCTAATTGATATCAGGGACTACCATAGAGCGGCCATACTCACCCAACTCAGACGTTGGATATCTCCCTCTCCTGACATCCTGTGGTGCGGTATAGAACAGGCTCTTTGTCCGACCAGGGATCTTCACAGCCTCCTGATACTTGATACTTGGCAGCCCCTTTCCCTGCGCCACCTGCCGTTAACGTTCCAAGCCTCTCTGTTGGCTTGGAGGGAATTGCGTAACCTGGCACATACGTCCTCCAATACCACTCATGTCCCGATCCCCATTGAGGCTCTCTCGTGCGTTATACCATATACCTCCTTCTCAAACTGGGCAGCTAAAGGCATCACCTGTATTAATGATCTATTCTGATACAATGTGCTCAAGCCGTTTGACACGCTTGCTGCAGAGTATGGTCTGACGCATGCAGATTGCTTTAAACACGCATAGGCCTCCCACTTCCTCAAAACTTTGCAATCACGCCACTTAATGATCCATGATGCCATTTGGCAATTCTACACTAAAGCGACCCCCTCCCCTAGGGGTATCTCCCTCTTCTATAACCTTTTTCAGGATAAACTACTCCTCAAGACGTCTTCCCCCCCTTCCGTAAGTGGGAAATAGATTTAGGCAAAACATTTTCCGCGGACCAATGGCGATACTCGTTCAAACTGATTTACAAAGCCTCCAGATGCGTTAATCATTGGGAGCTCTCCCAAAAGATAGCCCTGAGGTGGTACCTTACTCCATATCGCATAGCTCAATTCTACCCCTCGGCCTCCTCCCTTTGCTGGAGAGACTGTGGAGAGGTGGGCAACATTTTCCACATCTTTTGGCTCTGCAAGAACCTTACTAGCTACTGGAGGGGTATATTTAGATGTATCTCGCGTGTGACAGGCATTTTGACGCCCCCTACTCCCGAACTGGCGCTTCTAAACATAGGAATAGAGGGATTTCCCCCGGATTTCCGAATTGTAGTCACTCATATCTTGCTAGCTGCTAGACTACTGTTGACTAGAAGTTGGAAATCCAATAAGGTACCAAACGTCACAGAGGTCCTCGAGATTACGCAGACGAACTACACTTTTGAGTCCTTGTTGGCAAACAGGGAGGGTAGGAGAGCGAAGTTTGACATTCAATGGAAGCCCTGGACAGAATGGTTCCGAGTACAGCAGAATTGAATTGTCTTCCTTACATCTTGTTCCTTTGATGTGTCTTAAGCAAATACCTTTGCAGATATGTTTGTATAATGGTTTCACAGGTATCCATCCTTTCCCTATGCCCCTATCCCCTCTTCCCCCTTCCTCTTCCCCACCCTTTTCCTCTACACTTGACCTTCCCGATGTACTCCCCTAATATCCTGTCTGGAGTCTGGCAGGAGGGAGTGGCGGCTGCTCCCCCTCCTGCTCTTATGTGTTGATATATATTATTGATATTGCCCTTGACTTATGAATCTCATTCTGTCTATGGAGTTGTTACTATTGTACAATCTTCCCTGCTATTCTTTGGGAATGCGGGTGTTTTTCTTTACATTCCTTTTGTTTGTACTTTGAAAATTTCCAATAAAAATTATTGTTAAAAAAAAAAAAAGTTAAAAATATTCATTTTTTCCAAAATTGTTGCTCTATTTTTGTTTATAGCGCAAAAAATAAAAACCACAGAGGTGATCAAATACCACCAAAACAAAGCTCTATTTGTGGGAAAAAAAGGACATCAATTTTGTTTGGGAGCCACGGCGCACGACCGTGCAATTGTCAGTTAAAGCGACGAAGTGCTGAATTGCAAAAAGTGGCCCGGTCATTGACCAGCAAAATGGTCTGGGGCTGAAGTGGTTAAAGTCATTGAACCCCCGATCTGCATATACAGTATATTTCAGTATTAAGCATTACAGCCAGGGAAGTAGCATTTATAGAAGCAGAGGACAATTATTGCATACCCTACACTTCTCTCAGTATAGATTTCCTTTACAAATGGTGTTTAACCACTTAAGGACTAGAAGGATATACCCCCTTCCTGACCAGGCCTTTTGCGATATGGCACTGCGTTGCTTTAACTGACAATTGCGCAGTCGTGTGATGCTGCACCCAAACAAAATGTACATATTTTTTTCCCGCAAATAGAGCTTTCTTTTGATGGTATTTGATTATCTCTTTTTTTTTTTTGCGCTATAAACAAAAAAAAGTGCGATCATTTTGAAAAAAATATAGATATTTTTACTTTTTGCTATTATAAACCCCCCCCCCCTTTTTTTTTATTGTTATACTAATTTATTCATCAGTTTTGGCCGATATGTATTCTTCTACATATTTTTGGTAACAAAAATCACAAAGGGCGTATATTGATTGATTTGCTCAAAAGTTATGGCGTCTACAAAATAGGGAACAGATTTATGACATTATTATTATTATTATTATTTACTAGTAATGGCAGTGATTAGCGATTTTTAGCGGGACTGCGACATTGCGGCGGACAGACAAGACACTTTTTTGGGACCAGTGACATTTATACAGCGATCGGAGCTAAAACTAGCCACTGATTACTGTATAAATGTCACTGACAGGGAAGGGGTTAACACTAGGGGGCAGTTAGGGGTTAAATGTGTTCCCTCATGTGGGGAGATGGGACTGCCTGGAGGAGGAGACATATCGCTGTTCCTAAATTTTAGGAGCTGCAGATCTGTCTCTCCTCTCCCCTGACAGAATGGAGATCTGTCTGTTTACATTGACAGATCTCCGTTCTGTCTCTGTCAGGAGCGATCACGGGTGGCCAGCGTGCATCGCGTTTGCCAGTCACAAGCATTGGCTCAGGCGTCGCACCGCCGGCCACACACATCGGCACCCCTATAGCTCTTAAACGTACCATGATGGCGATTCGCTCAGGGGAGCAAACCTGCTGCAGTATAACTGCAGTGGCTGGTCCACAAGTGGTTAAAGCAGGGTTTGACAAATTTGCTTGGAATCTAGGAGCCATCTTGTAACGGTCACCACCGTTTACGACCTTCCATCAACCCACAACAGCTTATCCAACACACCAACAAACCAGCAGACACGATCCATTCCATTTCCCAGAATAACGAGACTCAGCTCTGTTCTCTAGTTCCAAAATGAATGAATGCTTTAATGGTTTCTAAGCTTGCTTATATATCCAGTACAACATATTAAAGTTAATCACAGGAACAATGAAATCTCCACCCCCCCTTCACACCTTGGGGGGCTTCAATCACATACTTTTAGATAGACACCCTGGCACCGAACCTGACAAGACAAATTCCTAGATAATGACATCAGTGGAGTTAATTACTAATTGTAACAGAATGCGTTACCCAGACAGCCTGAAAGGAGACTTCTGACCTTTTTGACTTAATCAGTTAACTTACAACACAGTATTGGCATCACACAATAGAACATGGTATGTCTTTCAATCCACATCTTTAGACAGACGGCCTGTCTCTGACAGAAAGGTTTTTACACCTGATAATTAAAAGGCTTTAAACAGTGTTATCACACAATAGAAAGGTCTAGGAGCAGACCTGAATTAACACCTCTACAGCCTTACACAATGGACAATTAGTATATCTTCTGAGTCTATTGACCTGGTTGAATAAAATCACCTGGAGACATCCTGGAATATGAACTATCCGTAATGTCCCATCTTCTGCAATACATGAATTATGATTTATTAGCCACCCTATGCCCAAAAGAGGCACAGGGTGCACTTAGACCCAGGAGTTATTAGTGACGCTGAAACAGGAGTACCTCTCATCCTTCCAAAGTCTCTGGTTGTCACGGGTCATTCCGTTACACATCTAAAAAAGTTAGGAGCCAAAAACCGCACCCTGTCCCGGCATGTAATAGAGGGCGCGGCATTGCGCCCTTCTGCAGGCCTCAGCTTACTTCTGTGAAGGCCGCAAAGCCACGGCCTCAATTACCGGCAGGCGTAGGGCCCGCCGTGATCGTGCCAGGCCGGTAATTCAGGCTGCGGCTTTGTGGCCTTCTGCAGCCCTAAGCTTCCCCAGACGCCAGGTCACAATTTCTTGTCGCAATTGCGACCGGGCGCCCAGATTTTGTCGAGGCCTGGGTTAAAGGACTGTTTTAAAAAGGCAGTAAAGTGTATTTGCACTTTTAGAGTTACTAAATATGCAACTCCTCTTTCTTGGGAAAAAATAACAAATAAAAAAATAATAATAGTATATATTATATAACTGCTACAAAAGCCATATTGTAATTGCATGTTGTTACAAATGACCTTTTCAATTTTCAGAGCTGCAATTTTCTGTAAAATGTAATGTAATATGGCAACCTGAAGGCGTTCTGTACACAGATAATGTCACATGTTTCTCCATATCTGGAGGTACACAGTATTTCACATTACCCCAGGACAGCATGGGAACGAGGAAATGTGAGTGTACGTTGCTGGGGGAATATAAGTGATACTAAGCACACATGGCCAGATTCAGATACAAATATGTATCTATCTGGCAGCGTAGCGTATGCTCTTTACGCTACGCCTCTGCAAATTTTATGGGCAAGTGCCTTATTCAGAAAGCACTTGCTCCATAAGTTGCAGCGGCGTATCGTAAAGTGTCCGGCGTAAGGGCGACTAATTCAAATTATTAATGTGGGGGCGTGATTCATGTAAATGAATCATGACCCCACGCAATTTACGTATTTTCTGAACGGCGCATGAACCGTTCCATGGACGTATCCCAGTGCGCATGCTCCAAATCACGTCGCTAGTAGTCAATGTAAACAACGTGTACGTAACTTATGTACAGCCCCATTCCCGAACGATTTACGCAAACGACGTAAACGACGTACAATTCGACGCTGTCCCGACGTCCATACTTCACATTGGCTACGCCTCCTATAGCAGGGGTAACTTTACGCCGGAAAAAGCCTTACGCAAATGACGTAAACTACGACGCCCGGCCGCAAGTACGTTTGGGAATCGCCGTATACCCTAATTTACATATTCACAGCGTAAAACGACGGAAGCGCCACCTAACGGCCAGCGTAAATATGCAACTAATATACAACGGTGCAAGTGACTTACGCCGCTCGTATATTAGCAGAATTCCGGCGTATCTTGTTTTCTGAATACAGTAAAAAGATACGCCGGCTATTCTTAGTATTTACGCAGCGTATCTCTTGATACGTCAATGTAAATACTTTCTGAATCTGGCCCACATTGTTTAATTTACAGTATCCCTTCTCTTTATGTATATGGAACGATGGCATTGTATTTATTTCAATAAGAACCTTTTTTCATAATTGATATACAGCTGTCATGTGACCCCACTCTTCCCCAGCCCATCTGCAGGGAAACGTTGGCAGGAGAAGCTTCTAGTCACATGTATTTGTACTTAAATCTTTATTTTTTGTGTGCAAAAACATTGTGTGGGCTATTTAGGGGGAGGCTCTTCCAATCACAGCCTGTGCCTACTGTTTGTATGTGCTTAGAATTACAGGCAGACGAAGCCTCCATCAATAAACTTGTAATATCCTGCCCAGTGCCCCCATAGTGTTTAACTGTTTAATGGGCATGAAGGAGGAGGGAGGGAGTGGACTACTATTACATGTGTGACTCTATAGTGCACAGATAAGGAAACGGGAGAAATGAACAGCTTAGAATGGAACTGAAACTGGAGCATGCTCAGAAGATATAGCAACAGCTGGGCTACACAATCTCAGGCTGAAGAGGGGAAACAGTAGGGTTGCCACATTTTCTTTAAGTCAAACCTGGACACTTTAGCCACACACAGGATTTTTTTTACAGTATAAACTATACATATATTTTGCAATTAAATAACATTTCTAATTATATGAAGTTAATCAGAGTCCACAGAGTTCTCCTTTTACATATGAATCCGCAATGTTCCCTTATACTGTAAGGGAGAACTCTGCAGACTCTGTTGCAAGGGAAAACTCTGGGGACTCTAACATAAGGGATGCTCTGGGAACCCTGATTTAAGGATGAACACTGAGAACAGAGAGGACTCTCATGTGAGGGGGAACACTGTGACCACTGGTATAAAGGGAAACTCTAAAGTCAGGGGTGCTCTGAGAACCCTGATTTACCTTAGAGTACTTACCCAGAGGCAGAAGAGAGAAGAGGGGCGACTTTGACCACAGACAGGGATGGATGGGGAGCTCACTCACCCCTTGGCAGTCAGCACCTCTCATCTAGATGTATCTGAGACTGCTGGACTTCAAATTTCTGACCCCCACTTCCCTTTTCTGAGAAGTGTGGACAGACACAAAGGGGTGAGGAGGGGAGGGAGAGGAGAGACCCTCTCTCCTCGTCTGTCTGTCTGTGTCTGGGGGGGGATTGTTAGTGCTGGCTTTGGGCAGCATGAAAGAGAGCGTAACAGACACACTCGGTTTACAAAAATGCAGCCAGCAACCCAACTGGGAAGTCGTAGTCCTGTCTGAATAATGTGTCTGGGTTTCAGGCAGTCTGAAACCCGGATGCATGATTGCAAACCCGAATTGTCCAGGTGAATCCTGGACAGGTGGCAACCCTAGGACACAGGCATGGAGGGAGAGACAGTGAACAGCAGGATCAACCAAGTTTTTTGCAGAATACAGGAAATTAATCCCATAGTGACTGAGTGAGTATGGATCATGGGCAGCCCATCCATTAAGGGGTCATGTGCGCCGCCTCCACCATCCATCGCCCCCACCCCCCATCCATGCATCCGACCCATTTCAGGATGCCAGGAGCATGGATTCCAGTGTGGGGTGGGTGTTTTTTTGAAGCACCGATTAGACCCAGAGGCTCTAATAGGCTTCAAAATACGGTGAGGCTCTGAGAATGCGATTTGTGGTGTGACTGCCATTTTCAGATATGTGCAAGACCTGTGTGCTTGTTTGCATTTGCACGTGAGCACGTGGAGCGCTTTCATTTGTTTCGCCTTTAGTAAATCAACCCCATTGTCAGCATGTCTGCTGGAAACCTGCCTTTTATAACGAGGGGCTGGCATGTTAGTGTTACAATGCCTCATGGGATGTGTAGTTCTACAACAGCTGGAGGGCAGTAGTTTGAGGATCCCTGGTCTACAGTCTTCTCTACATTCGTCCAAAGTACTTAAAGGGGTTGAAAAGGAAACAAAATCCCTAAATAACTTCCTTTATCTTAGTGCAGTCCTCCTTCACTTACCTCATCCTTCCATGTTTGCTTTTAAATGTCCTTATTTCTTCTGAGAAATCCTCACTTCCTGTTCTTCTGTCTGTAACTCACCACCGTAATGCAAGGCTTTCTCCCTGGTGTGGAGAAAGCCTCTTGAGGGGGCGAGCAGGCAAGTCAGAATACTCTCTACTTTGGGCGTCCTGACACTCCTGCTCGTCCCCTCCCCCCTCAGGAGGCTTTCACCACACCAGGGAGAAAGCCTTGCATTACGGTGTGTAGTTACAGACAGAAGAACAGGAAGTGAGGATTTCCCAGAAGAAAAAAGGACATTCAAAAGCAAAATGGAAGGATGAGGTAAGTGAAGGAGGACTGCACTAAGGTAAAGGAAGCTATTTAGGGGGGGGAAAAATTCCTTTACAACCCCTTTAACCTATGCAGCTTATCTGAGAGTTCAGCAAAATAAAGGTGGAGAGTTGAAGTTAAACTGTGCAGGACTCAGTGAGGAGAGCTCTGAGGGACACACCACCCTCCACACAGTCACTGGGGGTCTCTCCGCTGTCACCTTTTTTCTCTTGGTGTCAGGAAAACTTGTCTGAAGTGGTTAATGCTGATAGCAGAGGAAGGAGGCAGCAGACATAAATTACATGTATTGCTTTTAATTGAGACAAGTACACACTATAGAGAGATATGCTTTGTTCATATTTAAAGTGGGATTCCACCTGCAATTTTATTTTTATTTTTTAAGTCAGCAGCTACTAACAGTGAATCAGAGGATTGTGAAAATAAAGGACAGAGTTACTTTGCTAAATAAACAAATAAAAATCCCTGCAGCTGGATGTGTGTTTGCCACATGGTGGTTATTTCTAACGCTGTTCCCTATGTGACGTCCTGCTCCAGCTCACTTCCATTGACTGTACAGGACTCATTATTATTCACTATGGTGATTTCTACCATCACGTGATCTGCCTGATCCCGGAAGTGGACGAGCTTGCGGCTCCGACGCCGCTCTGGAGGAGAAGCGAACCAGAGGGCGGGGCAATAGGAGGAGGCTGCACTGGGTCCTCCGCCTACCACAGCCTACTTTCGGCTACCCGCTGCATCCCAAACTAATGGACAGGTGGAAGGCGGGGCGGGGCGGTGGAAGGCGGGGCGGGGCGGTGGGAGGAGCCTGCCTTGTATCCTCCTCTGTCAGAGTGGCATTTCCTGAGCCGGGTGACATGGAGGGAGAGTCCGGGCTGTGGTCGCTGTTCCAGCGTGCAGTAAGTGTACATGGGGGGATGATTGTATGGTATGATGGCCGATCACTTCCTATGTCACTACAGTGAGCCTGTCACCCGGGATAGTAATACAGATGATACGATAGGGTGGCTCTATTGATCTGCATAGATCAGCACAGGACAATGGCATTCTATGTGCCCTGTTCCCACCATAGCGCCCCCTGGAGTCTTATTGTGTCATGTAAGGGCTTATTCACATACTGTAGACATACACTGACAATACATGTGCAGTAGTGTGCATTTTTATGTGGGTTGCTTTGCATTGATGTGTGTTGTGACATGAGCAAGTCTCATGAAAACCTATGACCCTCGTAGTGAGCGCCTTTTATCCAGTGCGGCACAATACAGGGCACGGTGTGAGCGAGTCCTTATCCACGTAACATTGATGTGTGTCAGCAAACACCTACTATACCACACATACACAATATCGCCAAAATTAGTGTCCATAAAGACACGGCTGAGTGAGTTTGGGGTGGAGAAAATTGACTGGCCTGCACAGAGTCCTGACCTCAACTCAATAGAACACCTTTGGGATGAATTAGAGTAGAGACTGTGAGCCAGACCTTCTCGTCCAACATCAGTCACCCCCAAGTATTCTATTTAGGCATCGGGAGTATTTGCGGGAGTACAAGTACTCCCGCAAATACTCGGCATCGGTCCCGATACTGATACTAGTATCGGTATCGGGACAACCCTAGTTCACACCATTTGCGAATTGTATAAGCGATCCCTGCGCCCAATCCACAATAGCAGGAGATTTTGCCCGGCTCTCTATGGAGGCTCTCTTGGTCTGTTTCAGGTGCAAATTTAGCCCACAATTCGGGGGTCAAATCGGACCTGAAACAGTGAACCAGCACGCACCGGACCCCTGTTGGGCTCCGCATGGGGCCCATATGTTAATTTCTTTACGGGCTGGTTCACACTACAAAAACATACTACAGATAAGTTCCCAATGCATTTTTGACACATTCAAGTGCGCTTTTTTTGATGTGTTTTTGCATGCATTTCAATTTCCATATGCATTTTTTTTTTTTTTTTTTTTTTTTTTTTTTTACTTTTTTTACTGTTCTGGGGTCTGCCGCATATTTGATGCCTTCCAGTGCATTCTGGTGCTTTTTGGTGCAATTTATTGCGTTCTACTGTAAGTGCATGGAAAATGCAACATGTTCTTCTACTTTTTTTTTTTCTTCTGGAACTGACCTCACTGGTGTGAACTGCCATTGGAAACCATATAACCTGCTTTCCATGTGTTTTTGATCCAGAAAAAAAACACGCATTGGACTCCACATTGTGTGAACTGGCTCCAAAGTGATACTAAAGACGTGTGTGTGTGTGTGTATATATATATATCTATATATATCTCTATCTATCAGTGCGGAAAATAAGTATTTGAACACCCTGCTATTTTGCAAGTTCTCCCACTTGGAAATCATGGAGGGGTCTGAAATTGTCATCGTAGGTGCATGTCCACTGTGAGAGACATAATCAAAAAAAAAAAATTCCAGAAGTCACAATTTATGATTTTTTAACTATTTATTTGTATGATACAGCTGCAAAGAAGTATTTGAACACCTGTCTATCAGCTAGAATTCTGACCCTCAAAGACCTGTTAGGGTCCTTTCACACGGAGCGGACCGTTTTTCGGTCCGCTCCGTGTGCCCGTCGGCTCAGCGGGGGGGGGCTCCGCTCAGCTGTCGGCGGACGGGGCGGTCCCCGCACACTGTGCAGGGACCGCTCCGTCTCTCCTCCGCTCTCCCCTATGGGGAGTCGGATGGAAACGGACCGTCTGTCCGTTTGCATCCGATCCGTTTGGCCGGACGGAAGAAAAATAGGACATTCTTCCGTCCGCAAAAACGGATGCGGATCTAGCGGATGTTAGCGGATGCATTATCCGCTAACGGATCCGCTCCCATAGGGAAGCATTACAAGTCCGTAAACGGACTTGTAATGAGCGGACCGTTCGTCCGCTAGTGTGAAAGGGCCCTAAGTCTGCCTTTAAAATGTCCACCTCCACTCCATTTATTATCCTAAATTATATGCACCTGTTTGAGGTCATTAGCTGCATAAAGACACCTGTCCACCCCATACAATCAGTAAGAATCCAACTACTAACATGGCCAAGACCAAAGAGCTGTCCAAAGACACTAGAGACAAAATTGTACACCTCCACAAGGCTGGAAAGGGCTACGGGGAAATTGCCAAGCAGCTTGGTGAAAAAAGGTCCACTGTTGGAGCAATCATTAGAAAATGGAAGAAGCTAAACATGACTGTCAATCACCCTCGGACTGGGGCTCCATGCAAAATCTCACCTCGTGGGGTCTCAATGATCCTAAGAAAGGTGAGAAATCAGCCCAGGACTACACGGGAGGAGCTGGTCAATGACCTGAAAAGAGCTGGGACCACCGTTTCCAAGGTTACTGTTGGTAATACACTAAGACGTCATGGTTTGAAATCATGTATGGCACGGAAGGTTCCCCTGCTTAAACCAGCACATGTCAAGGCCCGTCTTAAGTTTGCCAATGACCATTTGGATGATCCAGAGGAGTCACGGGAGAAAGTCATGTGGTCAGATGAGACCAAAATAGAACTTTTTGGTCATAATTCCACTAATCGTGTTTGAAGGAAGAAGAATGATGAGTACCATCCCAAGAACACCATCCCTACTGTGAAGCATGGGGGTGGTAGCATCATGCTTTGGGGGTGTTTTTCTGCACATGGGACAGGGCGACTGCACTGTATTAAGGAGAGGATGACCGGGGCCATGTATTGCGAGATTTTGGGCAACAACCTCCTTCCCTCAGTTAGAGCTTTGAAGATGGGTCGAAGGCTGGGTCTCCCAACATGACAATGACCCAAAGCACACAGCCAGGATAACCAAGGAGTGGCTCTGTAAGAAGCATATCAAGGTTCTGGCGTGGCCTAGCCAGTCTCCAGACCTAAACCCAATAGAGAATCTTTGGAGGGAGCTCAAACTCCGTGTTTCTCAGTGACAGCCCAGAAACCTGACTGATCTAGAGAAGATCTGTGTGGAGTGGGCCAAAATCCCTCCTCCAGTGTGTGCAAACCTGGTGAAAAACTACAAGAAACGTTTGACCTCTGTAATTGCAAACAAAGGCTACTGTACCAAATATTAACATTGATTTTCTCAGGTGTTCAAATACTTCTTTGCAGCTGTATCATACAAATAAATAGTTAAAAAAATCATACATTGTGATTTCTGGAATTTTTTATTTTTTTTGATTATGTCTCTCACAGTAGACATGCACCTACGATGACAATTTCAGACCCCTCCATGATTTCCAAGTGGGAGAACTTGCAAAATAGCAGGGTGTTCAAATACTTATTTTCCGCACTGTGTATATATATATATAAAAAAAAAAAAAAAAAAGTTATACTTGCCTGCTCTGTGCAGTGTTTTTTCACAGAGCAGCCCTGATCCTCCTCCTTCTTTTTGGGTCCCCTGTCAGTGCTCCTCCCTCTCGAGTAGTGCCTCCAGAGAACGCCACTTGCCCTGGGGGACACCCCTGCATGACCTTAAAGTGGAGTTCCACCCATTTTTTTGTTTGTCTGTGCTGCATTCCCTAATCTCATAGTGTTCAGAATGGACAATTTTTTTTTTTTATTTTGTTGCTTGTAAATACCTTTATTTTGTAGTCCTTCATTACTTCCTCCTCCTTATTAGCCTAGCCCTAGGCTATTAAGTCACAAGGCTCTTTGCAAGGGTTTCTGGGATAGGCATCATGTTTCCCAGTAGTCCTTGCAAACCTGACTGAAACCTATTACATTGCTTGTGCAGCACTGAGCATGTGCGAGATATGCAAAGCTGAAATCCGGGAAGTCATACAGTCTGGCTTCATGATGCCCACACTTAAGATGGTCACAGTCTATTTCTAGATTATAAATGCTGTAACAACCTAACAAAACGGACATTAGTTTACACACTAACTTTACTAGAATACATTAAGCTTGTGTAATATAGGGGTATTTATATTTAAAAAGTGAAATTGTGGGTGGAACTTCCCTTTAAGCTGCTGCCCTATGCGTCCATAAAACACATATAGCTACAGCTCGCCCCACCCTCTCTTCATTGGCTGTGATTGACAGCAGTGGGAGCCAATGAGGAGGGAGAGTCCCCCACACAACCGAGGCTATTGTGTACATCGCTGGATTGGAGGGGGCTCGGGTAAGGATTGGAGGGGGGCGCTGCACACAGAAGGTTCTTTTTACTTTTATGCATGAAGGTAAAAAACGTCCAGCCTTTAGAACCGCGTGATTACCTGTAAATGTAAGGCCCTGGATGCAAACTGTCAGCAGGACAAGAAGTCGGGGTACATTTTTTATATTCTAAACTAAACACACACTTTACAATATTCTTCTTCTAATAAACGATATTGATCTAAAGGATGAATCCAGAATGATCCCTACACTCTTGGACAAGCACGGTGTAATGAGGATTGCTCAGCCCGGTATTCCTGGTTACATTTGAGAATAGAGGAGGAGGGCGATGTGGGCGGGTAATTCTGATCTGGGGATACGGTATATAAATAATGATTATTCTCATTCTTTTTTTTTTTTTTATTAAAGTTCTGTGTTTGTTTTCAGCCAGTCGATTGGACAGAACCATTGGTGATTGGACTATTGGTGTTCCATGTGCTCTGCTTTGTAATAACGATATTCTCCTTCAAATTCTACAAATTCCAGATTGTACACTTTCTGATAATGGGTAAGAAATGGCTTTTTCTGTTTTTATTGTATTTATTTTTAAACCTCTTTACAAATAACTGTCACATATGTGCAGTGGCAAAAATGGTGGGCTTTAACCCCTTCCTGCCCAGCCTATAACAGAATAATGGCCAGGCAGTGTCTTTACCGTTCTGAGTGGACCTCATGTGACGCCGCACAGTGGCAGGATCTGTCACTGGTTGTGTTCACTGAATACAACCAATGACTGATCAGTGTACCAGTTCACTTCCGGTACAATTTGGCCAATCACAGCGGGTCACATGACAATTGTAGGTGGGTGGGCTCCATGCCCTGTTAGAATTTTTTTGGAGGGTGAACCTCCACTTTAAGACACACAGAGCAGCTCAGGAGTGAACCCGTGTGAGTGCCTTCACAGAAAGCAGCTTGCTATGAGCACTTGCTGAAGAGGTGGAGCCAGGATTGCCAGTGGGGACCCCAGAAGAGGAGGATATGGGCTGCTCTGTGCAAAACTATTGCACAGAGCAGGTAAGTATTACATGTTTATTTTACTTAAAAGCTTTAGCATCACTTTAAGGCTCCTTTCACATGGATGGACCGATCAAGTCTGCCCGTCAGTTTTTCAGGCAGACCCAATCAGACCATCTATTTCTCTTTATAAAGCAGCACATCTGCTGACACCTGATCCGCTAAAAAGTTATGGGCGTTACCATAAAGAACAGCGGACTGTGTCAGACCAATCAGCCACCTGCTCAGCAGAGATTGGCAGACAGATCAGACCTATGGTAATCCAATGAAATAATTGTGCCCAGAGTTTAGGTTTGTTGAAATGTGCATATAAGAAATATATATTTGCTGGATAATGTATTGATGGGGTCTCCTTCGTTATTTTGCAGTTGCCTTGGTGAGCAGTTCTGAATATATCAATGAATATGCTGCTCTGAACTTGTAGTAAGTAAAACTTCTTGATTTAAAAAAATGTCATAAAAAAATAAATTGTGGACCTAAAGTCTGCAATACAGTGCCTTGAAAAAATATTCCTACCCCTTGAAATTTTCCACATTTTGTCATGTTACAACCAAAAACGTAAATGTATTTATTAGGATTTTATGTGATGGACCAACACAAAGTGCCACATAATTGTAAAGTGGAAGGAAAATGAGGACCCCTTCTTTTCTTCTTTTTTTTTTTTTACAAATATCTGAAAAGTGTGGCGTGCATTTGTATTCAGCCCCCTTTATTCTGATACCCCTAACTAAAATCTAGTGGAACCAATTGCCTTCAGAAGTCACTTAAACCGGATCTCTGCGGGAAAAAAAAAATACTGCAGCTGGTGACTTTTAATATTAGGACACTTACCTGTCCTGGAGTCCAGCATCGTCCGCAGCAGAGGAGGAGCGATTGCTCGTCACCCTGCTGCCCCCACGACATCCTCGGTGAGGGAACCAGGAAGTGACGCTTTGGGGCTTCACTGCCCGGTTCCCTACAGCGTATGTGCGAGTCGCGCTGTGCCATGCTCACTGGTCCCTGCTGTGTTCTGGGAGCCGTATGTTTCCCAGAACACAACAGAGGGGGGCGATCTGACGTCTACCCACAGACACTGTGGCCGGAGGTGGGTGCAAATACCAGGTATCTGCACCCCCTCCCCCTGAAAGGTGTCAAATGTGACACCGGAGGGAGGGAGGGTTCCGTTGAGCAGAAGTTCCAATTTAGGATGGAGTTGCGCTTTAATTAGTGAATAGAATCCACCTGTGTATAATTTAATCTCAGTGTATATATACAGTTGTTTCGTGAAGCTCTCAGAGGTTTGTTTAAGAACCTTAGTGAACAAATAGCATTATGAAGGCCAAGAAACATCCCAAACAGGCCAGTGATAAATTTGTGGAGGAGTTTAAAGCAGGGTTAGGATGGATATATATATATATATATATATATATATAACATATCCCAAGCTTTGAACATCTCATGGAACACTGTTCAATCCATCATCCAAAAATGGGAAAGAGTATGGCAAAACTGCAAACCTACCAAGACATGGCCATCCACAGGTCAGGCAAGGAGAGCATTAATCAGAGAAGCAGCCAAGAGGCCCCTGGTGACTCTAGAGGAGCTGCAGAGATCCACAGCTCAGGTGGGAGAACCTGTCCACAGGACGACTATTAGTCAGGCACTCCACCAATCTGGCCTTTATGGAAGAGTGGCAAGGAAAAAGCCATAAAAAGTTCCATTTGCAGTTTGCGAGAAGCCATGTGGCGGACACAGCAAACATGTGGAAGAAGGTGCTCTGGTCAGATGAGATCAAAATGTAACTTTTTGGCCTAAAAGCAAAACACCATGTGTGGTGGGAAACTAACACTGCACATCACCCTGAACACACCATCCCCACTGTGAAACATGGTGGTGGCAGCATCATGTTGTGGGGATGCTTTTCTTCAGCAGAAACAGGCAATCTGGTCAGAGTTGATGGGAAGATGTATGGAGCCAAATGCAAGGAAATCTTAGAAGAAAACCTGTTAGTCTGCAAAAGACTTGAGACTGCGGTGGGTTTACCTTCCAGCAGGACAATGACCCTTAACGTAAAGCCAGAGCTACAATGGAATGGTTTAGATCAAACATATTCATGTGTTAGCATGGCCCAGTCAAAGTCCAGACCTAAATCTAATTAAGAGTTTGTGGCAAGACTTGAAAATTGTTGTTCAGACGCTCTCCATCCAATCTCACAGAGCTTGAGACATCCCCCAAATAGGCTTGCAGCTTTAATTTTTATTTAATTAAACGAAAGTTGCTTCTACAAAATTATTGACGGGGGGGGGGGGGAGGGGGCTGAATACAAATGAACGACACACTTTGCACATAATTATTTGTAAGGCTGCAGTCACACCTGAGCATTTTGTTTTTTGGCGGAAAGTTTTTTCTTTTTGTACAGTTGAAAAGGTCACCAATGTAAAAAGCAGAAAAATCCCTTTAGAGTGCTTTCACACAGGTGCCCGGGCGTCGACGGTAAAGCGCTGGCTTTTTTTTTTCTTTTTTTTTTTTTTTTTTAGCAGGGCTTTACCAGCGTTTTGGCAGTGAATTTTTTTTTTTTTTTTTTCAGTCACTGGGGGGCACTTTTAACCCCCACTAGTGGCTGGAAAGGGGTTCAAAGTGCCACTACAGTGGCGGTTCGCTGCCCATTGATTTCAATGGACAGGGGCTATTTAGGAGCTGTGTATTCACCGATACTAAAGCGCTCCAAAGAAGCTGCTGGTAGGACTTTTTTAGACGCACTGCCAGCGCAGCTCCCCAGTGTGAAAGCACTCCCACTTTCACACTGGGACTGCAGCTGAGGCTTTGTACAGGCGCTATTGTTGGTGCTAAAGCGCCTGGAAAAAATGCTTCCAAGCTCATGTACTTTTTTGAGCTTCAGGTGTTTTTAGGTGTTTTTTTTCTTCATGTGACGAAATGCTCAGATGTGAACAGGTGCCCCTGAAATTAATGGGATTTTGCTTGTTGGGCATTTCTCAGGCGGTTTTTCAGGTATGAATGCAGCCTGTACATTTTTGAAGACCATTTATCATTTTCCTTCCACTTCACAATTATGTGTCACTTTGTGTTAGTCTATCACATAAAATCCCAACATGACAAAATGCAGGAAATTTCAAGGGGTATGAATACTTTTTCAAGGCACTGTACTTGCCTCTGGATGCTGAGCTCAGGTCATCTTCTTGGTTGGTGCAGGATGACGTCACTCCTGCATTTGCACAGGAATTCAGACATCTTGGCACACAGGATCTGTGCCACAATGTAAACTGCACTGTGCATGCGCAGCTCAGTATACATTCTAGATAAGACTGCAAACAGGCAGGTAGGTTTATTTTATTGCAGAAGATGCATTGCATTGAAGTGCCCGCCTGCTTGCAACGTTTTAGTTGCAGACTTGAAGTGGTTTTAAACACAAAACCAAAAATGTAATATATTGCAGCTTACCATTTATAAGATGTGATGGGAGAATTTGTTTTTCTTTTTTTGGGCTTCGTTTTCACCTGGTGATCTGGCCAGTAACACATCTCCTGTATTGGAATGTCCTCACTCTGGATAAAGGAGCACATTTGCACAACAGCATTGCCAATCTAGATTCTAGAGGGCGGGGAGGGATATATGTATAAGTAGATTTTAACTTGCACTAACAATTCCAAGCCAAACTCCGGCTAAAACTTTATAAGCAGTTACAGGAAACCATTTATTTTTTGGGATCAAGGTTATTCCATAAATAAAAGCTGATTATTATTAGACCGTTTATCACTGGCACAGGTACTGTCTCGTCCCTATAATTTCAAGAGAGCTTGTTCTTTGGGAAAACAGACTTGGTGGCTGGATCACCAGATGAAAACAGAAGAAAGAAAGCCTAAACAAAAAAGGAATGCAACCATAATATTAAGAATTGGTGAGCTGAAATAGAATAAATGTTGGCTTTTGTGTTTAAATGCTTTGAGAATAAATTGGATGTGTAGGAATAGACATACATTTTAGCTTTGGTTCACACTGACTGCGGGAATGAAATCGTACGAGTTCAGCTGAACTTGCACAATTTCATTCCCACATGTCAGTCTTGACTTTGGGGGTGATTTCAGAGACACCTGTGTGGGTTTCTGCACAGTTGTCGATGGAAATCGCACCCCTAAATCGCCAAAAGTAGTACAGAAACTACTTTTGGGAAGGGGTGCAGTGCCACAAATGTAGCGTCGCACTGATTCAGACACTGCCATTGCCACCAATTTGACATGTCAAATCGCATCAATGTGAACAGGGCTGAGTGTCTAACAGTGACCGGTTGATGCCTATCATCAAGCTTGTGCTTTTATTCACTGGAAAGGGGTAGCGATCATGATGTCATCAGGCCGCCTCTCCACCTCAGCCAATCAGAGGAAGCTTTGTATTCCTCCATAAAAATACATGGCATCCTGTGAATGGCTGAGCAGAGCTCAGGCCGACTCCATTTTTTTTTTTTTTTTCCCGAGGTCGGGAAGTCCCCTTACCGCTGCTGGAACACAGTGCTGTGTAGCCGAAGCTACATACATTTTCTACAGTGCTCCCAGTATAAGTGGAGGAAATGGGTTTTGTTTGGACCAGCTTGGTAAAAAACAAACCTATTTAATCTTCAACCAAACCTGGAGTAAAGCCTCGTACACACGATCAGATTGTTGGCAGGGGATCGTCTGTTGACAGACTGTTGTCCTAAAATCTTACCATTGGTACACTCCTTTTGACAATTTTTTTTTTTTTTAGCAGATCGGTTTGGAAATGGGCAGGTGTAAACGGACACAAGTCTGTTTACATCTGCTGCGCCATTGGAGGTGAATGAAGGGTCTGATTGGGTCTGATGGATCATGTTAAAGGGGCCTAAGGCTACTTTTACACTGATGGTCTGCGGTCTACCCTCACTGTGGATGCAGCGCAGTGCACCTGTGGCTTTCCTATAGGTTAGTTGTACTTTGCCATCAAAGTCTATTATATCCTTCAGGTGTGGCTCACTTTCTGAAAGGGCACCAAAACCACAGAGAAAAAAACAGAAGTCTATGATAGCTCAGTGCAGGTGCACTGCACTACAACTGAGGATCAGTTTGAAAGCAGCCCAGTAACCACTGCAGAACAGATGTGTCCATATACAGTGCCTTGCGAAAGTATTCGGCCCCCTTGAACTGTGAAACCTTTTGCCACATTTCAGCCTTCAAACATAAAGATATAAAACTGTATTTTTTTTTTGTGAAGAATTAACAAGTGGGACACAATCATGAAGTGGAACGAAATTTATTGGATATTTCAAACTTTTTTAACAAATAAAAAACAGAAAAATTGGGCGTGCAAAATTATTCAGCCCCTTTACTTTCAGTGTAGCAAACTCTCTCCAGAAGTTCAGTGAGGATCTCTGAAGGATCCAATGTTGACCTAAATGACTAATGATGATAAATAGAATCCACCTGTGTGTAATCAAGTCTCCGTATAAATGCACCTGCACTGTGATAGTCTCAGAGGTCCTTTTAAAGCGCAGAAAGCATCATGAAGAACAAGGAACACACCAGGCAGGTCCGAGATACTGTTGTGGAGAAATTTACAAAAAGATTTCCCAAGCTTTAAACATCCCAAGGAGCACTGTGCAAGTGATAATATTGAAATGGAAGGAGTATCAGACGACTGCAAATCTACGAAGACCTGGCCGTCCCTCTAAACTTTCAGCTCATACAAGGAGAAGACTGATCAGAGATGCAGCCAAGAGGCCCATGATCACTCTGGATAAACTGCAGAGATCTACAGCTGAGATGGGAGACTCTGTCCATAGGACAACAATCAGTCGTATACTGCACAAATATGGCCTTTATGGAAGAGTGGCAAGAAGAAAGCCATTTCTTAAAGATATTCATAAAAAGTGTTGTTTAAAGTTTGCCACAAGCCACCTGGGAGACGCACCAAACATGTGGAAGAAGATGCTCTGGTCAGATGAAACCAAAATCGAACTTTTTGGCAACAATGCAAAACTTTATGTTTGGCGTAAAAGCAAAACAGCTCATCACCCTGAACACACCATCCCCACTGTCAAACATGGTGGTGGCAGAATCATGGTTTGGGCCTTCTTTTCTTCAGCAGGGACAGGGAAGATGGTTAAAACTGATGAGAAGATGGATGGAGCCAAATACAGGACCATTCTGGAAGAAAACCTGATGGAGTCTGCAAAAGACCTCAGACTGGGACAGAGATTTGTCTTCCAACAAGACAATGATCCAAAACATAAAGCAAAATCTACAATGGAATGGTTCACAAATAAACATATCCAGGTATTAGAATGGCCAAGTCAAAGTCCAGACCTGAATCCAATTGAGAATCTGTGGAAAGAACTGAAAACTGCTGTTCACAAACGCTCTCCATCCAACCTCACTGAGCCGAGCTGTTTTGCAAGGAGGAATGGGCAAAAAATTTCAGTCTCTCTATGTGCAAAACTGATAGAGACATACCCCAAGCGACTTACAGCTGTAATCGCAGCAAAAGATGGCGCTACAAAGTATTAACTTAAGGGGGCTGAATCATTTTGCACGTCCAATTTTTCAGTTTTTTATTTGTTAAAGTTTGAAATATCCAATAAATTTCGTTCCACTTCATGACTGTGTCCCACTTGTTGTTGATTCTTCGCCAAAAAATACAGTTTTATATCTTTGTTTGAAGCCTGAAATGTGGCAAAAGGTCGCAAAGTTCAAGGGGGCCGAATACTTTCGCAAGGCACTGTATACACTGTGATTTTAGTAATAAGCTTGCTGTCCCAAGCAGAGTGCATTTGGAATCCTCTATTGCTGGCTTCATTCACAACGCTGATGCTCTGGCATGGTGGGTAGGCAACCTGCAATCTGGGCTTGCAAGCCCACCACCCCAGAGCAGGAGGTCGTGGGCCACATCGGAGGGCTCCGCAGGCTTCATGTGGCCCCCCCGGGCCACTGGTTGGGCACCCCCTGTCCTAAACCATGTAGGTTTAAGAGATATTGCAAACTCCTACAGGTAAGCTTTAATCTAGGCTTACCTGTAGGTGTAACTTCCCCCAGAGGGTTTACTTCCATTTTAAAGTTCTGTTGGAAATATTTAATAACAAGCATATGCAGTTTTGTATTCCAGAGAGCATAACCTTTTGGTAAATGAACCTGCATTATGTGTTTGTTTATTTTATTAGAAATGTATGTTGCCTTAAAGTATTTTCTCCATATTCATGATTGTATTTTTGTTTTCTATCATCTAGTAAGTATTCAAAGCAACAATACTTCGATTCTTCTGGGATGTTCATTTCATTGGCTTTTTCCGCTCCATTATTGTGCAATACTATAATAATTGTGGTGAGTAGAGCCTTAAGTTCTTGAATCATTAATATTGATTTTACAGCCTAATGATTTTATACAATGGAACATTTCACTTTACGTAGAGTGCCGAGGAAACCAATGTGAGGAGGAATGGGATCCAAATGCTGCTGGCAGTTTGAAAATATTGAGTTGGGTGATTCTGTCCATTTTAGTCCACATTTTAGCTGAAATGGTGGCTTTGCACAAACTAAATCTAAACTGGAAAGCTCAGCTCCCATCTTTAATAGGTAAATGAACCACATTCTGCCCAGTCTATTGTCCTGCCCAGCCATCATTTGACATTCGTCGTTCATATGACGTCTTCCTCCAATGATCCGGCGCAATCTGTCCCCGGCTGTGTCCACCAGACGCAACTGATGACTGATCAGAGTACTGACCCTCTGCCAGTACCATGCGATTGCTGTGACCAATTGCAACACATCACATGACAAATGTAAACCATGGATGGCTTCCATTCATGCCATCTATTGTATACAATTGTGTTGCTAGCTGTGATAGGTCACATTGATTACTGTGACCAATCGCAGCCCTTCTGTACCATGTGATTATCTGTGGCCATTCACAGCTAATCGCAACAAAACACACTGATCTGTTTCATTCAGTAAAAATGGTTGCTTGGTATAAGCAATCGTAATGTGTGCGAGTTTAAAAAAATAAAATCCTGATCCCTTCTTTAGAGTAGTTCAGTTTAATTATAACACTGTATTGCTCTGGGCAGTGTTTTAACCTGCATCGCTTTAACTGACAATTGCACAATTGTGGTCGTACAAAATTTTTCCCAAACAAAATTGATGTCCGTTTATTTTCCTTCACAAATATAGCCTTCTTTGGGTATTTGGTCACCTCTGCAGGTTTTAATTTTTTGGGTAAAAAAAAAAAAAAAAACGATTTAAAAAAAAATGCCAATATGTTATTCATCTAAAAAAAAAAAAAAAAACGGTCGGCATCTGATAAGAACCCTGTACTGCACTGGTGACTGTATGTAAAAAAAAAAAAAAATGATATATTCCAGTGTTGTTCAAATACCACCAAAAGAACACTGTATTTGTGTGAAAAAAATGTCATACGATCGTGCTGAAAACTTGCCTGGGCAGGAAGGGGGTTAAAGTGTCCTGTACTGACGTGATTAAAAAAAATAAAGTATATATTGCTGTGCCAAAGGTTTAGGCAGGCTTAGAGAAATGGTGTAAATTAAGAATGGTTTCTAAAATGTTTTTTTTTTTTTTTAACTATAAAATAAAAAAAATACTGTACTTATCGCCCTATTACGCGCATCAGCGTATAGCGCGCACCCCTAATTTAGCCTGACATTCCTGGGGAAAAAAAATATTTTAATACTTACAGTTTTGTTGTCTTGCCCGGCGGTCTTGTCCGGTCCGGCGTCCGTCGTGGTGTCCTCCCGCGCTGGTCTCTGTGCCGATCGCCGCTTCCCGCGCTGTGTTTGAACGCCGCCGCCGACATATACCGAGCGCAGTACACTCGGCCAGGCTCGGCTCCCCTCACGGTTATGCGAGAGAAGCCGAGCGTGGCCGAGTGTACTGCGATTGGTATATGTCGGCCGTCGCGTTCAAACACAATGCGGGAAGCGAGTATCGATTCCGGCGCTGTTTGAATCCGCCGCCGACATATACCGAGCGCAGTACACTCGGGCACGCTCAGCCATGCTCGGCTTCTCTCGCATAACCGCGAGGGGAGCCGAGCCTGGCCGAGTGTACCCGAGTATACTGCGCTCGGTATTTGTCGGTGGCGGATTCAAACACAGCGCGGGAAGCGAGTATCGGCGTATATCGCGCACCCACGATTTTGCCCTGATTTTAAGGGCAAAAAAGTGCGCGGTATACGCTGATAAATACGGTAAGTGAATAGAAGAAAAATCTAAATCAAATCAATATTTGGTGTGACTAAATTTTTTGGCATCAATTCTTACACTTGCACAAAGAAAATTGAATGCAGCAGGTGAAAGACCCATCATGCTTACTTCCCCTCAACATCAAAATCAGCCATTAGCACAGAACTGACAGAAAGCAGTGGGAGCCAGGTACACCCATCTACTGTCTAGAGAAGTCTGTCCAAAAGTCTTCATGGAAGTCTAGGATTACATGAAGAGATTGAAGGATTTGAGGCAGCCTACATTCACAGAAAATCTGTAGTTGGTTCTCCAAGATGTTTGGAACAACCTACCTGCCAAGCTCCTTCAAAAACTGTGTGCAAGTGTATCTAGAAGAACTGATGCTGTTTTGAAGGCAAAGTGTGGTCACACCAAATATTTGATTTATATTCTCTTCTGTTTTTTATTTTTTTATTTCATTGTTTGTTGCATCATGACGAAAACCCAGATTGCCGGAGATCCATGTCATTGAATCCATTTCTGCCTCTGTCTGAAGGCGGACCTATTGGATTTTCAAACTACATACCAAGTCTTCCAATGGTCTTAACAAGGAACTTGATAATACCATTCTGTAGTTCTCACACTGGGAGCACATTCTGTGAACAGCCAATAACCATTATTTGAGTCCCTACCCAGTCAACCAGGTCTGTAGGTTATAATCCCAAGTGTGACTCCATCTCCTGTCCGATTGGCTAGTTCCTTTATCCCAACAATACTGTCTTTTATTTTTTTCACAACTGATATTGACCACTTTATAGATTGTTGCAGACATACATGCACGTGGTTTTTAAGTGTGTGTGTGTGTACGTACACTTTTTATTTTTTTTTTATTTTTTTTTCATGTGATATATTTCCATTTTATAAAACATACGGTATGTCTGTTCTTCATGATTTCCAGACCATACAACATCACTAGTAGTAATATCATCATGCAGGTTAGGCTCACATTACACAATCCTGCTGTTGTTGTTACCATGTATCCATTTTGTCAACTATGTTTTTTTAATTTGTTTTAGGAGTATGTGTTTTGGTTTGTTACATTGTCTGTCTACTTTTGATAGATGTATTTACTTAGTCACACATTCCCTCCATGCTGCTCTCATGCATGGAGAGATCTTTTACACTGTTCATTTATATGTGGCTAATTATTTTATTCAATCCTCTTTACACATTTGCAATACACTATGTACACGGGTACTTAATTAAAGGAGTTGTAAAGGTAAAAGTTTTTTTTCACCTTTAATGTATTCTATGCAATAAGGTGAAAAAACTTTGGACTATACCGGCCCCCCGTTATACTTACCTGACCCATCGAATGTCCCGCGCTTGGCCCCGACATCCTCTTCGCCGCTTAGCCTGGCAGTTGATTGGCTAGAGCGGATGGATTGAAAGCAGCACAGCCATTGGCTGGCGCTGCTGTCAGTCACATCCAATGACGCGGTGCGCCGATGGGCGGGGCTGAGTGATACAGTGAGCGGCTATGGCCGCTCGCTGTATCACTGGAGCGTGCCCTCAAGGTCTCCACAAGGACTCCACACAATGAGAGCTCTCTCAGATGAATGTGTGGAGTTCTTGTGGGGAGGACCAGAGACTGACACAGAGGGACCCCAGAAGATGTGGATCAGAGCCACTTTGTGCCACTTTTGAGCCACTTTGTGCAAAACGAGCTGCAAAGTGGAGGCAAGTATAACATGTTTGTTATTTAAGGCTCACACAAATGATCTTTTGATGGGAATAAAGTCCATGTAAACATTTTTAATAAGTTCACTTCTTTTACATCAAAAATATAAATGAATGCACTTTTTCTTTTTTTTTTTTTTGCAGGTTAAAAAAAAGTACATTTATAATTTCTTGTGGTAGGAGCCTGTAAAGTATTGCACTGATGCCATGCAGGTCTCCTGTACACTGTCAGTGTATCTGCTTGCCTGTATGGGTACGCCGATACTTCCTGACAGGAGGACTCAATGAACTATTGGAGCACCGTGGTAGTTCATTGAGAACTACAAGCCCACAGCCGCTAATGTCGGGCTTGTAGTTCATTCAGGCACACAGCGCTGTGTGTCTAAATAGTTTTCAAACCGTGACTGCTAGTACGAGGAACTTTTCCACATACTGATACCACAGGGAAGGGGGGCAGCGGTTGCAGCACTGGTAACATGTTACACATTCCACCCTAAAATCTAGTGGAACATGTTCCCAAAGTTGAATTTATCCTTTTTAATACTCCTTTTGGTATTGTCAGGTCTGTTTAGACATTTCACAAACTCCCTAATTAAATGTATTTCTTTATATGATAACAATTTTTTCATTGTGGATGAAGTGTGTACATACTATTTTATATCTATGAAAAAAAGGGGGAACAAATATCTGCACTAACTTAAAGTAAATAGAAGAAAAGCGGCTAGCACAGTTTGTAGATAAGCAAACAAAAACCATATAATCCAGTAGTGCAGTGCTCAAAATAAATGAAAATGGAAAATTAGTCCAAATAAAAAAAAATGGGTATAAAGTCCACAAATTATATGTTTATCAATGAAGTTGAAGATATAGAACCTCCACCGAAGTTTCAGTGTGTAGATACGGAAAAAGCACACCACACCACCGTGCAAACAATCCGCTTACCAGAACAAAAACGTTATGGGCATGTAATCGAATAACGTGCAGGTCAGGAAGGTGGAAGATCCAAGTATAGTGCACATAAACGGTAATAGCAGTGAATACACTGCATCCTCTTACTAACCCGGTGGTCAGAGAACAAGGAACTGTGTTAAAAAAAAAAAAAAAAAACACCTCCGGGGTGCCGAAATCGCGGCCGTACCTGCAATAGTGTGGATACACACGGAAAGAGGAACCAAAGTGCTCCAGCGTCGTTCCCGGTGGGACAAACAAAATAACACCCACCTGGAAATGGCACAACAGCACTAGCAGTGGCCAAAAAGAAAATAACACCACAAAACAGCATCTGGGTCAGGAAATGAATCCTGTGACACCAGAAAATAAATACTGGCTGCGGAAGTGCCCGTATATTCAAAAACAATATTACAAATGCCAAAAGTACAATGAAATATAAAATGGCAGAATAATATAAACATTTATCCAACGGGCTTCACTATTGTCGTTTCCTCTCTGCATTTTATGACCACATATCTGCTGATGAACGCAATGTATGCTTTTGGACCTTCGTGATATTCGAGATGTTGTTTCATCATTGATGCTGCCTGCGGATAACCGTTTTCACCTGTACACTCTGTTGGAAGTGCGATTGCCATTGACCTGCATGTTATTTGATTACATGCCCATAACGTTTTTGTTCTGGTAAGCGGATTGTTTGCACGGTGGTGTGGTGTGCTTTTTGCATATCTACACACTGAAACTTCGGTGAAGGTTCTATATCTTCAACTTCATTGATGAACATATAATTTGTGGACTTTATACACATATTGTTTGTTTGGACACATTTTTCATTTATTTTGAGCGCTGCACTATTGGATTATATTATTTTATATCTATGTTTGGATTGTGATTTACACAACCCTGTCTCTGGGATAGCAGCTTCAGCAAAGCTCTGCACTTTCTCCCTATGTCTGTGCAACTCTCCTGAGAGGAAGGTGGACAGACTCCTCTGGGGTCCCGGGGGAACCCTTTATTTTCTGTGGGTAGCCTAGTCTCTTAGAGGTTGATAAAGAAGCAAGATCGCTTCAAAACACGTCCCTGGTTATTGGGGTACGCAGTGGTTTACAGCAGGAGGCTCTTGGTTCTAGACTCCAGTCCTTGCAGTGGCTCCATCCATCCATCTCTGCCGGCAGTGTCCTTCAACATCAGCCCACTTGTTCCCCCGGCTAGTGGCCAAGATGGGGTTCTAGGATTACTCATGCACTGATCCTGGACTGGACCACCTGTCAAGCCTTTATACCTCTCAATTGTTTGAATGCAACCATTGATTTTGGTTATTAATCCTTTTTATACATGCTACACTATGGGGTGTGCGCTGTTCTCTCTCCACTGGGCTACCTGCTTATTGATTATTTTATTACACATAATTTGTTTTAATTATTTTCTAGTGTGTGTGTGTGTATATGAATTTACCCATGCGCTGCATGCACATTGCACCTTTCTAGCCTAATTTCATACTCACAAAACCCCAATTGGGCTTTGATTATTGTTATGCCAGTGGAGTTTCTCACTGGGCTCATTGCAGCTTAATTATTAACAGAATACACTCTCCTGGGGGTGAGTGCAGTATGTTACACAGTGTTTCTTGTGTTACTATTTACAGTGCCTTGCAAAAATATTCGGCCCCCTTGAACTTTGCGACCTTTTGCCACATTTCAGGCTATAAACATAGATATAAAACAATTTTTTTTTTTGTGAAGAATCAACAAGTGGGACACGATCATGAAGTGGAACGGAATTTTATTGGATACTTCAAACTTTTTTTAACAAATAAAAAACTGAAAAATTGAGCATGCAAAATTATTTAGCCCCTTTACTTTCAGTGCAACAAACTCTCCAGAAGTTTAGTGAGGATCTCTGAATGATCCAATGTTGACCTAAATGACTAATGATGATAAATAGAATCCACCTGTGTGTAATCAAGTCTCTGTATAAATGCACCTGCACTGTGAGGCCGCGTACACACGATAGAACATGTCCGCTGACCAACAGACCACTTCAGCCTGGTCCGATGAAAACGGTCCGTCGGACAAGTTACATCGGACGTGTCTGATCGTGTGTATGCGGCCTGATAGTCTCAGAGGTCCGTTTAAAGTGCAGAGAGCATCATGAAGAACAAGGAACACACCAGGCAGGTCCGAGATACTGTTGTGGAAAAGTTTAAAGCCGGATTTGGATACAAAAAGATTTCCCAAGCTTTAACCTCTTCAGGTCCGCGCTATTGACATAATACGTGAACAGCGCGGACCTGAGGCGCCGGGGTCACGTCTTTGGACGTGATTTACTTGTAATTCCCCGCGCGCGCCACAGGGTGGCGCGCGGCGGGGAAAAACAGTCCCGACGCATCACCGAGGATCCGATGCGTGTACCCGGCAGCCGCGATGTCCGTCAGGTACACGCGATCGTCGGTGAGAGAGCAGGGACGTGGAGCTCTGAGTGTAAACACAGAGCTCCATGTCCTTTCAGTGAGAGGAGACAGATGCTGTTTCCCTTGTACATAGGGAGACAGCATCGATCACCTCCCCCAGTCACCCCCCTCCCCCCACACAGAACACACCCAGACAATACATTTAACCCCTTCCTCACCCCCTAGTGTTAACCCCTTCAATGCCAGTCACATTTATACAGTAATTAGTGCATTTTTTTAGCACTGGTCGCTGTATAAATGTGAATGGCGCCAAAAATGTGTCAAAAGTGTCCGATGTGTCCGTCGCAATATCGCAGTCCCAATAAAAATCGCAGATCGCCGCCATTACTAGTAAAAACAAAATATAAAAAAAAAAATCATAATTATGTCCCCTATTTTGTAGGTGCTATAACTTTTTGCGCAAAGCAGTCACTTATTGTGATTTTTTTTTTTTTTTTTTTTTATTTTTTTTTACAAAAATACGTAGAAGAATACGTATCGACCTTAACTGAGAAAAAAAAAAAAAAAAATGGGATATTTATTATAGCAACAAGTAAAAAAAAAAAAATATATATATATATATATATATATATATATAATATATTTTTTTTTTTTTTTTTAAACTGTCGCTCTTTTTTTCATTATAACGCAAAAAATAAAAACCGCACGGGCGATCAAATACCACCAAAAGAAAGCTCTATTTGTGGGGAAAAAAAGGAAGCCAATTTTGTTTGGGTGCCACGTCGCATGACCACGCAATTGTCGGTTAAAGCGACGCAGTGCCAGAAGCTGAAATTTTGCCTGGGCACGAAGGGGGTTTATGTGCCCAGTAAGCAAGTGGTTAAACATCCCAAGGAGCACTGTGCAAGTGATAATATTGAAATGGAAAGAGTATCAGACCACTGCAAATCTACGAAGACCTGGCCGCCCCTCTGAACTTTCAGCTCATACAAGGAGAAGACTGATCACAGATGCAGCCAAGAGGCCCATGATCACTCTGGATGAACTGCAGAGATCTACAGCTGAGGTGGGAGACTCTGTCCATAGGACAACAATCAGTCGTATACTGCACAAATCTGGCCTTTATGGAAGAAAGACATTTCTTAAAGATATCCAAAAAAAGTGTTGTTTTTAAGTTTGCCACAAGCCACCTGGGAGAGACACCAAACATGTGGAAGAAGGTGCTCTGGTCGGATGAAACCAAACTTTTTGGCAACAATGCAAAACTTTATGTTTGGCGTAAAAGCAACACAGCTCATCACCCTGAACACACCATCCCCACTGTCAAACATGGTGGTGGCAGCATTATGGTTTGGGCCTGCTTTTCTTCAGCAGGGACAGGGAAGATGGTTAAAATTGATGGGAAGATGCATGGAGCCAAATACAGGACCATTCTAGAAGAAAACCTGATGGAGTCTGCAAAAGACCTGAGACTGGGACGGAGATTTGTCTTCCAACAAGACAATGATCCAAAACATAAAGCAAAATCTACAATGGAATGGTTCACAAATAAACATATCCAGGTGTTAGAATGGCCAAGTCAAAGTCCAGGCCTGAATCCAATCGAGAATCTGTGGAAAGAACTGAAAACTGCTGTTCACAAACACTCTACATCCAACCTCACTGAGCTCGAGCTGTTTTGCAAGGGGGAATGGGCAAAAATTTCAGTCTCTCGATGTGCAAAACTGATGGAGACATACCCCAAGTGACTTACAGCTGTAATCGCAGCAAAAGGTGGTGCTACAAAGTATTAACTTAAGGGGGCTAAATAATTTTGCACGCCCAATTTTTCAGTTTTTTTTATTTGTTAAAGTTTGAAATATCCAATAAATTTCATTCCACTTTATGATTTTGTCCCACTTGTTGATTCTTCACAAAAAATTACAGTTTTATATCTTCATGTTTGAAGCCTGAAATGTGGCAAAAGGTCACAAAGTTCAAGGGGGCCGAATACTTTCGCAAGGCACTGTATCGTGTTTTATATACCATTGAAGCGTAAATCTCTGCACCCATACATTATTAGGTTGATAATTTGTTCTTTCCTTATTTATAACAGGTCCATTGGGTTTATAAAACTTTGTGTGTGATGACAGAACTTAAAACTTTGCAGAAAAAGAGGAAAAGTGCCAGGGAGAAAAAGAAGGAAAACTGAACTTGGTGAAACTTTCCACTTTGGACTTTGAACATTAAAGCATGTAAGATGACGCTTTTAGTCCTGGAAATGGGTAAAGAGAACCAAACGCCAAGACAATTGTAAATCCTGGACTACTTATGTGTGAGCAGTGTTCAAGAATATCCACAACCATGTCTATTGTCTGCTACAAATTTAAGCTGATTGGACAGATTTTTCTGACAAAGTAGGAAGTGTCTACATCAGTGTTGGTTGGTCCTTTCTCCCATAGGCTGGAAACTATAGCAACCAATTGGAAATCAGACTTGTAATGGTCAGGCTACGAAAGGCTGATCTGTGCTTAGTTGTATTAAGTTACTACACGTCATCCATCTTTGTGCCGTCTGCGTCCAGAGCCGTTTGTCTGTCCCTGTACAGATGTAAGCACTGGCATGTGTGGAAAGAGCCATACTGGTGCTCCAGCTCTCAGTTAGTCATTGATTTTGACATGCTGACTGCATGAAACGCCCATCATTCCCTAGGCACATAAGCACAACCATCTGGGTCTATGTGCCCATGTAAAAATTTGATAAATGAACACTTATCTGTATATTTTTATGGCAGAGCTACTTTCGATGTCCAAAATCTGTGCATCTTGTTTGTTAATCTGGGGCAACTCCTAATATACAATTTCGGTGGTCTACCTAACTATACATCCTAAATCATTACCTGTCTGCACCCACTCTTGTTTAAAACCATTGGTAGTCAGAGGCAACCACACTTGACCATTTGGGTATGACCATTGGAAGCAAGTAAAAATCATTAACGAGAAGTTAATGATTTTCTTAAATCGGGACTCCAGGTCTTTTAAAGTCGAACTCTAGGAGATTATATATTATTTATATATAACAAAAAAAAATTGTACATTCCTTTCTTGACTTTGTCTTCATTAGATTTTACAAATAAAGTTTTTTAAAAAAAAAAAAAGTGAAAAAAGCTTGTTGGAGTTTGGTTATCTTATATTTGCAGAAAAGGAAATACCAATAGCAGATCTGCACTTCAATTGCCCTCCACCGCTTCCCGGAGTTGGTCCCTCTGGTCATAACCCCTCACAATGCCCTGAGCAGCTGTATTTTTTTGTCTGCCTAGTAGAGGGACCTGGCTCCCTTACGGGCCCATGATCCTGTGGAACTTTTTTACTTTTTATTTTTAAAAGATTTAAATTGTATTTTTTTTATCCTGAGATCTTCTATCAACTGCCAGCTGGATGACAGGCTGGATAATATAGATCCTTGTAGTCCCCAGCAGACCCCCCCCCCCCCCAGCCCAGCCATTGAGCGTGAGCAGGCCTTAGCTCCAGGGGTGGCCGGTGAGCTTTTTGCTCTGAGGCTCAAATATGACCAGGCTGCTAGCTGTCTGTGTCAAAGTGGGCTGTGGCCGGCAACTACTTCGTACTGCTCTGAAGTGGGTCTGTCGGGAACGTGCCAGCAGTCCTCGCAGGAACGGGTAAGTACTTTTCCTCCTGTCTTGGCAGGATGGAACAGCTGGGCATATACGGACATATAGGTATCACTATGGGATAGCAGGTTTTAACGGATAAATATCTGCTGACACCCAATTTCATTGTCTGCTATGCTCCGATTCTGCAGACGGAGGAAAATCCTAATCCTATTTTTATTCATCTGCAGAGTGGATCGGATGAACACGGACAGAGCATAGATCTGACAGGGAGGTCCCTGTGCAATGTGCAGGGACCGCCCTGTCAGCTGCCGGCTCAGCGGGGATCAATGGAGCGATTCCTGCTGAGCAAGCAGATGAGACATTTATGGATCCTCGCGGGATCCGTACATGTGAAAGGGGCTTTACTAGCCTACCTTTTAAAAGGCAGCGTATCTTCCTTCACTCACCAAGATGTATACACAGGTAAGCTAACATGTACATCACAGAAATTTTCTCAACATGAAAGATACAAAAATTAAACTACTACCAACATGCAAACCAAACGTAATATATCCAGATACCTATAACTATCTATTTAGATGGATAGATAGATAGATATCCATCTATATATGTATTTTTATTTTCTGCCCATAATAAATTTCGGCATGAAAAAAAAAAGTTTTTCAAAAACGGCATTTAAAATGATCATGTGTTTTCAGGTTCTGAAAAACGACAAAAAAAAATTTGAACATGCTGCATTTTTTAACGTCGTTTTAAACAATGTCGTTTTTCGGGTTGTAAAAAATGATCGTGTGTGGGCTAAAACGACGTAAAAAACCTGCACATGCTCAGAAGCAAGTTATGAGATGGGAGCGCTCGTTCTGGTAAAACTACTGTTCATAATGGAGTAAGCACATTCATCACGCTGTAACAGACAGAAAAGCGCAAACCGTCTTTTACTAACACGGAATCGGCTAAAGCAGCACAAAGGCGAATGGAACTTCCCCTTTATAGTGCCGTTATACATCACTGTGCTTTGCTAGATCATTTTTTTAAAACAATGGTGTGTGGGCAACGTCGTTTTAATGATGAAGTTGAAAAAACGTTTTTTTTTTTTTCTACATGCTGAAAAATGATCATGTGTGCGCAGCACAAGTCTTTTAGTTGAATCAAATGGTCAAAAGTGAAACTGTCTAGAGAATTGATTCTTTCTACTGTTTTGTCAAATTTAACCAAAAGATTCCCAGTCTGCCCACCACGACAAGGTAGACTCTTTTAGGGCAGAAACTACACTATGCTAACCTACTCGATGCTAGTGATCATTTCTTTAGTGTTGGATACCTGTTTAAATTAGGCACTATCCTATAACCTGCCTTCTAGCTTTACCAAGATCTACATAAGAGCAACCCTTTTCTGACACATGGACATCAGATTTGGAATGGCTGACATTGTTACAATATAGTGGGTGATGTGGTGGTCAGCAATGATCATCTGAAATTTCCCTACACATTTTACCCTTCTTTGATCATTGTTGAGCACTCTTCCATATAAATCCATCCACATTAGCCTGGTATAATGCAGGTAAAGTGTACAAGATGGGAGGAGCCCCCAAGATGTGTCTATTACCTGATTAGATCTGTAGAGACACTAGGGGTATTGCCACCGATCTTCCACACATATTCTCACCTACTGATCCTCGAATGCAGATGGATGCACATACATTTGTCCCTTACTTGCCTACCAATTAAAAGGCAGTGTCCTTTCCTGTCTTCACACAAACCTCGACAGGTACGTTTACATAGAGTTCGGAGACATGTCTCCACCAGGAATGGAAAGGAATAATATTTAATATTTTTTTATTTTACTTCTTTCTAACTGAAACATTTACATATGCATATGTTCGTGTCGCATGAGCTTTTTTTCCTAAAATGACAAACAAGTTCTAATTGGTAAACAAGTTAACCCTTCACTGCCCAGGAAGATTATGACATTTCTCAAACACTTGTTAAAATAAACGTTTTAGTTAAAAAATGGCTTATAATAGCCAAACATGATATATTTTCTGAAAGCAGCGACCCTGGACCCTGAATTAAATTGTGGTTGTTGCCATATTTTATGTTGCACGATATTCACGCAGCTGTTTATTAAATGCACATTTTCAGGGAAAAAATACACTTAAATGCATTTTCCTGATGCCAACATGGCAGCATACTAGCCAGTGAATAGCATAAATTAAGGCATGGTTAGCTGCCACCCCATTCTTATTTTTTTCCCTCATACCTCAACGCACTAGTGAAGAGTAAGCAGTACTATGTTCCCCCCTCTGCCTCAGTGCAGTAGCTGGGTTGAGCCACTCCCAGTGCGAAGTCCCAGCGCTCAGGCTGCTAAAAGCGCTATAGTCTGGGAGCCCTTTCTGCGGGTCTTATTGGGGCCCCTGCAGTGTTTCCTCTTTAGGAATGAAATCTGCTTTTAAAATTGGTAACTGCAGCGCTTGTGGAATATGGAGGGGCTAGCTGTGCTTTATCTCTCTTGGCCCCTTGTGCCATACAGGGTCACCTGTACCTTTTTACCTATGTCTCCCTTTTTTGTCTTTCATTACCTTTCTTATTAACTGCTGTCCTCTGCAGGTGTTGTGTGTGTGTGTGTGTGTGTGTGTGTGTGTGTGTGTGTGTGTGTGTGTGTGTGTGTGTATATGTAGCGCTCACCCCCGAAGAAGCTGCTGGTTAGAATAGGGATAGCATGTTACCTCATGGCTCTGGTGATGTGTCTAGGGTGAACGATGAATAAGTAGCAATGAAGGAATGTCCGCAAATAGGGAGTCTCTTTTATAGGTGCTCTTTATTACCCAGCCGGGTAAAAACAATCAACAGGTGAGGGAAGGATAGAAGGTTTTAAAGGAGAGTAGCAGACTCAGACCTTGGATATTGAAGCAATCCTGCTTCCGACAACTATCAGTCTTTCTGCGCCACTCCAACTTGAGTGGGTATAGTGTACCTGGACAGGTTTCTCTCACAGACCTGGCAGCCAGAGTATCACTCGAACTTTGAAATGAATTTGTTAACCACAAAGGGGTTAATATGGATTCTACTGCTGTTCCAAATTAAAAGTTCAGATAACCATGCATGGCTCGGAATAACTCACTGATACAACCGTCTCAGTTGAACTACACCGTTATCTCTGCTTTATTGCAGACAATACAAAATTCTACATACAGCATGATACGTCACTATTATGTTAATGTGAACTAAAAAGCGCATCTAATTGGCCGAGATACAAGATGGGGTGTCGATCTTAGCCGGCCCTTTGATGTGTCTTCACCTCCGCATTCCTAAAGGTGTGTGGGAGAGGGGGGTATCCGCCATCTTTGGTATTCTCCAGTGTTGGGAGGGGTGGGGTGTTATTAGAAGCTGATTTGAGTGAGGAAGGAATTTTCCCTTTTTCCCCCCCAAAGCCCCCTGCTGTCCATGTCCCCCGTACATATGTGCCAGCATCAGCGGGGCCGGGGTTCTCTATGGTCAGGGTGAATTTCATGCTATGTCCAGTTTTGCCACTGTTCAGGCATGTGCCTGTTTTTAGTAGAGTCATTCTGCTGATCAAAGATTTTCCATTCTTATCTCTCCTGTCCAGAGCACTCTGTGGTCGGTACCCACCAATCCGTTCCTGTGTTCCACCCCACTGACCCCCAATAGTCACAATTTTGTCCTCAGTACTTGTCTGTGACACATATGTATGTGGAGCGGGACCTGGGTGTGTCACGGTAAGTTACATTGCCATGGAACTGGAGGACAGGAGACTATGTTACAGTAATCAAAGGTGAAAGTGGCCACATGTGTGTTGGAAGAGTTTTACCAGAATGTGGTCAATCATTTTGTGTGATGGCCACCTGCTGAGCCCCTACTAACCCCAACAGGAAAAGGATATACAGTGTAGATATCATGGTGTAGGCTGGGTATTGTCCTCAGGGGCTGGAACTTTCTTGCAATGGAAGGCGTGGATCCAGGTGCTTTTCCCTTCTAGCTTGACTGAGGTGGCTGTGGTCAGCAAAACTTGGAATGGGCCATCATATCTTGGCTCAAGGGAGTGCTTTCTCACAAACTTCTTTACTAGCACCCAATCTCCCGGCTGAAGACTGTGAGTTCCCGAACAGGAACTGATGATGTGGGTGCACTAAGATGGCTGCCGGGCGGAAGTGCACTGGGCTGTACCTGAGCTGGGGTAGGGCAGGGTTGTCCCTCCCCTCCCCTGTTCCAAACTCCGTAGGGAGGGGGTGTGGAAACATCCTCAGGTTTGTGGTAAACATTATCTCCATCTGTCTTCAACTCCTCCTCTCTCCATCCTTCTGCATGTAAAGTTTTAGCAACTTTAAACCAAGATTCTGCTGCATGAGAGGAAAAAAAAGATACTTCTTAAAAAAAATTGAGATATGATTACCAGATGTTATAAAGATAAGAAAAAAAAGTGCAGAGTACAGGAGTGCGCTACTTACAGAGTGCATGGCTAAGTAGCGCTCAGGAGCATGCTAAATAAAGACTGCAGGGCTCAGGAGCATGCTACATAAAGAATTCAGGACTCAGGAGTGCGCTACATAAAGAATTCAGGACTCAGGAGTACTCTACATAAATAATTCAGGGCTCAGGAGTGCACTACATAAAGAATTCAGGACTCAGGAGTACTCTACATAAATAATTCAGGGCTCAGGAGTGCACTACATAAAGAATTCAGGACTCAGGAGTACTCTACATAAATAATTCAGGGCTCAGGAGTGGGCTACATAAAGAAATCAGGGCCAGGAGCACGATACATAAAGAATTCAGGACTCAGGAGCATGATACATAAAGAATTCAGGGCTCTGGAGTGCGCTACATAAAGAATTCAGGGCTCAGGAGCACGATACATAAAGAATTTAGGGTTTAGGAGCACGATACATAAATAATTCAGGGCTCAGGAGCACTCTACATAAAGAATTTAGGGCTCAGAAGCACGATACATAAATAATTCAGGGCTCAGGAGTGTGCTACATAAAGAATTCAGGGCTCAGGAGCATGCTACATAAAGAATTCAGGGCTCAGGAGCATGCTACATAAAGAATTCAGGGCTCAGGAGCATGCTACATAAAGAATTCAGGGCTCAGGAGCGCGCTACATAAAGAATTCAGGACTCAGGAGCACGATACATAAAGAATTTAGGGCTCAGGAGCACTATACATAAAGAATTTAGGGCTCAGGAGTACGCTGCATAAAAAATTCAGGGCTCAGGAGCACGCTACATAAAGAATTCAGGGCTCAGGAGCACGCTACATAAAGAATTCAGGGCCAGGAGCACGCTACATAAAGAATTTAGGGCTCAGGAATACACTACATACAGAATTCAGGGCTCAGGAGTGCACTACATAAGGAATGCAGGGCTTACCAGTGCCCATCTATGCAGCCTCACCAGTGCCCGTCTACATACCTCCCAACTTTTTGAGATGGGAATGAGGGACACTTATTAGCAAAAGTATGAAAGCATAGGATACATCCCCTGCCATGCCCCCCTTGAAGGAGAATTCTGCAAAAAATATTTATTAGTTAAACCCACAAGTGCTTTTTTTTTAACACTACAGAACCTTTATACTAGCTTTCAAATTTACAAATGCAGCAATTCAGAAATTAGATGGACAATTTAGCACAGGGAAACACTTTTTGAAAGATGAATAGTGTGTTTTATATACAACTATATAGGTCAGACCAAAATGAGGAGGAAAGAGGGACAGAGGGACTTTGTTCCAAATCAGGGAAAGTCCCTTGAAATCAGGGACAGTTGGGCCCAGTGCCTGTCTATGCATCCTGACCAGTGCCTGTCTATGCAGCCTGACCAGTGCCCAGCAATGCAGACGGACCAGTGCCCATCTATGTAGCCTCTCCAGTGCCCATTCAATGCAGCCTCACCAGTGCAGGGGATCAAAGAGAAGAGAGGAAGAGGAGAGCTGGCCGGATCATCACACAGGATGTGTCATAAATCTACATACCAGGAAGTCATGCCTTTTTTCATGGAACAACCTGGAGGATGAGGTAATGTCTTGTCCTAAATAATACCTAGAAATATTTTTATTTTCTGCAACAGAAGTACATTAATGTTATATTTCAGTGTTCTCCAAACTGTGGCTGTGGTACACTATTCCTCCCACTGACATCAATGATGGGGCACTAATCCTCCCACTGACTTCAATAAAAGGGCACTATTCCTTGCACCGACACAAATGATGGGACATTATTCCTCCCACTGACACCATTGATGGGGCACTATTCCTCCCACTGACATCAATGATGGGGCACTAATCCTCCCACTGACATCAATAAAAGGGCACTATTCCTTGCACTGACACAAATGATGGGACATTATTCCTCCCGCTGACACCATTGATGGGGCACTATTCCTCCCACTGACATCAATGATGGGGCACTAATCCTCCCACTGACATCAATAAAAGGGCACTATTCCTTGCACTGACACAAATGATGGGACATTATTCCTCCCGCTGACACCATTGATGGGGCACTATTCCTCCCACTGACACCATTGATGGGATATTATTCCCTCCACTGACACCAGGGCACTATTCCTCCGACTAAATGTAAGATAGGGCATAGTTTATTCCCACTGGCCACAGTCCAGCTCCTCTAAAGTCAGGGACAGAAAACTGACCCTTTGTTTAGAAAGTTTGGAAACCCCTAGTATATTGGTACACAGGGGAGCTGGAATTTAGGGGAAAAAAAGGTGAACTTGGCATTAAAAAATAAATAAAAAATCACATAGATTTAAAAAACACAAAAAAAAGGAAAAAAATACAAAAACTTAAAAAAAATGTCTGTATTATTCTAAAACTAAATGAAATAATACAAAATAAGTTATGTCACTTGTGTAAGCAGTAAATGTGAAGCAGAAATGTTTGCCAAAACAATGTTCCAAATGTATGTGGTCATTTGTATAGCATTTTAGGGGCTCCTGCACATAGGCACATTCTCCAATACAATGCAAATACGCTAATATTTTGATGCCCGGAAGCTTGCAGGTTGCAAATGGCTGTTCACAGCTAGGTGCTGATACTTTTGTAAAGCAGCGCATAGGTAGTGACTTAAATTCCTTATGGCAGACAATCTGGGTATGAGAATGTACACCTGTGCAAATACAACCAGCCTCCAGGTGCTACCAGCTTCTAATTGAGGGTTTGTAGCCAAAGAAAGGAGTAATAAAAGTCATTAGCCAGCTGCTCAGACTATTCAAATGGGCTTTTTGTGGAATGACAATCCAAAGAAACACACAAACAAGAGCGCTATATGGAAAATGACCACAAGATGGTGCTAAAATGTCTCAATATAACAGTTCTCTGTGGTAAAATATCACAAACGAATGTTCTAATAATCCAAAATAAAACATTTATTTCAATTCAAAAATGGCATTATAAGCCATGTAGGATAAAATAATAAAAAATGTAAGCTTGCATAAGCCTGTGTGGTGGTGGCAAAAGCATAAAATGTTTCATACCAGCCCATGGAGGTGGAGGAAACCCAGGAGGACAGTTAGTGTATGATCCAAACAGTGGTATGCCCAGGGGAAATTCTGGGAGGGGGTTCTCCCCAATGTATATGTTGCACTACCCCCAAATGAGCTGCTGGTTTGCTTTGGGTGGCATGTTACCTCATGGCTCCTCCGCCGTCTAGGGGTGTATGATAAATGTGGCAGTAACGGAATATCCACGACAGGTGTCTTTTCTGTGCTCTTTATTACCCAGCCGGATAAAAACAGTAAAACTTGTGGTGTAAGGTAGAGTTGAAAGTAGAAGTAGAACAGCAGATTCCGGCGTAACAATAGGGAAACAGTCCTGCTCCCACATGTAACACTGTAAGTACTGAAGTTGGTGCCATTCCACGAGCGTGTGTAATTTTGGAGCGTGACATGTTAGGTATCTATTTACTCAGCGTAACTTCATCTTTCACATTATGCAAAAAAATTAGGCTAACTTTACATTTTTTTTAAAGCATGAAATTGTTTTTTTTTTTTTTCCAAAAAACATGTTTGAAAAATTGCTGCGCAAATATTGTGAGAGATAAAAAAGTTGCAATGACCACCATTGTATTCTCTAGGGTCTTTGCTAAAAAAATATATATAATGTTTGGGGGTTCTATGTAAGTTTCTAGCAAAAAAACAATATAATTTTTACATGTAGGAGAGAAATGTCAAAATTGGCCTGGTTGGCAAGTGGTTAATATTCATTCCTTTTTATTTATGTAATTGTGGGTTTATGTATGTAATAATCTAGCATTTTGTTTTCATATGTTGATTTATGATACTGGGATAAGATAGTATGTCTGCTCCACATGCACCGTCTTGAGATCGATCGATTTTTAAACCATTTCCGCATATTTGTAAATTATTGCCAGATAGATTGTATTATATAGGGCTACGGCAAGATGGAGTAGGTATTAGGCCCTTGTAGTTAGTCGGGGTCTATATGGTTATCCAGCTGCATAGAGTATCACTGTTATTAGATTACACTGAGCCTATGGATGATAGAGTGTCCTCAGGCTACAAGAAAATGGCAGCAGACTGATTATTTAACCACTTCCATATGTAACACTACCCCCCGGAGGAGCTGCTGGATTGTTTTGGGTCTACGCTCAGTGATTAACCCCTTAAAGTGGCTCAAAACCCTCCAGTCCCATATGGAAGAAAAATATATTTCCAATATATTTATTTAAAAAAATTATATATTTTAAATATATTTACAATATATTGGCCTACGCGAATATATTTTTACATCTATTCCAAAAATGTAAATTCAAATATATTTTCCAAAGGCATATATTTTAAAATATATTTTTTTCAATATATTTGACAGATATTTTTGAGCATCTAAAAAAATGCATTTAAACATATATTTTTAAATATACTTGTAAAGGCATTCCAAAATATAATTTAAATGCATTTTCCAAAGACATATATTGGAAAATATATATTTTAAATATATTCTTCAGATTTTTTTCAACATATATTTTTACATATATTTGTAAATGTGTTCCAAAAATATAATTTTAATATATTTTCCAAAGGCATATATGTGAAAATATATGTTTGTAAATATATTGTCCAGATATTTTTGAACATATAAAAAAATGCATTTAAACATATATCTTTAAATATACTTGTAAATGCATTCCAAAAATATAATTTAAATGTATTTTACAAAGATATATATTAGAAAATATATTTTTAAAATATGTTTTTCTGAAAATATTTAATGTCTAATAAAGACATTTCAACATATATTTTGTCTGTCATAGATAACATTCTGAATATATTTATAAGAGACCCACTACCATTTTGTTTTGTATTTTACTCTTTAACCACTTAAGACCCGGACCAAAATGCAGGTAAAGGACCTTGCCCCTTTTTGCGTTTCGGCACTGCGTCGTTTTAACTGACAATTGCGCGGTCGTGCGAGGTGGCTCCCAAACAAAATTGGCGTCCTTTTTTCCCCATAAATAGAGATTTCTTTTGGTGGTATTTGATCACCTCTGCGGTTTTTATTTTTTGCGCTATAAACAAAAATAGAGCGACAATTTAAAAAAAAATGCAATATTTTTAACTTTTTGCTATAATAAATATCCCCCAAAAATATATAAAAAAACATTTTTTTTCCTCAGTTTAGGCTGATACGTATTCTTCTACGTTTTTTTGGTAAAAAAAATCGCAATAAGCGTTTATCGGTTGGCTTTTGCAAAATTTATAGCGTTTACAAAATAAGGGATAGTTTTGTTGCATTTTTATAAAAAAAATTTTTTTACTACTAATAGCGGCGATCAGCGATTTTTTTCGTGACTGCGACATTATGGCGGACACTTCGGACAATTTTGACACATTTTTGGGACAATTGTCGATTTCACAGCAAAAAATGCATTTAAATTGCATTGTTTACTGTGAAAATGACAGTTGCAGTTTGGGAGTTAACCACAGGTGGCGCTGTAGGGGATGTGTGACCTTTGTGTGTGTTTACAACTGTAGGGGGGTGTGGCTGTAGGTGTGACGTCATCGATCGCGTCCCCCTATTACAGGGATGACTGCAGTGCGGCGATCCGTCCCTGGAGCGGAAGAACGGGGAGAGCCGTGTGTAAACACGGCTCTCCCCGTTCTTCCGCTCCAGGGACGGATCGCCGCACTGCAGCGGCGATCGGGTCCGCGAATCCCGCGGTCCCGGTCCTAGAGCTTCGGGCGCGCCCGTGACCCACGGCTGGGTACTAAAATCAACGTATATATACGTTGATGTGCCCAGCCGTGCCATTCTGCCGACGTAAATGTGCAGTAGGCGGTCCTTAAGTGGTTAAAAAAAAAAAAAAAGATTCAAATAAAATATAATTTTTTTTTATAAGATTTTAAGCACATAATCCATTTAATACAAAGCAGATAAACCTCTCGCATCCACTTTCCATTCCCAAAGAATTTTTGTATAAGTCATTCTGAATTGAGAACGCTTGTCGGCAGACCAGCAAAACGTCTAAAAATACAGCAAGTCCAGTTATATTGATTTATTGATTGACCTGAATGAATGAGAACCTTCACAGACATCCACCTCCACAGTTCTAGGGTCTTGTCTGCTTACAGAGTACCGGGAGAAACTCTGGATATAAATATTCAATGTTCTGTTTAATCCATGAATCAGTAGTTGCACTATTATTACCAAACTCGCTCATCAGTGTCTTTATGGTCCTTGCTTTGTGCACTGGTGATCAGTCATGTTGGAACAGGAAGGGGCCATCCCCAAACTGTTCGCACAAAGTTGGGGGCATGACATTTTCCCAAAATGTCTTGGTATGCTGAGGCCTTAAGAATTCCCTTCACTGGAACTAAGGAGCCAAGCCCATCCCCTGAAAAACAACCCCACACCATAATCCCCCCCCCCCCCCCCCACACACACACACCATAATCCACCAAATCATTTGGACCAGTGCACAAAGCAAGGTTCATAAACATATGGATGAGTGGGTTGGGGTGGAGAAACTTGACTGGCCTGCACAGAGTCCTGACCTCAACCTGATAGAACACCTTTGGGATGAATTTGTGTGGAGACTGTGAGCCAGGTCTTCTCATCCAACATCAGTGCCTGAACTGACAAATGTGCTTCTGGAAGAATGGTCAAACATTCCCATAGGACAGCCTTCTCAGAGGAATTGAAGCTGTTATAGACTGGCATGCTATTAAAACTCATGTGCGTGTAAAGGCAGGCGTCCCAATACTTTTGGCAATATGATATATATAGTATATATACTGTATATTCTTTTTATACTAAGTCCAGTCCATTGTTTGGACTTAGTACCTGCCGAAGGGTAATTCCAGCAGCCAATTAAAAGGAATTGGGATATTAAAGTTCTCCCCAGCACAAAATTAAAACTCAGCAGCTACACAAAGGGGTTTATTTACTAAAGGCAAATCCACGTTGCACTACAAGTGCAAACTACAAATGCAAAGTGCACTTGAAATTGCACGGAAAGTGCACTTGGAAGTGCAGTCGCTGTAGATCTGAGGGGGGCATGGAAAATAAAAAAAACAGCATTTTAGCTTGCACATGATTGGATGATAAAATCAGCAGAGCTTCCCCTCATTTCAGTTCTACCCCTCAGATCTACAGCGACTGCACTTACAAGTGCACTTTCAGTGCAATTTCAAATGCACTTTGCACTTGTAGTTTGCGCTTGTAGTGCAAAGTGGATTTGCCTTTAGTAAATAACCCCCATACTGTATACATACTGCAGCTGCTGACTTAATATTAGGACACTTACCTGTCCTGGAATCCGGAGATGTTGGTATCCCAGCCAATGTTTCCATTGGCTCTCGGGTGCTGCTGCCTCCATTGCCTATAGGGGCCGATTCACATTACATGCCGTCCAGTGTGTTTTTTTTTTTTTGTCTGCATGGAAAGTAAGTTATATGGTTTTCAATGGCATAATTCACACCAGTGCTTGCAGCTCCAGAAAAAAAGTAGAGCATGCTGCATTTTTCCTGCACTGGACTGTAATGGAACACTGTAAAGCACATCAAAAACGCACTAGAATGCACCTGAACGCACTGGAACACACATGTCCTTATCTAAGGTTAAGAAAAAAAGAGGGGGAAATGCACTGGAATGCTTTAAAAACACACCAAACATGCTCTCGAATGCATTTAAAACACACATGCAGAAAAGCATCGGGAACGCATCTGCCGCAGCGAGATCTCTCGGAAGTGGGGACAGGTACCTGTCAAAAACAGGAACCTGCTCCCCTCCCCCGAAAGGTGGCAAATGTGGCAAAGTAGGGGGGGGGGAAGAGGCAAATAAGTGGAGCTTCCACTTTTGGGTGGAACTCTGCTTTAAATGTCATATCCCTGCCCAAGCTGCACTGTTGTTATGTGCCAATACTAGGCTGGGCTGGAAGATAAATATGTAAGTGATGAGAGCTGCATTCTTGTGTGTGTGTGTGTATATATATATATATACATATATATCAGATATACTGTGTGTGTGTATATATATAGGGTGACCAGACAACCCCGGTTTCAGGGGACAGTCCCTGGATTAAGGACACTGTCCCTAGACCAAGTCTGTCCCCAGTTTTGTTGCCAGATTGGATTTGAACAGGGGCTGGGGCCATTTTAAAGTCAGTGCAGAATTAAAAAAAAAAAATCTGAATTACACCCCCTACTCTGTCGCTCCTACTAGCTTGGGGGGGGGGGGTATTTTTTCCATTACCTGTGCCCCTTTCTGATGATCATGTGTTGGTTGGAGCGAAGGGAATATTTCTTCAGTTTCGGGTGCATTCCCATTCAGCTCCGCTTCCATGTTCTTCTGCCTGGGCTCAAGTCCCGGCCAGCTGCCTGCCTGCCTGCTTATCTCCTTGCCTTCCCTGGCGGAGTGATCTTCCTCCACACCCCACCAAGCAGTAGCAGGGACCCGGAGAGTAAGACTTGGCAGGCTGTGTGGTGGGCGGCTGCAGCGATGGGCAGAGAGTCGCTGATTGCCGCCATTACTAGTAAAAAAAAAAATGTGTCCCTGGATTTTATTTAAAAAATCTGGTCACCTTAATTATATATATATATATATATATATATATATATATATATATATATATATACACATATATACAAATATACACGCATACACATAGAGTATATATATATATATATATATATATATATATATATATATATATATATATATATATATATATATATATATATATATCTACACATATACCTACCAGAATGAAGATACAAAATATATATATAGAATGCATCTCCCATCACTTACTTACATGTATAAATATTTTTCTCATTTCTTTTATCTCATTCTTTTTATTGGGATGTGGGTCTGATTTCTGTGCTTTCGCTCTTATAATATGTAAATTCAGCCCTGGGGAAACTCTTTAAATGAGACTGCAATCATAATACAGGAAACCATACAGGAGGTCTGTTACAGGAAGTGAGCTGTGGGAACCAGAGGGGTGAACTTTCACCTCTCACTTCCTGTTCCTGGTAAGGCCTCTGAAAAGGAAAGCATGGCATGGTGGAGAAGTTCTCTGTATTCCCCTGGATGTATTCTCCTGGATGAAAGGTGAGCCTTCTATCAAATACAATTGGAATTGTGAAAGTTTGGTGTATGAGTTAAGTTGTATTTGTCTATTTCCTGCTGAATAGTTCTCATTCTGTGTGCATTCACCTTCCCAGTTACCATACAGCATGTGCACAGTAATGTAATATTATAGAGCTCCTCTTCCACAGCATGTCACCCTGCTGCATATAATATGTATGGCTTCCATGTTATATCCAGTAACTGTGTAGCATACTTCAGTGCACATTGCTGCATATAATATGTATGGCTTCCATGTTATATCCAGTAACTGTGTAACATACTTTCAGTGCACATTGCTGCATATAATATTATACGGCTTCCATGTTATATGCAGTAACTATGTAACATACTTTCAGTGCACATTGCTGCATATAATATGTATGGCTTCCATGTTATATCCAGTAAGTGTGTAACATACTGTCAGTGCACATTGCTGCATATAATATGTATGGCTTCCATGTTATATCCAGTAACTGTGTAACATACTGTCAGTGCACATTGCTGCATATAATATGTATGGCTTCCATGTTATATCCAGTAAGTGTGTAACATACTGTCAGTGCACATTGCTGCATATAATATGTATGGCTTCCATGTTATATCCAGTAACTGTGTAACATACTTTCAGTGCACATTGCTGCATACAATATTATACGGCTTCCATTCTATATCCACTCGCCATGCAGCATAGGGGTTTATTTACTAAAGGAAAATCCATTTTGCACTACAAGTGCACTTGGACATGCAGTCGCTGTAGATCTGAGGGGTAGATCTGAAATGAGGGGAAGCTCTGCTGATTTTGTCATCCAATCATGTACAGGCAAAAACGTTTTTTTTTTTTTGTCCCCTTCAGATCTAGTGCGCTTGTAGTGCAAAGCGGATTTGCCTTTAGTAAATATACCCCATAATGTCAGGGCACAGTGCTACCAATATTTGATGTCTCCCTCCCCTTTTGCATATTATTATCTGCCCTACTACTAGGTGCCATTAGATATGGATTTTTCCATACAGATACCAATTATGGGCCACCTTTCAGGCCGATAACAATATGAGGTACTGATATTCTGTTTACATCCAGGTACCCCAGAAGTAGCCTGATGTCAGTTGACAGTCACCTAGGCCTTTTTTGTATTCTAACAGCCACTGGCCACTGTCAGAATGCAGTAAAAAAGAGCAGATAGCAGGGAAATCAATAGCCAGGTTGCTATTGACTATTTAAAATTGCAGTAGCCAATAGTGGGCTATTGCACCCGCCCACTGCCTGTTGTCAATCAGCAAAGGAGAGGATTTGAAGGAGAACATTCTTCTTCAGGTCTTCCTCTGCTGATTGACAACAGGGAGTGGGAAGGGGCACAATAGTCAGCCTAATTTTAAAATTTGAAACAGCCAATGGCAGTCTGGCTATGGTTCCCCCACTGCCTGCTGTTTACATTCAGCTGACATCAAATACATTGTGGAGAAGGAGGTTAGCGGTGTCTGGGGTGTGTGTGTGTGTGTGTGGGGGGGGGGGGGGGTGGATGGGGGGTGTGGAGGTGGAAAGCTAATTTTTTATTTTTTTGGGGGGATTCTGACAGATGGGCCGCCAGCCGCTGTCAAAGCACCTGACCAAGACTGACTGAAACTGGTGAATATAAAACCGGAATAAGCACTTGGAAGAAGAAAACCAACAACTGAGACAACTTGCCTTTGGTAAGCGGACAACTTAATTACGGTGGTGGGCACCTTCCCTTTTTTTTTATATCACTGCATTCAACGGGCACTGTTTCTGATCATCATATTGCATCATCCTTCATTATTCATTTGGTCATCAGTGTTTGAGTTTTGTGGTGATATCATTAAGAACTTTTGAGGTTTGGTTTGCCAATTGTGTGCTGTTGGCATACAATTTGGGGATCACAGATTTGGCGTATTAACCTCTCATTGTTTATACATATAATTTGACATTAATTTTGTGAATTTATATACAAATTTTTCCTTGCACTCTGATTTTTTATGTTTTGGTTAATTATTGTGCACCGTTTTTGGCATATCAGCCCCTGGATGCCAATCTTTCAATTTTAATTGTCATTGACTTTTTTATATTGGCACAGTCTTTTCATTTTTTATCTATTTATTGTGTGTTATTCCACCAGTACTGCTGCCTTTATTTTATTTTTTATCTTTATTTTCTGTTTGACCAATCATTTGCCCTTTTATTCTACAGTGTTTTAAGGCAGAGGTAGGCAACCTTAGAGAGGTGGAGATCTACCTGAACAACATGGGAGGAGTCAAAGATCACAGGGCACAGTGTCCTCCAATGTTGCCTCCTCACACCTGACTAAAATAATTGCCGTACTACCGCACTGCAATCGTGTGCCTTTCACTGCAATTATTGGTGTAAACATTTTGCCTCCTCACCACCTTGCAGAATTTCTCAGAGGTGCATTGGAGCATTGCATATCGCACTTGTGAATGAGCTCTTAGTTGCATTTGGCAATAGCATTTTTAAGGCTCATTCACATGTGAATTTGGGGGTGGTAAAACCCTGCCCCCAATCCCTACCCCCTTTAGCTGCTAAGTGGGAGGGGGTCAGGGTGCCATGGGAGGTGGATGCTTGAGAGTTACTATTAGATCTCAAGCAACCAGAAATAACAGTACCAATGGGGATCGTTTGGTAACTGGAAGTTTACTGTACTACATTCATTATAGCATCAGTGAGTGCACTGAGGTAACTACATACTATATGCACAAGTAGGATTTTTGTTTTGTGGAACATCTTTACTTTTACCTTGGGAGAAACCCTCCTGGAATATTTTTAATCTGGTGGGGGGGGGGGGGGGGTCAGCAGCAGACTGGAGGAAACCCTCTAATCATGTAAAAGTACATTGTTCCACAAGTCATCAATTTCTAACAAATCAAATTAATGGATATAGTGAGAAAATAGGCCATTGTGTTACTTAAAAAGTCTTTATGCATTTCCATAGAGTTGCCTGGCGTAATGGATACTTTCAAAACAACAAGAGCACAGCTAATAGCACTGAAGAATGATTGTGGAAGTTCATCCTGTGTGGGTGTATCATGTGCATCACATTCTGTCCCATCTGAAGTATTGAGCTCATCTCCTTGTCAAGTGTCGTACTCAAGGCCTAAACAGGTAGGTTTTCTTTTAGTACTGAAACATTAAAACGTTGTCTTTTTTTTAAATATCAAACATGACATATTTACCTGCTCTGTGTAAGGGTTTTTGTACAGATCCCAGATCCTTCTCTTCTCAGGTCCCATGCCGGTGCTCCTGAACCAGAGCTCTGTGTGTCCAATCACACACTGAGCCTTGCCTTGCCCCCATCTCCTAATTAGCTCACTGGCTGTGATTGACAGCACTGGGAGTCATAAGCTCCCACTACTACAGAAAGCCAATCAGCAGTGCAAGTCCCTGGAGAGACAAGGCTCTCGTGGACATCGCTGGATCGAGAGAGGGCTCATGTAAGTATAGGAGGCTGCTGCAGGTTTTTTTACCTTCATTCATAGAATACATGAAGGTAAAAACCCTAGTACCTTTACAACCACGTCAATAAAAAGTAACTTTCAAAGCGGTGCCTCCAAGCGGCTGACAGAAGAGAGAAGCGGGAACAGTTAGACCCTATGAAATCATCAGCTTTGACATGGAGACTGTAAGCCAATTTGACTGTTGTGTCAAAATTAGATATCTTTCTCAGTCTGGTAGTAGTCTGAACTAAAAAGGCAAGTTGTAGGCAAGATATTGATTGTTATACTGATTTTTGAAAGTCTACAATATTTTGATGTTTTTATACATGCTTAATTTTGTTTTATTTACTCAACTGCATCTGTTAGACCCCTTTCACACTGAGGCAGTTCTCAGGCGTTTTAGCACTAGAAATAGCCTCTAAAAAGCTCATGAAACTGCATCCCTTTCAGTGCAATGAGTACTTAAACACTAGGGGGAAGTGCACATGCGGAACATTCAAAATGAATGGGCAGCGCTTCCAAAGCACCTTAAAAGCGCATAAAAACTGTACTTTTTCCCTTTAAAAAAAAAAAAAAAAACGCCTAAAAAGTGCTACAAAAACACTGCAAAAAACGTCTGGAGCTTTAGCAGCGCTGCAGTGTGAAAAGGGTCTTATATGGCTTTTGATTCACAGGAAAAATCTAATAAGTCTAATATTTCCATTTACTTTTTAAAGCTGCCACTTTGGCAAAGTTTCCTGGGACTTCAAAAGGTTTGATCAGTGACGCTGTTACAAGAAAAATTGCGGTGTTGAAATATCACCTGAAGAGAAACATCAGGAACCATCAGAATACCACAAACTTTTATGTCATTAATGTCATTTACCACAGTTAACACCACTTTCTATTCTCTGTGTTGTAGTTTTTGTATATTTACATGATAATAAAGTTGTGTGTATCGTACTGTGTTGTTTTTATTTCCAAATATTTGCTGGTTTTTAGGCATACAATATATAAATGCACAGCATTTCAAAATGTAATAGGAATGTATTTTTTTTTAATGTTTTGCAATCGGTACATTTACATTTATATTTAAAATATATTTTAAAAAAACATTCTTAATATATTTTTCCTAAATATATTGCCATATATTTGAAATGCTACAATTTTGGCCAGATTCGATATATTTCAAAAATATATTTCAATATATTTGTGAATATATTATTGAATATATTGGGAAATACATTGTGAAATATGTTGCAAATATATTCATAAATATATGTTAAATGCATTTAGCAATATATTTTTGCAGCCATAAATATATTGCAAAGTGTATTTTGGAATGCATTGTGAATGTATTCAGCAATATATTTCTGAATATATTCACAATGCATTCCAAAATGCACGTTGCAATATATTTATGGCTGCAAAAATATATTGCTAAATGCATTCAGAAGTACATTTAACATATATTTATGAATATATTTGCAACATATTTCACAATGTATTTCCCAATATATTCAATAATATATTCACAAATATATTAAAATATATTTTTGAAATATATTGAATCTGGCCAAAATTGTAGCATTTGAAATATATGGCAATATATTTGGGAAAAATATATTATGAATGTTTTTTAAAAATATATTTAAAATATATTTTTCTTCCACATGGGGTGACACGCCTGGCAATAATTGAGAGTTGTGAACCCCTTTAGCTTGTGAGGAACACAATATCCCATTACACAACAACAAATTATGCAATAAAAAGCTATTACCTTAAGTGGAGGGATACTGCAGTATAAAAGACAGGCTGCACACAGATAAGATAACCAAATTAATGAATACTTAACTGCTTAAGGACCGCCTACTGCACATTTACGTCGGCAGAATGGCACGGCTGGGCACATCAACGTATATATACATTGGTTCAAGTACCCAGCCGTGGGTCACGGGCGCGTGCCCGCGACGCGCTCCCGTGACCCGGTCCGAAGCTTCCCCGTGCTTCACTGTGGCCGCAACATCGATCACGTCATCCCTGTTATAGGGGGACGTGATCGATGACATCACACCTACAGCCACACCCCCCTACAGTTGTAAACACACACAGGGAACACTCAAATCCTACAGCGCCCCCTGGTGGTTAACTCCTAAACTGCAACTGTCATTTTCACAGTAAACAATGCAATTTAAATGCATTTTTTGCTGTGAAAATGACAATTGTCACAAAAATGTGTCAAAATTGTCCGAAGTGTCCGCCATAATGTCACAATCACGAAAAAAATCGCTGATCGCCGCTATTAGTAGTAAAAAAAATTATAATAATAAAAATGCAATAAAACTATCCCTTATTTTGTAAACGCTATACATTTTGCAAAAACCAACCGATAAACGCTTATTGCGATTTTTTTTACCAAAAATAGTTAGAAAAATACGTATCAGCCTAAACTGAGGAAAAAAAAAAAAATTTTTATATATTTTTGGGGGATATTTATTATAGCAAAAAGTAAAAAATATTGAATTTTTTTCAAAATTGTCGCTCTATTTTTGTTTATAGCGCAAAAAATAAAAACCGCAGAGGTGATCAAATACCACCAAAATAAAGCTCTATTTGTGGGGGAAAAAGGACGCCAATTTTGTTTGGGAGCCACGTCGCACGACCGCGCAATTGTCAGTTAAAACGACGCAGTGCCGAATCGCAAAAAGGGGCAAGGTCCTTTACCTGCATTTTGGTCCGGGTCTTAAGTGGTTAAAGAAGAACAAAAGAACATAAGTAAAAAAGTGACACTCTATTTTTCAGATCCCTGCAGTGTCAGTGACAATATTAAAGTTTTGGCAAAAGCTAGGCTGCAACGTCAAATAGACCTGTGTGAGCTCACAGCAAGGGTGTTTCCCTCAACAAAACGTGTATATTGAAACGCCCTCTTACAAAACCTCACCCAGCTCTCACCTCTCTACAATACAGTATAAAACAGTAGAACGGATTAAGTGTAACGTATTAAAGTAGTAGAACTGATTGAATGAATGAATGAATGAATGAATGAAAACTTGTATAGCGCGGCACATGCGAACTGAATCGCCTCTGGGCGCTTGTTGTTCCTGTCTCCTTTGATATCAAAAGAGAAAAGTCTTGACCTTTTTCCTAAATGCTAGGTGGCTCTCCTCCAACCGAATGCTGGTTGGTAAAGCGTTCCATAGTCTTGGACCTTGGACCGCGAATCTTCTTTCTCCTTTGGACTTGAAGTTGGCTTTCGGAACCTGGAGCAGGTTCTGATTCGTGGATCGCAGAGCGCGATTGGGATTATGCGTTTTTATTATTTCGCATAAATAAAGGGGGGCATTCCCATGGACACATCTATGCGTAAGACAGAGAGCTTTGAAAGCAATTCTGTCTTTAACTGGCAGCCAATGAAGGGCTCTCAGTGAAGGTGAGATGGATTCCCAGGGTTTTTTCCCAGTCACAAGTCTGGCGGCCGTATTCTGAACGACTTGCAGACGAGCGATTTGGTACTTGGGGAGGCCGAGGTAAAGGGCATTTGCATAATCCAGTCTGGAGTTTACAATAGCTCCCACCACGACCGCTAAATCTTCTTTAGGGATGAACGGAGTGAGTCTGCGTAGTAGGCGCAGTAGATGGTGAGATCCACTGACTACTGACCCTATTTGTGCGTCCATTGTCATAAAGGAGTCAAAAATGACCCCTAGGCTTTTGACTTTGGCGCTAGGGGTGATGAACTTGCCCAGAATGGGCGAGGGGGTCCACGCTGTTGAAGGTTGATTCCTACGCTTGGCGTGAAACAGGAGAAGTTCTGTTTTCGCTCCATTGAGTTTAAGATGACTCTTTGTCATCCAATCCTCTATCAAGGAGAGGCAAGTCTCTAGATTGAGGTGGTGATCCTGTCTATTGCAGATGCGGAAATACAATTGTGTGTCGTCTGCGTATGAGTGATAGAGCAGTTTTTTGCTGCTGATAATCTCAAAAAGAGGACGAAGATAGATGTTAAACAGCACTGGTGACAGAGGCGATCCTTGAGGGACTCCGCATGTTACTGTGCGTTTTTCTGACGTAAAAGGTCCTAACTTTACTGTTTGCGATCGGTTTTCCAGAAAAGAGGAGAACCAAGATAAATCGCCTTCTGCGACTCTGGCTACTTCAGCAAGCCGAGTCAGTAACAGTTTGTGGTCTACAGTGTCAAAAGCTGCACTTAGGTCCAACAGAACTAGAAGACAAGATTCTCCTTCGTCTGCGGCCTTGAGAACATCGTCCCATACTTTCAGCAATGCTGTTTCCGTCCCGTGTCCGGGGCGGAAGCCTGATTGTAATGGGTCAAGTAGCTTGTAGGTATCTAGATGCTGTTGCAGCTGTTGTACCACTACTTTCTCCATTATCTTGGAAAGTACGTTGAGGGTTGTTATGGGACGGCGGTGGAGTGGGTTCTTGGGGTCCAGGGAGGGTTTCTTCAGGATGGGTTGGATTATACCCTCTTTCAACTGTGTGGGCACTTTGCCCTCCAGAAAAGACTGGTTGATAAACTGCGTGATGGGAGGAGCCAGGATGTCGGCGCATTCCTTCAGCAGTTTTGTGGGGATAATGTCATTCGGCGCTGTGCTATTTCGCAGAGTACAAATGACATTCTTAGTGGTCTCGATGGAGATGGGTTCTAGGGTAAACTTACCTGATATAGGAGAATTACTATGGGTGCTGTGTGAGAGGCTGCAGGGGGGGCTAAGGGGGGAATTGTTTTGCTGAATGCTTTCACGGATTGCCTCGATTTTATTAATGAAGTAATCCGATAGTTCATTGCAAAATTCTTGTGTATCCGAACTGGGGGCTTTGATGCATTCTGGATCCATGGTCTGGGTGACCATCTTGAAGAGTTCGCGGGGGCGGTTAATGGCACCGTTGATAGCCTCCGAAAAATAATTTTTCTTGGCTTGGAAAATTCCTTTGTGGTATTTTCTTGTCGCTGCCTTGTAGATGGATAGGTTTAGCTCTGAGGAACATCTTTTCCAGGCAGATTCTGCCCTTCTGCGTTCTTGCTTCAGTAACGACAGCTGGTTGTTAAACCAACTGCGGTTGTTTTTCCGGATGCGGGTACTTCGTTTCGGCGCTACCAAGTCAGCTGACTGTAGCATAGCCGAGTTAATGGCTTCCAGAGTTTCAACGGCCGTTTGATGCGGCTGAGTTGTTTCTATTTTTTTCCTTAAAGTCGTTTTGAAGAGTTCCGAGTGGAGCTTCTTCTGGCATCTAGTCCAGTGTGTTGTCACTGGATTTGATGTTTTTGTTGCGGGGGGGATGGTGGAAATACTGAATATAATTGCATGGTGGTCTGTCCATGGCAACTTTTCATTTTCCCAAATCTTTATTTCCAGAGTTTGTCTGAAAATAAGATCAAGTGTGTGACCTGAAGTATGAGTGGGCCCACATACTAGTTGCTGCAATCCTAATCCTTCCAGGTGGTCAATACAGGCGTCGGCAATGGGGTCTAGTGAGGAGTTGGCCCAGAGATTGAAATCCCCGAGCAGCAAAAGATGTTTGCTGTTGAGGGTATAAGTGGAGAAGAAATCTGTCCATGATGATAGCAGCTGCGATTTTGGGCCTGGCGGCCTATAGCAGAGCAGAATGTGGATGGTCTCCTTTGTGTTTGCTTGCAGTTGCAGAGTAATGCCGCGTACACACGGTCGTTTTTTGCGATGAAAAAAAACGACGTTTTTTAAAACGTCATTTAAATTGATCGTGTGTGGGCAAAACGTCGTTTTTTGTCTTCAAAAAAACGACCAAAAAAAAATTCCAACATGTTTGAATTTTTTGTGTCGTTTTTCAAAAACGTCGTTTTTGTTTCACAAAAAGTCACCGTGTGTAGCAAAAACGTCGTTCAAAACGACGTTTTTCAACCCGCGCATGCCCAGAAGCTAGTTATGAAGCGAGCTTCAATGGAAAAGAGTGGTGAACGTAACCTTGCTTTTTGTGAAAAAACGATGGTGTGTATGCAAAATTGTCTTTGAAAAGTGACGTTTCAAAAACGTCGTTTTTTACTTCACAGAAAACGTCGTTTTTTTTCATCGCAAAAAACGACCGTGTGTACGCGGCATCAGGGTTTCCATGAATGGAAGAGGGTTTTGGCGGACTGGTTTGGTGATCGTAAGATGAGTCTTGTGGATCACCGCCAGGCCGCCTCCTCTTTGCCCTATTCTGTTTTCCGTTATAATACGGTAATTTTCTGGCACCAATTCACCTAGAATGGTGTTACAGTCGGCTGTGAGCCAGCTCTCTGTAATAAAAAGGCAGTCTAGATCCTTTTGTTGAATAAAGTCGCGGATTTCTAGTCGGTGTTTTACTGCCGATCTTGTGTTGATCAGAGCACATGATATGTGCTTGGGTTGGGGTAAATGGCTGAAATGTCTGACCGTCGATCTATGATCGATTCTCAATAATCGCTCAGTTCTTAGGGCCTTTTTGGTGATGGCTGGAAGTATTGCGGCGCATTGCCTCAAACTCCAAATGGTATCGGCAGAATATTGCCGACTTACCATGATCGCCACTACACCGGGGAGGGGGGGGTTTGGGGCAGTGGGGAGAGGAATTAACTGGCTCCTCTCTCCTGGCTTGGTCCAGGGGAAGGCAAAAAACCCTTTCAGAGCTCGGCCAATATGCTCCGGTAGGGAAAAAATTCCTTCCTGACCCCTGTAAGAGCCGATCGGTTGACCCCTGGATCAAGCTACTGTGAGTTGGGACGACGAGGGGGCTAGGGCTGAGAGGGAGAACTTGTTGCTGGCCTGGTGGCTGCCTGTTCAGGGATGAGGGCTGACAGGGGGTGCTGAATGATCTGGGCTGAATGGGTGAAGGGTGAGCAACAGGGCCGGGTAACTGTCCTACAAGGATAAGGGGGAGGTTTGCCTGGGAGCAGGGTGAGGACCCTGAAAACGTGGGGAGCGGCGCGCGATTCAGAACGGCCTGGCGCGGTGCTCCCGAATGAGCCCCGAAACGGCGGAAATAACCGCAAGGTGGTGGCGGGGGGAGGGGGCCCTTGTCTGCCTCCTGGGATCGAGTGCTGCGGCTTGTCCTGAGAAGGACGGCCGCCCACAGTGCCAGGGAGACAGGTAGCGCTTACCTTCCAAAGGAGGGGAGGAATGCTGGAGAGAGGCTGGAACTGGAAGCTGGAAGCTGGAGGGGAGGCAAGGTACAGAAGCAGGCTGGAGCTGGAGCAAGGGGAGGGCTGGGCTAGGAAGAACCCTGCCTGTCTGACTACCTGCTACGCCTGCCTGGAGCTATGACTCACCCATTCCTACTCCCAGGAACGAGCGCCGCTTGTAACTCCTGCTGCTAGTCCTCCTACCTCACTCACTGACTGACTCAGTAAGTATAGTGATTACTCGGCCAACAAGCAATACAGCCAATATAGTGAGTATACAACCCAGAACAGATTGTTTGTAAGCATTATAGCTATAACTAATTAGGGTGGCCTGGGGTCCCAGGCCAAACTTCAACACAGTCTCGTGCTAACAGGTGCACTTGTTCGTTGGCATGCGATGGCGCACTAAGAACAATTTGTAATCCAGTAAGGCAGCAGCAAACTGATAACATTTCCTGGAGAGTCAAGCTATGAAAAATGGATGTTCAGTGATCCGCCCTTCCGCAAAACAAACAGTACTTTTAGGCAAGTGCCCGTCTCACCCAACCAGTTTAGGCCTTGTCCCTCTATGGCACACCGTCCAGTTGATCGGCACACTCCGGTCCTCAGACAGGTCGCAGGGTTACTGGGATCTCATTCGATGGCTCCGGTAGAACTCCGTCCCAAAGCCGCTCCTCCCGGGCGTATATCGGACTCAACTCCGGCCTACTCCCCGTAGAGACACTTCTGCAGTGTCCTCCTGGGTTGAAGAGGCGGTCCTGAGAGAGAGCGCGCCAAACACGTCCTCTCCCTTAAATTACCTCCCTCTGCGGGCAATGCGGAAGGCAAAGCATCTTGGGGTTGCACAGCTGCTCTCTGGGTAATGTAGTTCATTACAAGCCAGAGCAAATGGAGTCTCTTCTCCTACTGAACTCAATTCCCCAACATTCACTGCGGTACCAGAACAGAATGTAAACAACAGGTGGCTATAACCTAACTCAGCCACTGGAGGGAGCTGAGATCCTTCATGATCAGCAATCGTAGTCTTTGTACCACATCAAAAGGGTAATACCCGCTACACATACCACGCCTATTCTGGTACTTCTCTCCTTCATGTTAAAAATTTTTTTTTTTTTTGCTAGAAAATTACTCAGAACCCCCAAACATTATATATATTTTTTAGCAAACACTCCAGTGAATAAAGTGGCAGTCATTGCAACTTTTTATCTCGCACCGTATATTTGCGGCAATAATTTTTCAAATGCCTTTTTTTGGGAAAAAAACTGTTTCATGAATTAAAAAATAACAAATTAGTAAAGTTAGCCCAATTTTGTTGTATAATGTGAAAGATGATATTACCTAACTTGTCATGCTTTAAAATTGTGCACAATCATGGAATGGCGCCAAACTTTGGTACTTAAAAATATCCATAGGTGATGCTTTAATTTTTTTTACAGGTTACCCGTTTAGAGTTACAGAGGAGGTCTAGTGCTAAAATTATTGATCTCGCTCTAACACACGCGGTGAAACCTCACATGTGTGGTTTGAACGGCGTTTACATATGTGGGTAGGACTTACGTGTACATTACTATCTGGTCACCGGAAATCTCTATCTTCCTCATCTGGTGTGGCCTATTCGTTCTCCTGGCCTCTGATAACATGGGAGAGCCCGGATGGCGGCGGGGGGGAGACCGGGACGGCGGGGGGACACCGCCTATAAGAACGATCAAGCGCTGGAACTGCTGCTATGATCATTCTTACCGTGCACAGAATCACTGCCTGAAAATAAAAATATCTGAATGATACCTGTAGCTGCAGGCATCATTCAGATATCCCCACACAAAGTACAGGACGTTATATGACATCCTACGGTAGGGAAATGGTTAAAGAGGAAGTAAACCCTGATGGGTGTTACTTCCTCTTTGTTTCCCTGCAAAGGTAAAGCATAATGGGCAACTATGCATCACATAGTAGGGCCTGGATTCTTTCCTAAATGCACTTAATATAACTGAGTACTAAGATTTGTAGGTAAAGTTGATCCGGGGTAAATCCGATTGCCTCTCGGGGGATCAGGAAGGAATTTTTTCCCCTCTTGTAGCAAATTGGATCATCGCTCTGCTGGGGATTTTTGCCTTCCTCTGGATCAACTGTGGGTATGGAGTTGGGTGTATGGGATGTACTGTGTTTTATTTTTTATTTATTTTTTATTTTTTATGGTTGAACTGGATAGACTTGTGTCTTTTTTCAACCTGGCTAACTATGTAACTATGTAAGTAGCCCATTATGCGACACTTACCTGCAGGAGAAGCCCGCGATGTCCCCGTCTTCCTCGCGAGGAGCGAGCAGCCATTCTTCACTCCTCTTCCTTCAGGGGCCGCAAACTCCTGCTCTGTGAGTGGCCTGAGTCGCATGTGCGTGGGAGCCTCCACTCACGGCATGACCCGAAACGGCACAGTACGGTGATTTGCAAATATCTTCTAGACCAGGGGTGCCCAACCTTTTGAAGAGTGAGGGCCACTTAACTAACTTGACAACCAGTCGAGGGCCACAATGAGCGGAGTGGGCGGGTGACATGTCACGGCTACTCTATAGGCCCTCCGATCTGCCCAGACAAAAGGGTACGAACTCCCTTCTGTTTTTCAGATTGGAGGTAGGTGGGAGTAAACTGACATCTGTCGCTCTATACAAGTGAATTGAGGGTCCCATGTGGTTGGGCTGATCTTGTGAAAAGGGCCTAAGACTGCTTTCACACTGATGTTCTGTGGTTTGCTCACACCGCGGGTGCAGCGTAATGCACCTGTGTCTATCCTGCGGGTTAGCTAAACTTTGCGATAGTCTCCGCCTGTGGCAAAAGCTGGCGCTGTAGAGGACGCATCGACTTATGGGGCTCTTCTCCGCACCCGCTTTCTTCCTCTACCACCAGCTTCATTCACAACACAGATGCTGCAGTATGGCAGGTCGGCAACATGCGATCTGGGCTTGCCAACCCACCATTCCAGAGCAGGTGTTCGCGGGCCACATCAGAGGGCTCCGCAGGCCACATGTGGCCCCCGGGTCACTGGTTGGCCACCCCTGTTCTAGACCGTGCAGGTCTGGGAAATATTTTCAAGCACCTACAGGTAAGCCTTAATCTAGGCTTACCTGTAGGTTACAACCACTTTAACCCCTTAAGGACCGCCTCACGCCGATATACTTTGGCAGAATGGCACAGCTGGGCACAATCACATACAGGTACATTCCCCTTTAACTGCCCAGCCGTGGGTCGCGCTTGCGACCTGGTCCGAAGCTCCGTTACTGCGTCCGCGGGACACGATCGCCGCTGGTGTCCCGCGATCGGGTCACAGGAGCTGAACCACGGGGAGAGGTGAGTGTAAACAAACCTTCTCTGTGGCTTGTCACTGATCGTCTGTTCCCTGTCATAGGGAACGACGATCAGTGACGTCACACGTCCAGCCACGCCCCCCTACAGAAAGAAACACACAATAAGACACACTTAACACCTTTAGAGCACCCTAGTGGTTAACCCATTCACTGCATTTGTCATTTTCACAGTAATCCGGGCATTTTTATAGCACTTTTTCGCTGTGAAAATGACAATGGTCCCAAAAATGTGTTAAAAGTGTCCGATGTGTCCGCCATAATGTCGCGGTCACGAAAAAAAACCGCTGATCACCGGCATTACTAGTAAAAAAATATATATTATTGATAAAAATGCCATAAAACTATCCCGTTTTGTAAACGCTATAACTTTTGCGCTAACCAATCAATAAACGATTATTGCGATTTTTTTTTTTTTACCAAAAATATGTAGAAAAATACGTATTGGCCTAAACTGAGGAAAATATATATATTATTTTTATTCTTATAGCAAAAAGTAAAAAATATTGATTTTTTTTTTAAATTGTCGCTAGATTTTTGTTTTTAGCACAAAAAAATAAAAACCGCAGAGGTGATCAAATACCACCAAAAGAAAGCTCTATTTGGAGGGAAAAAAAGGATGCCAATTTTGTTTGGGAGCCATGTCGCACGACCGCGCAATTGTCAGTTAAAGCGACGCAGTGCCGAATCGCAAAAAGGGACCAGGTCCTTTCTGGTCACCTGTTTTCCATCCACACTGCATGCTGTGATTAATTCTGTGCCTTTCCACATGCACTCACAGACTTCTTTTTGTTTATGGACTTGATTTTGCAACAGCATTACTACCATATATTACTTTTATTATCGATTCTTTTTGCGCTGCACTGTTTTATTGTTTATTTTCTCTGTGAGGAATTTTTTTTATGGATTCATCCTGAGTGCTGGCTTGCATTTGTAATAGTTTTATTTTAAATCATTTTTTCAGGGCTGAATACTTTTATTTTATAGGTCTTTTACCTGCATAATGGTCTGGGTCTTAAGCGGTTAACAGACAAACTAACCATCCAATCACAATCCCCTGTATCGACACGAGTTGTGGAGGGGACAGTACGGTGCAGGAGACAGCTAGACTGTCTCAAGGCATCAAAAAAAGGACCGTGCAGCATTCCACCAGCCGCAACTTAAGTGATATACAGATGCAGAATGAATGAATAAAATAACTTTTGTTGTATCATAGTAAAATATAATGACATGGTGTGGGTAGGTTTTGCCTTTATATTTTACTATGATACAATAAAAGTTATTTATTATTCATTCATTCATTCATCCTGCATCTGCATGTCACTTATGCTGTGAGGGTCCTTTTTTTGATGGCTTTTTTGGGGTGTCTTTGCCATGTTTTTTTTTTAATGTTTTTTTTGGCCACCGGCATCACATATATTTATACATAGTCGGCAGTCCAGTACTTGAGGAGAAGAATAGAGGAGAGGGAAGATGGCTAAATGAGTCACTTACCGCCAATGCAGCCTCTCGGTGGGTGGGGCTGTAATGCAAAGAGGCTGCATATATGTGGCCTTATGTAAACCGTTTTCTGGGCTAAGAGCATGCTGTCAGCACAGTCACCGGCAGAGACTGCAAAACTCCCAATGGATACTAGTGATCGAGAGCTTTCAAATCATATGAAAACTGTGTGAGCCAATTACAGTGGTCACATGACCCGAATGCCCACTTCCCAGCATTTAGAAGCTCTTAAAGGGGTAGTTCCCCCAAAAACCTTTTTTTAACATTGATTGTGGCTCGTTATGTCAAGGGGAATCGGGTGTTTTTCTTTTAGAATCGAAGCAGTGCTTACCGTTTTAGAGATGCATCGTCTCCGTCGCTTCCGGGTATGATCGTCTGGTCTGGGCGTTCCTATTTGATTGACAGGCTCCCGACAGGCTTCCGACGGTCGCATACATCGCGTCACGAGTAGCCGAAAGAAGCCGAGCGCCGGTGCGGCTCTATACTGCGCCTGCGCACGGTCGTTCGGCCTCTTTCGGAAAATCGTGTATGCGACCGTCGGAAGCCTGTCAATCAAATAGGAACGCCCTTCGCCGAAGACCATACCCGGAAGCGTCGGAGACGATGCATCTCTAAAATGGTAAGTACTGCATCGATTCTAAAAAAAAACCACCCGATTCCCCTTGACCGAACGAGCCTCAATCAATGTTAAAAAAAAGGTTTTTGGGGGAACTACCCCTTTAAATGGTCGGGAGGTGGTGCAAAGAAGGAGTTAAAGATGTGTACATGTGATCTGCACTTTAATGACTGCTACAGAATGTCTAGCCTTGCATGTGGCATTCCGCTCTAAAGATTCTGTTAGTGTGTCATATTTGATATACAGTATAACGGAAGCCATGTGAATCAGTAAAGTGCTGAAAATGCATTTGTGTGTAGACATTCCTTTGTTTAATCTCGACAAATAGGTGACACTTCCAAATGCATCATCTTGGAGACCAGAGATCCTTCACTCCCTTTCAGTTCCTCCGGATAGTGCACTGAGTGTCACTTCCAGGATCACAGCAGCTTGTAATGTAATTCCAGCGCGTCACTTCCGGTGACACGGCTCTGCTCGAGTACATCGGAGTGTCTGTGCTTGCCCTAGCTGCCCACTATTATGGTGGATACACTATTATACCTGTATTCCATATACCCCCATACAGTTTGGCCACTCTTTGGGGACTGACTCCTTATTCAGAAAATTGGGCTTCAGATTTCATAAATAGCAGAGGTCTCTCAGGATGCAGTAAGCATTCTTTTATTTATTATATGGACATGTACTTTAACCTCTTCCAGCCCAGCCAAATGACAGCTGGGTGGGACCTTCGTCATTCAGGGTGGACGTCATATGATGTCCTCCTGGAGCGCACCTTCCATGCACCCCACATGCACTGCTATGGTGAAATCTGTCACAATGTCCACTGGACACAGCCAATGACAGATCACTGTACCAGGGTACTGCCAGTACCATGTGATCACTGTGACCAATCACAGCACATCACATGACAATTGTAAACAATGGTTGGCTTCCTTTCAAAACATTAATTGTGTACAATTGTGTTGCTAGCTATGATTGGTCAAAGTGATCACATTGTACAGACAGGGCCAATCACAGCCCATCTTTACCATGTGATTAGTTGTTACTAATCACAGCTAATCACAACACACTGAATCAATTTCATTTGCCAAAAAAGTTTGCTTATAACAGTGAAATTCACGGTCGACTGTGTAAAAAAGAAAATATTCTAGTATGCTCTAGTAACAAACATAACTGAGAGAAAACAATTTATTTTATTTTTGAATTTTTCCAAGAATTGTGAGAAAAAATTACAACTTCAAAAAACTCACCATTACTAAATACCTTGGGCTGTCTACTTTCCAAAAAAGGGTTTGAAGGCTATCTGTACTGTTCTAGTGTTTAGTCTAGTCTAGTGAAGAAATTAGATGTACTGGCGGTACATCAGGATTGATCAGTTTTTAGATATGTACAGTATACATTTTATGGAATCTATAACTTTCCTACAGACTAAATACTAAACACTGATTTGGGTTATTTTCACCAATTTATAAAGGAAGGTTATTTAAAGATTATTTATTTGCAAAATTGTACAACAGAAATGAAGAAAAATTATATGCTTTTAGTTTTTCAACATTTTCAGTCTTTTTTAATTCATTTACAAAAAATAAAAAATAAATCCAGTGGTGATTAAATACCACCCAAAGAAAGCTCTGCCCAGTATTGAAGTGGATAGTGGACTTTGGCTCTTACAGCAACTTTCTTCAACCCATTGGAACTGGGCATTGATTGATTGTTAAAGTGTGTACATTGTTGTCTGCAATCTATACATCTGATACTTTTGGGCTTAGCATCTCTGATACAATTTTTCCTCCCAAGGACTTTTTGCACTTGGCTTTGTGTTTTGAAGGGAAAAACACTTGTGCAAACACGGCATGGGTGCACAATTTAGTACACCAGTGTGAGCAAGGCCTAAAGGTTTGGGTTTAAAGGGATTGTAAAGGTTCAGCTATTTAAAAAAAAAACATATCATACTTACCTTCACTGTGCAGTTTGTTTTGCACAGAGTGGCCCCAAACGTCCTCTTCTGGGGTCCCATGGCGGCTCTCGCAGCTCCTCCCCGCTCCTCTCCGCAAGAGCTAACCCCCTCTGGGAAGCTCTCTTCCGAGGGGGTTAGCTTGTATGTGCGCTGCCGTGCCATACAATCAGCGTCCAAGGCCCCTGATTGTATGACTCGGCCCAGCCCCCCAGGGGCAGCGTCATTGGATTTGATTGACAGCAGCAGAAGCCAATGGCTGCACTGCTATCAATCTATCCAAAGAAGAGCCAACAAGACCTGGGGAAAGCAATGCAGGAATCCGCCCAAGGTAAAAAAAAACACAAAGGTTTACAACCACTTTAAGTATATTGTATATTCTCGAGTATAAGCCGAGATACCTAATTTTACCCCAAAAAACTGTGAAAACGTATTGACTCGAGTATAAGCCTAGGGTGAGAATGTAGCAGCCACTGTAAGCGGAAAAGTGGGTCAACAATGCCCATTTGCACGCCTCACTGTGCCCATTGCAGCCTCACTGTGCCCAACCTCACTGTGCCCATTGCCACCTCACTGTGCCCATTGCCACCTCACTGTGCCCATTGCCACCTCACTGTGCCCATTGCCACTGTGCTTATTTCCACTAGGGTTGTCCCGATACCGATACCAGTATCGGTATCGGGACCGATACCGAGTATTTGCGGGAGTACTTGTACTCCCGCAAATGCCCCCGATGTCTCAATAGAATACTTTCCCTCCCCCCGCCGCCGCCACCGCCGCAACGAAAGACGCAACGAAAGCCGCCGCCGCATGGTTAAACAGCGTGCGGGGAACATCACAGCTTTCATTTGAATAGCTGTTTTCCCCGCCGCGAATAGACACTCCCCCTTGCTCGGGATTGGATGGGTGATCGTGATCTGTCCAATCCCATTCAAGGGGGAGTGTCTATGCGCGGCGGGGAAAACACCTATTCAAATGAAAGCTGTGATGTTCCCCGCACGCTGTTTAACCATGCGGTGGCGGCGTCTTTCGTTGCGGCGGCGGCTAGGTATGGGAGGAAATGGCTGCATATGTGGGGGACATGGCTGGAGGGACATGGCTGCATATGTGGGGGACATGGCTGGAGGGACATGGCTGCATATGTGGGGGACATGGCTGGGGGGACATGGCTGCATATGTGGGGGACATGGCTGGGGGAACATGGCTGCATACGTGGGGGACATGGCTGCATATGTGGGGGACATGACTGGGGGGACATGGCTGCATATGTGGGGGACATGGCTGGGGGGACATGGCTACCTATGTGGGGGACATGGCTGCATATGTGGGGGACATTGCTGGGGGGACATAGCTGCATATGTGGGGGACTTGGCTGCATACGTGGGGGACATGGCTGCATATGTGGGGGACATAGCTGGGGGGACATGGCTGCATATGTGGGAGACATGGCTGGGGGGACATGGCTGCATATGTGGGGGACATGGCTGCATATGTGGGGGACATGGCTGGGGGGACATGGCTGGGGGGACATGGCTGCATACGTGGGGGACATGGCTGCATACGTGGGGGACATGGCTTGATTTGAGGACACATTTAAAAAAAGTATCGGTATCGACGAGTACTTGAAAAAAGTATCGGTACTTGTACTCGGTCCTAAAAAAGTGGTATCGGGACAACCCTAATTGCCACTGTGCCCATTGCCAACTCACTGTGCCCATTGCAGCCTCCCTGTGCCCGAGTCAGTGCACCTGAAATTTTTACAGGCTGCGGGCCAAGTCGCGGCCCCCTCCTGTTCCGTTCCGTGATAGGCGTTTCCCAGCAGCCTATCATGAACGTCTTCTCATCCTCGGACTCGGTTTCCCAGCAGACACTGTTTTCAGTGTTCTGCCTATCACGGACGTTCTCTTGTCCGAGGATGAAAAGACATCCGTGATTGGCGAAAACACTAAACACAGTGTATGCTGGGAAACCAAGTCCAAGGATGAGAGGACATCCGTGATAGGCGGAACATGAACACAGTAGTTGGCTAGATTCACGTAGAACGGCGTAATTTTATGCAGGTGTAACGTATCTCAGATACGCTACGCCACCGTAAATTAGAGAGGCAAGTGCTGTATTAACCAAGCTAAGTTACGGCGGCGTAGCGTAAATGGGCTGGCGTAAGCCTGCCGAATTCAAATGTGTTACGCAAATGACGTAAAATGTATAAAATTTGACGCAGTCCCGACGTCCATACTTAACATTGGCTGCGCCATCTTTTTGTTGGAATATCTTTACGCCTGAAAACGCCTTATGTAAACGGCGTATCTGTACTGCGACGGCCGGGCGTACATTTGCGAATAGGCGTATCTCGCTGATTTACATATTCTAGGCGTAAATCAGCGTACATGCCCCTAGCAGCCAGTATAAATAGGCAGCTAAGATACAACGGCGTAAGAGACTTACGCCAGTCGTATCTTAGCAACATTTAAGCGTATCTCACTTTGAGAATACGCTTAAATATACGACGGCGCAGATTCTGAGTTACGACGGTGTATCTACTGATACGCCATCGTAACTCTTACTGAATCTGGCCAAGTGTCTGCTGTGAAAGGCCTATCACGGAAGGGACCAGGGGGAAGCCGCGACTTTTAAACAATGGCCCTTCAGGTACACTGACTCGAGTATAAGCCGGGGGGGGGGGGTATTTTCAGACCTAAAAAAAGTTAAATATACGGTAGTTTAAATATTTCACATCTGTCCCTTTCCTTTTTTTTTTTTTCTTTGCTATCACTAAAGATGACTGTAGTAAAGAAAACTTCTTACACTCTTGTGAAATTTGGAGTATAAAGTTCTAGTAAATTTAATGAAACATATCAAAAGCTAGTTCCTACGAAGTTAAGCTTCCTAACATTGTAATGCCTGCTGACCACATTAAACTATTTGATAATAAATTATACTGTTTTCTACTATTAGCACAAAAATGAGATTATTTTTTATTTAAGGACATCTTGGCCTGAATCATAGTAGGCGAGTGACATCACAAAATGTCCATTATGAAAAAAGCATATTCACTCTGACACAGTTACACACTATTGTAGGACAGTCATGAATATCTGAAACTTTGTCTTTTACTGCCTTTGGCCATATTACTCATAAAATCACATTCCGGTGTCACAGTGTATCCGTATGAGTAGAAGATTGATTGTCAAAATGGTCTGTCTTCGCTCCAGCTGGGCTATTAGAATCAGACGCTTATATCAAACGTAACAAAATAAATTCATAAAAATCATCAATATATGTCAATTCTTGCTTCTATAAAGGAGTATGTTTCAAGGGGATATTTTGAGAAAAAGGCAACAGTGGATTCCCCAATGCATTTTAACATTATAGAATGCAAAGAATATAATTGTCAGATTTTTTAAATAATTTCCAAAACATGCCGTTCTAACTAAAAGTACTTTGCACATTGCTCTTCTGGCTGGCTGGAAAATACACCTAATTATGAAAAATGTATGAAAATACTTGACTGCAATGTAAAGGGAGATTCCACCCAATGTTTCAATGTAACTGGTGAGGTAATTTAATTTTGAGGTGAATCTTCCAAATACTCACAATGTACTTCAGAGTCATATGGTGCAGTCTATTGAGACAGTATATGCCTTTAAGCTCATATAATTACTGCTGCATGTACCTGTGGCAGACTGCTGCAGCGCCGTTTTGGTTGTGCTGTTTTTTTGATTTTGAGGCCCATATTCTGTCCAGCGACACTGGGACCGAGACCCCAAATTCAGGAGTGCTGTGGGCATAGATTGATGTATACACCTAAAGGGATTGTAAAGGTTCGTTTTTTATTTTCTAAATAGGTCATTTTAACCACTTCTCGCCCGGTCAATAGTCAATTGATTTCCGGAAAGTGGTTCTATAATCCTGACTCGACGTCTATTGACATCCTGCAGGATTACATGCCGGAGCGCGTCTGTGGGGGCGCGCAGCGATCGGTGATGCAGGGTGTCAGTCTGACACCCTGCACCTCCGGCAGAGGCTCTTTACCATGTGATCAGCCGTGTCCAATCACGGCTGATCACGATGTAAACAGGAAGAGCCGTTGATCAGCTCTTCCTCACTTGCATCTGACAGACGCGAGTAGAGGAGGGCCGATCGGTGGCTCTCCTGACAGGGGGGTTTGTGCTGATTGTTTATCAGCGCAGCCCCCCTCGGATGCCCACACTGGACCACCAGGGAGTGCCACCACCCAGTGTCCAACAGTGCCACCCAGTGTCCATCAGTGCCACCTCTTAGTACCCATCTATGCCCAGTGCCCATCTGTGCCACCCATAAGTGCCGCCCATGAGTGCCCATCAGTGTCGCCAAAGAGTGCCCAGTGCCGCCTATGAAAGCCCATCAGTGCAGCATACCAGCGCCGCCCATCAGTGCCCATAATTGAAGAAGAAAACATACTTATTTACATGCATTAAAAAGGGAGATAATTCTCTCACTCTCACTACAAGACTCTGGTCCGGCCGCAACTGGAGTATACCGTCCAGTTCGGGGCACCAGTCCTCAGGAAGCATGTGCAAGAACTGAAGAGAGTCCAGAGAAAGGCAACAAAGTTAATAAAGGGACTGGAGGACCTTAGTTATGAGGAAAGGTTGCAAGCACTGAACTTATTCTCTCTGGAGAAGAGACGCTTGAGAGGAGATATGATTTCAATGTACAAATACTGTACTGGTGACCCCACAATAGAGATAAAACTTTTCTGTAAAAATGAATTTGAAAAGACTTGCAGCCATTCACTAAACTAGAAGAAAAGCGGTTTAACCTTAAACTGTGTAGAAGATTCTTTACTGTAAGAACGGTAATAATGTGGAATTATCTTCCACAAGCAGTGGTTTCAGCAGGGAGCATTGATAATTTAAAAAAATTATTAGATAGGCACCTAAACGACTACAACATACAGGGATATACAATGTAATACTGACATAAAAGCATACACACAGGTTGGTCTTGATGGTATCTTTTTTTCAACCTCACCAACTATATAACTATGTAACATATCTTGGTTCGCATTGAGATAGAATAGTGCTACATTTAGTTGTCATTGTCATTTAGTTGTCATTGTTTGTCACAATAGCAGCAAGTATTTGAGCCACAATGATATGACGGGTTATATTTAGCCATGTGTTGTTCAATTGTCTAGAATTAAAAAAAAAAAAAATGGGATATAATAAACTCCCTAAGGCTAGAGAATCTGCAACCATTTTTTTTAATTGAAAAGAGATCCCTATCAGCATAATATTATGTTGGTTATACTCTTTAGAGAATAAGGATTGTTCACATTATCATTATTACTGGTCTTAGAGTTCTTATTAATTAGGACAGTCATTCGTCTAGTGGATGCAATCTGTCTACCTCTGGCAGTATGCCAACATTTTACATTTAGATACACATGGGCACCTATCTGTGGATGAAGGCGGCCTGAAAGCTTGAGTCAAGGGCAGATGGATCCCAGGAAGTAAATGCTACATGATACAATTGTCCTTACTCAAGATGGCCATGGCCAGAAATGCTGGTGGGGGGGGGGGGGGGGTTTAAATTGATTTCTCTGCAAAATAATAATTGGAGACGTATGGATGGTTGAGTATACTTTGAATAATAAAAATGAATTAAATAGCAATTTTTGGTTTGTGATGCTCAGATGCAGTGTAGTTCCACTTTAAACATAAAACTATAGCAATTAATTAGTCATGTGTTGTTAGCTAGAGAAAACCCAGACATCAACCTGAACTGACATACATTAAACTCACCAATGTTAAAATACATTGTGCCCAATGAGTTACAAGGCAAGGCACTCAAAAATGTTCATCTACTAACCACAAAATGACAAGCAAGCACTAACAGCTCTAAAAAGTCACATATCTATAAATAAATATTGCTTTGTACATAAATCCTAAGCTAATTCTTATACAGCAGAGGTAGGCAACTTTTTAGAGGTTGAGATCTACCAGGACAACATGGAGCATATCATTTTTTTTAGGGTGGGGTTGCGCTCCTCTTTGAGAAAAAAAATGATATTAAGGCCCAAAAAAGAAGGCATGTAGTCACAGTAGTGTCTTCTCCCCCCTACATTAATGTACCCCCCCCCACAGTAGTGTCCTTTGCACCTCTGCACCCCCCCCCCACACAGTAGTGTCCTCTACCCATCTGCCCCTCCAGATGAACAGCTTTCTCATCCATCACAGACGTGGGCATCAGCAAAATGGTGGCGGCACATCGGACGCTAGGCCGGAGCACAGCCAGCTTAACAGCCACAATCCGGCCCCAAACAACACCCGCCCGACTCTGACGACCAGCGTGTCCTCTTCTGAGACATCTAGTCCCACCACCAGGAGCCCAGCCAAGTCCAGACAGAGGAGAGACTCCCCGTCTAGGCCGCAACCAGACGCAGGCATGGTGGTAAGCGGTCCTCACATCTCCACAGCAGGCCAGAACTCACAGGGAAGGAATCCTATAGCTGAATTCCCCACTGCAGACAGACCAGTGTCTGATACGATGCTTAAAGGGGTTGTAAAGGAAACATTTTTTTTTTCATAATAAGCATACTTTACCTGCAGACATTCCTCTTTTCACTTCCTCATCGTTTTTGCTCAGAAGTTGTTCTATTTCTTCTCTGTTCTGTTCACCTCCTGCTTGTCTGATTGTTACTCACCACCGTGAAGGGAGGCTTTACTACAGTGGTCAGTGATGTGCTCGCCCCCTCCTGGGAACTACATCTGGGCTGCAGGACGCTCTCTACGTGTTGGGCCGCATACACACGAGGAGACATGCCCGATAAAAACGATCCGTGGACCGTTTTCATCGGACATGTCTCTTGCAGGATTTTGGTCTGGCGGTTTGTGCACACCATCGGACGAAAATCCCCTCGGACAGAGAACGCGGTGACGTGGCGGTGACGTTGACGCTGCCACGTCACCAAACCAGGAAGTAAAATGCTTCCACGCATGCGTCGAATCCATTCGACGCATGCAGGGGATTTCGGTCCCCTGGTTAGGCGTACTAACCGACGGACAGGTTTCCAGCGGACAAGTTTTAAAGCATGTTTTAAAACTTTTGTCCGCTGAAAACCTGTCCGCTAGGCCGTACACACGATCGAATATGTCTGCTGAAACTGGTCTGCGGACCAGTTTCAGCGGACATGTTCGATCGTGTGTACGCGGCCTTAGAGACTTCAAGCAGGTGTGAATTACTGGGCGTGCCACAATGCATACTGGGAAATGTAGTTCTTACATGAACGAGCACAGGACCAAACCAGGAAGTGAATAAGAAAACATAAACTAGAACGCCAGAGGTGATATAGATGAAGGAATCTAATAGGTATTTTCTAGTTTTTTAACAGAATCATTACACTATTCTGTCTGTCTACCTTGCAGACATTAATTTTAGGCAAAATTTGTTTTCCTGTACAACTCCTTTACATCTCCCTAAGATCCTCTCTGCAGTCTGACATGCTTAAAGGGCTGAATGAATGCCATGTACCAGGCACGCATTGTATTGCTACACAAACCAGGGAAGGACCCCCTCTGTTGTTCATCCTATGGGCCCATATCATTACTGAATTATAGACCAGACCAGCTTTATGCCTGGCAAGTCTACGGACATAAATCTTAGATGAGTCTTCACCCATCTCCAGCTCCCGGCCGAAGAGAATGTCTCTCAGGTCTTGGTAAGCCTCAACAAAGAGAAAGCCTTTGACAGATGGTCATATATTATGCAGGTTCTTGAGGGTTTCGGCTTTGGCCCAACCTTACGGAAATTAATCAATTTACTCTACAAATCCCCTGTGGCCAATATTAAATTGACTGGTAAACTTTTGCCCTCCTTCCCAATTAGGAGGGACACCCCTACACTGTTTGCCCTGGTGGTGGAGCCTCTGGCGGAGACCCTGCGGAAGTCAGGTGAGGTGTCTGGGATCTGAGTCAGCTCAATAGTTGAGAAACTAGCACTATATACGGACGACCTAATCCTCTTTTTGCGAGACCCTGTCCTCTCACTTTCCACGGCGCTCCAGATTCTGGACTGCTTTGCCATCCTTTCTGGCCTCCCCACCAACTGGAGCAAGTTATTAATTCTTCCCATAGATCCAGGGTCGAAGCAGCTGAGTAATCATAATTTACCTCTGCAATCGGAAAATACCATTAGATACTTAAGGATCAATATCTCTCCCAATACCCAGGATTTTAGTAGACTTAATTTGTCCCCGGTGCTGCAATGGTGTAAATCTAAGTTAAAGGCCTGGTCAAATCTCCCACTAACACTTGTAGGAAAAATGTATTTAATTAAAATGAAAATGCTTCCAGTTCTATTGTATATTTTAAGGCATTCCACAGTCTGGATACCTAAAACCCTCTTCCAACAATTAGATTCCCTAGTAGCTTCCTTCATGTGGCTATTACATCTGGGCAGATTTAGCAGGAAAATACTATGCAGGCCCTGGACACTGGGGGGACTTGCCTGCCCCGACACGTACTACTTGGCAGCATTGCTCGCTCATGCTTACAACTGGCTGGTCTCAAATGATACCAGTGTGTCAGTAGTCCTAGAGGCAGCACATTTGGGATCTTATAAGGCCCTTTGCAACGCCCTCCGAAACTATTAGCACAGGCTATGAAAGTGGTTATCAGGGCCTGGCACACCGTGGTAATAAAATATAACCTGGTGAAAGCCATATGGTCCCCTAGTACAACCACTCTGGTGTAATCACAGGCTAAAAGAATTTGACTCTCTACAAGACTCCGGCCTGTGGGCCGGCAGGGGCATCAAATACCTGAAGGATATTTGTGATGGTTCGGGATTGTTCACTTTTGACAGACTGAAATACAAATTCCAACTTCCGAATTCTTTCTTTTTCAGGTTCCTGCAGCTCCGTCATGCCTTTGACAATTTAAATAGTTTCAGCTCCAGATGGAGCATGACAATCTCAAAACTCTGCTAAACGATGCTAAACTCTCAAAGCCATTATCTCAAATATACCGGGCACTGCTGCAATCCATTCAGCTTGGATTGGATGGGTTGCGGGATCTGTGGAAAAAAAATCTATATTTTTTCACTTTTTGCTATAATAAATATCCCCAAAAAATCTATAAAAAAAATAAAATTTTCCACAGTTTAAGCTGATATGTATTCTTCTACACATTTTTGGCAAAAAAATCGCAATAAGCGTATATTGATTGGTTTGTGCAAAATCGGACACTTTTGACACATTTTTGGAACCATTCACATTTATACAGCGATTAGTGCTATAAAACGGCACTGATAACTGTGTAAATGTGACTGGCAGAGAAGGGGTTAACACTAGGGGGCGCTGAAGGGGTTAAGTATGTTCCCTAGTGAGTGATTCTAACTGTAGGGGGAGGGGACTTACAAGGGGAGGAGACTGATCTGTGTTCCTCTGTAGTGGGAACACAACATTGGTCTCCTCACCGCTGACAGGACATGGATCTGTGTGTTTACACAGATCCACTGTCCTGCTGTGATTGCTGGCACGCACGAACCGGGTCCCGAGCAATGCCGCTCACGCCCTAGACGACCGGGAAGCCTAGGACATCATATGACGTCCACCCAGGATGGGAGATCCTATCTCTGGACATTATATGACTATGGGCGGGTAGGGAAGTGGTTAAGCTGCAGCTGGGAAATCTGTTGCATGAAAAGTAACAAAGACACAAAAAACAAAAAAAATTGCATAAAATGTTATTGGTCACCAAAACAGGACTTGGAAAAGAGCAAGGAAATAAAAAAAAACCACGTATATTAAATTTGACACATATGTTTGAGGTCTGACCATTTTGCATTGGAAATTAACAGGAGTTAAAAGGACTGTGCCCAGAAATGGACATCTATTAAAGCGGAATTTCACCCTAAATATAAGATCTCCCATGTGATTCAGCATACTGGCGTCAGCGCCAGTATGCTGTTTTTTTTTTATCCCACACTTACTGTATTATCCTGTAATTTCATTTTTTTCCCCCGCGGTGGACGGCGCCAGTACAGCGCGTCACATCTTCCAAAAATACCCAATATGGACTCGGGTAATTTCGGCGAAAATGCAGCGCCTGCGCACAGACCTAGGAGCTGACTGCGCAGGCGCCGTATTTCTCCGAGTCCTATTTCGGAGGGCGTGACGCGCCATAGCCGTAGGACTCAGAGAAATACGGCGCCTGCGCAGTCAGCTCCTAGGTCTGTGCGCAGGCGCCGCATTTTCGCCGAGATTACCCGAGTCCATATTGGGTATTTTCGGAAGATGTGACGCGCTGTACTGGCGCCGTCCACCGCGGGGGAAAAAAATGAAATTACAGGATAATACAGTAAGTGTGGGATAAAAAAAAAAAAAAAACAGCATACTGGCGCTGACGCCAGTATGCTGAATCACATGGGAGATCTTATATTTAGGGTGAAATTCCGCTTTAAGGATTTAAACAGTAGTCAAACATCTTGAGAATTATTTTGCAAAATAATGCAGCACAGACAATTAAAGCGGAGGTTCCGCGGATTCTCGATTTTTTCTTTTCAGGTGTAATGCATAGTAACACACATGTAAATGTAACACTCACTGGCTAGCCGCATCCAAGAGAATTGCTTCGTTTTCCGTCATAAATAACAACTTATAAAATTTCTTCCAGGCGTTTTCCATCTTGCTTGTGGGTATTGTGAAACCTACAAGCAAAGACTTCCTGGAAGTCTCCCGCGAGATAGCGCGAGAATCCTGTTATTGAGAGTACACATCATCTCCTGGGAGTCTCGACACAACTCCCAGGAGACATTGCGCCCAGCTCCCATGACACACTGGGCCGTCGGGGGGAAAAGGAGCGACACGCCCACTCCCGCAGGGAACAATACCCGGAAGTGAGATAAAATCATCTGAATCAAGGTAATCATTGACCTCTTGAAAAAACATTGATTATGTACTAAGGCTGCAGTTCATAGCGATATAAAGTTCAGATTGAGGGTGAACCTCCACTTTAAATCAAAGTGAACAACCTACAAACGATACACATTGACAACATCAAAAATATTTATGTGGAAAATACCCCCCACCCTAAAAAATACAATAAACCAAAGTGAAAAAAATATATATATATCTGTTTTGCAAAGACATATCATACTGTACTAAAGACAAAGAGAAAATACATGTGTTACAAACTTGATAAGGATACCAAAATGTATGTTCTTGCCGGCCCCCAAACACACACACAATCTTGCCTCTTTTCAGGGCAAGGTAAAGAATGCTATCTGCATGCTTTTTTAACATTGGTTTGTGTGCTAAAGAGGCAATTGAAAACACATGCACAGTCCATGAAACACCCAAAATGCAAGTTCACCCAATGTAGAGACTGAACTTCAAAGTGTGTACACCTGTTAAGGATGTCCTTAAATTACTAACCCAAAAAACACGTGCCCAGAAACATCCAAGTGCTGTTCACACAAAAAAAGCACCAAAAAAAGCAAAGACCCTAAGCATGCCTAGACCAAACCAAAGAAATGGGACTTTAAATGGATCACAAACAGAAAATATGTAGAGAAATATTGGATTTTTATTACATGAATAGACAACTCATGGTGAAAGACACAATACAAAGCATTGGATAAAACCAAAACATATACATGAAAACACAGAATTAAAAGACCAACTATGAACCCAAACCCAGAAGCTGTCAAGACAACAGACCATCCAACGTGCTTCGAAAAACACACATGTTATCCATCTTCTTCAGGGACTGAACCAGGCTTATTATTCTCAAAGTTGTAAGTTGGATCGCTGCTAAGAGAGTTTCACCAACTCAAATGCGATAATTCAGTAAGGAGTAAAAGGTCAGAGGAGAGTAACCGTCTGTCACAAGCACTCGTGGATCAAACTCCCACACACCCAAAAAGGATGTTTGCCCTAAGGAGATGCTGTAGTGAGCAGGGAAGGATTTTTAGTCGCCGGAGGTGTCTAAAAATTAATTCAGAGTTTTAACATTTGTATACCAAAACAGATCCGTGAAAAATCGGAATCTGGAAGCCCCCTTTAACAAAGGGGACCCCAAGATGCTGGCCCCCCTATGTGAATTGGTAACGGGGTACATTGTACCCCTACCATTTCACAAAAAAAGTGTCAAAATGTTAAAAACCACAGGAGACAGTTTGGGACAAGTCCTTTATGAAAAAATAATAATAATAAAAAAAAAGGTTCCAATGATGTAATCCACTCTCGAGCGATAAAAAAACAACGCTACGAACGATACCGCCTCATAGGAGGCGCCCGGCCTGAATGATGCTCGATTGGTGTGACAGCTCTTTTATAGCTAAGAGCGGGGCCACCCACCCCCACAACCCTTGCCCGGTGGTTGTGGGGGTCTGCGGGCGGGGGGCTTATCGGAATCTGGAAGCCCCCTTTGACAAAGGGGACCCCCAGATGCTGCCCCCCTATGTGAATTGGTAATGGAGTACACCCGTACACGTCAATGGGTAACACCCAGGCTTTCTCCTTGCATCAGAGAGGAGGCGGGGTCACCCGCACATGTGACTCCCTCAGCTATAAAAGAACTGTCACACACCGAGGGAGCGTAATTAGGCCGGGAGCCTCCTATGAGGCGGTATGGTTCCTAGCGAGAGTTGCGCTCGGAATCACAACCTGGTATTGTGTAAATAGATCATTGAACAGCTATAGATATAAACTCCACAAATAGTCCAATGATCAATTGTCCTGAATGACGTGTGCAATAATACAAATCTATAATAGTCCATAAATAATGAAAAAAATAAATGAAAAACGGAAGAAACAGTTGATATGTTCATCCAGATGTACAAAAAAATTTCCAATAACAGTAGACAATGCAGATAAGGGAATAAAGAAATCCACCACCGAACTCAGGATAGTGAGGAAAGAATCTCGTGGTCACACCAAAGCAATATGAGGATGTACTCTTGTAATTACTTGCCTCAGTTGGCAGGTTTTGAGGAAGACAACGTCCTGGCATATTTCTCCTTGCAACACTGAAGACACTGTGCAGCCATTTCCTAGATGTGATGGCTGCATTAGTTTCATTGTTTAGGCTTTCTGTCTTCTATTTTCCATCTAATGATCCAGACAGCAAGTCTGTTGTTTTTCAAAAGAACACGCTCTCCTGAGCCTGATGCCGATCCTGCACAGACTCCTCCTCTCTCTTAGATTCCTCCTGGAGCCTCAGCTGAGGGCAGTGTTACTTTCGGTTTTGGCTCCAGGAGGAATCTAAGAGAGAGGAGGAGTCTGTGCAGGATCGGCATTAGGCTCAGGAGAGCGTGTTCTTTTGAAAAACAACAGACTTACTGTCTGGATCATCAGATGGAAAATAGAAGACAGAAAGCCTAAAAAATAAAACGAATGCAGCCATCACATCTAGGAAATGGCTGCACAGTGTCTTCAGTGTTGCAAGGAGAAATATGCCAGGACGTTGTCTTCCTCAAAACCTGCCAACTGAGGCAAGTAATTACAAGAGTACATCCTCATATTGCTTTGGTGTGACCACAAGATTCTTTCCTCACTATCCTGAGTTCGGTGGTGGATTTCTTTATTCCCTTATCTGCATTGTCTACTGTTATTGGACAATATTTTGTACATCTGGATGAACATATCAACTGTTTCTTCCGTTTTTCATTTATTTTTTTCATTATTTATGGACTATTATAGATTTGTATTATTGCACACGTCATTCAGGACAATTGATCATTGGACTATTTGTGGAGTTTATATCTATTGCTGTTCAATTATCTATTTACACAATATCAGGTTGTGATTCCGAGCGCAACACATTTTTCTTTATATCTGTATCTACGTGTATATCACACATTGGTGGTGCTGCTGGATTTATTAATTTAGTTTTTTTATTCTCAATTTATTTATTTATTTATCACTTTAATTTATTTATTTAATTTGTATCAATTAATTTTAGCGCGAGAAATTTCCCCTGATAGAATTCCTAGCGAGAGTGGATTAAATCGTTGGAACCTTTTAGTAATTGGGGGGGGGGGGGGGTTACGCTGCCTGTAAAGTGGTGCATCTGTAGCATGTATCCAAAATGCTGTTTCAAGGATGTACGGCTTTAGTGGAAAAATTACAAATCTACGTTGCAGCTGCAAGATTTAACTAGATGCCGACAGCCCGCCATCATATTACTGCGGGACGGTGGCACTGCTACGCGGGAGCACGTAGCTCTACGTCCTATCTTTTTTGGCCGCTAGAGGGCGCGCGCGCCGCCGGCGGCCCACGCGCGTGCCCGGCGGGCGCGATCGCTGCCGGGCACGCGCGCTCGTTCGTTACAGAGCGGGGAACGGGAGGTATGTGTGTAAACACATACCTTTCGTTCCTGTCAGCGGGGGAAACGCTGATCTTCTGTTCATACAATGTATGAACAGGAGATCAGTGATTTCCCCTAGTGAGTCAACCCCCCCCCCCCCCATACAGTTAGAACACACCAGGAACATACTTAACCCCTTCCCTGCCCCCTAGTGTTAACCCCTTCACTGCCAATGGCATTTTTATAGTAATCCAATGCATTTTTATAGCATTGATCGCTATAAAAATGCCAATGGTCCCAAAAATGTGTCAAAATTGTCCGATGTGTCCGCCATAATATCGCAGTACCGAAAAAAACCGCTGATCGCCGCCATTACTAGTAAAAAAAAAATATTAATAAAAATGCCATAAAACTACCCCCTTTTTTGTAAACGCTATAAATTTTGCGCAAACCAATCAATAAACGCTAATTGCGTTTTTTTTTACGAAAAATATGTAGAAGAATACGTATCGGCCTAAACTGGGGAAAAAAAATTTTTTTTTAGATATTTTTTGGGGATATTTATTATAGCAAAATGTAAAAAATATTGCATTTTTTTCAAAATAGTCGCTCTATTTTTGTTTATAGCACAAAAAATAAAAACCGCAGAGATGATCAAATACCACCAAAAGAAAGCTCTATTTGTGGGAAAAAAAGGACGCCAATTTTGTTTGGGAGCCACATCGCGCGACCGCGCAATTGTCAGTTAAAGCGACGCAGTGCCGAATCACAAAAAGTGCTCTGGTCAGGAAGGGGGTAAATCCTTCCGGGGCTGAAGTGGTTAAACACAAAACAAAAAATATCCTGCCCCCCAATACATACAAGGCGATTTGAGTTTGGAAAGGCTTAAAATGAGAACCTTCATGTGAAAAATACCACCCCCTCCCACCCACTAACTAAACCCTAGCCAATGTTACCCAATGTGTTTTCTATTATAACTTGATAACAATTGATGACTTTATCGTATTTGAAAAAGTTTCCCAATTTTTCATCCCATTCTGCTCTATATTTATGTAGAGAGTTACTGCTCCTCGTGGATACACTTATACAATCAGTGTCTTCTCAGGAAATCAAGGATGCTGGCAATGCACAATGATGCCATGATTAAAGGGTCACTAAAGGATTATTTTTTTTTTTTGCTGAAATGACTGTTTACAGGGTATAGAGACATAAACGTTAACTGATTCCCTTTAAAAATGATTAAAATAGATAAAAATCAATCATATAATGTGCCTCTAGTTTCACTTTCATTTTTAAAATAATTTCATGTTTCTGTGAAGTAGAGAAGACACACAGAACAAAAACAAACAAATCCAGGGCAGTGTTTTGTTTTTAAAACGAATCTGATTGGTTCTGAGGAGTTTTAGACACACAGCTTAGACCACAGTGAAAATCTGCCATGAGTTTTTTCATAAGGAGCCAGACAACCAGGAAGTGTGGAGATCAGAGAAGTATTACAGCTACTTCAAAGCAAAAACGAACAATGAGAACATGAAAACAGCACTGCATTAAGGTAAAGGAAGCTATTTAGCTAAAAAATAATTCCTTTAGTGATCCCTTAAACACTAACCAATTGTGTGAAACACGCAGGGTGTAAATCCCCATTGTTGCTGTGATTTGTAGTGCCAATTTTTATCTTTTTTACAATAAAGACAACCATCAAGGTTTTTGGAGTGCGGCTGTCTATTCATCATTTCTACTATTTCTCTATATTTATGTATCGTATTTTGATCAACCTTAAAATTATTGAGCGAGAAAGGTTGTATTTGTTGTCTTCCCCTCATGGCACAGTTTGTTCCCAGATGGGAAACTAGCTCCTATTGTATAGCAGATAATGTTCATCTTTTATGTTTTCTTTGATAAACCTCAATAAAGTATTGAACAAGGAAAGGACCCTTAAAGGGTTACTAAAGGAAAAAATGTTTTCTTTAAAATAACAAACATGTTATACTTACCTCCACTGTGCAGTTCGTTTTGCATAGAGTGGCCCCGATCCACATCTTCTGGGGTCCCTCAGCGGCTGTCTCTGGTCCTCCCCGCAAGAACTCACCACATTTATGCGCGAGGGCTCGCATGGTGGTGAGTCCATGCGGGGGCGCTCCCGTGATACAGCGAGCGGCCATAGCTGCTCGCTGTATCACTCGGCCCTACCCCTCGGCGTGCCAATGGCTGCGCTGCTCTCAATCTCTCCACTCTAGCCAATCAGCGGCCAGGCTGAGCGGTGAAGAGGATCTCGGGACCGAGCGCGGGACTTTCGATGGGTCAGGTAAGTAAAACAGGGGCTCGGGGGGGGGGGGGGGGGGGGTTACCTTAATGCATAGATTGCATTGAGGTGAAAAATGTTTTTCCTTTACAACTCCTTTAACTACCTCAAATTGCGGGCCTGTATTCTCATGCCTATTAACCTGATTACTAGCAAAACAAGATCAAAGAAAAAAAATATAGAATTCTGTCCAGAAGTAGAACTTCTCCCTTTTGAAAATAATGGACATACAGTAATGGTCAAGGACAGGAGAACGTAAGAAACAGGTGCTACTTAGTCATTGCTGTGGAGGGGTGGAAGAGTGCAAGAATGAGTACCATATATACTCAAGTATAAGCAGAGTTTTTCAGCACATTTTTTGGTGCTGAAAATGCCCCCCTCGGCTTATACTCGAGTCATCTTTTTGCGCATGATCTCCTGGATATTTGGGGACCCGGTACTGGCCGGTCGTAGGCCCCCTGAATCCCAAGCTTGGCACACTTATAGTCCCACTCTTTCTCTACAAATGTACAAAGTTTCTTGTTCAGGGGATCTACTGCCGGGGAGCACCAATTTTTAAAATTTGGGCACCCCTTCCATAGACTCCTATGTTAAACTGTAATTTCTCTTGTAACTTTGGGGACCAGGTACTGGCCGGCTGTGGGTTCCCTGGACCAGAACCCTGGCACACATGTAGTACCAGTTCTCCTCTATAAGTGTGCAAAGTTTGCTATCTGGGGGACCTACGGCCAGGGGAGCACCGATTTTTCAAACCCAGGCACCCCTTCTATATACTCCCATGTTAGACGCAAGTCTAGTCATGGACACAGTGAGGCACAGTGAGGCATGGGCACAGTGAGGCATGGGCACAGTGAGGCATGCACATGGACACAGTGAGGCAAAGTGAGGCACAGTGAGGCATGCAGATGGACATCCTAAGGTTTTACTCGAGTCAATAAGTTTTCCCATTTTTTTGTGGAAAAATTAGGTGCCTCGGCTTATATTCGGGTCAGCTTATACTCGAGTATAAACAGTAAGTACTAAGTACAGTGCAAAGTAAACCTGTTGGTTTGCCTAGTATGGTATTACATATGGGCCAATGGTGGATCCAGAGTCTAGTCTCGGGAGGGGTACTGCCAGAAAATAAGGTGTTGCTTACAGAACTCAATTAGGTGTCCGATGTGTCCGCTGCAATGTTGCAGTACCGGTAAAAAATCAATGATCGCCGCCATTACTAGTAAAAAATATTTGAATATAAATGGCATAAATCTATCCCATAGTTTGTAGACGATTGTCAGGGACTGCAGACATGGTACAAGAGATGGTCAGAGACTGCAGACATGGTACAAGAGATGGTCAGAGACTGCAGACATGGTACAAGAGATGGTCAGAGACTGCAGACATGGTACAAGAGATGGTCAGAGACTGCAGACGTGGTACAAGAGATGGTCAGAGACTGCAGACGTGGTACAAGAGATGGTCAGAGACTTCAGACGTGGTACAAGAGATGGTCAGAGACTGCAGACGTGGAACAAGGGATGGACAGAGACTTCATACATGGTACAAGGGATGGACAGAGACTTCAGTTGTGGTACAAGGGATGGACAGAGACTGCAGACGTGGTACAAGAGATGGTCAGAGGCTGCAGACGTGGTACAAGAGATGGTCAGAGGCTGCAGACGTGGTACAAGAGATGGTCAGAGACTGCAGGCATGGTACAAGGGATGGTCGGAGACTGCAGATGTGGTATAAGAGATGGTCAGAGACTGAAGACATGGTACAAGAGATCAATGCAGCCTCATCAGTGCCCATCATTGCAGCCTCACTGTGCATATGAACGCAGCCCCACCTTTGTGTATAAATTCAGTCCCACTTTTGTATATTAATGCAGTCCCACTTTTGTATATCAATGCAGCCCCACTTTTGTCTATAAATGCAGTCCCACTTTTGTATATTAATGCAGTCCCACTTTTGTATATTAATGCAGTCCCACTTTTGTCTATGAATGCAGGCCTGCTTTTGTCTATTAATGCAGCCACACTGTGCATGGCACTCACCATGGCATTTCCTCGATCACACACAGCGGGTATCTCCTCTCCCGATGTGTGTCATGGAACAAACAGGAACTGTAGGTCTGTGTTCGGCAGGGCAGTGTGCTCTAGCAAGGTCCCCCCCTAGACGGGCTTGTGTGATAGACAAAACACTGATTCAATCAGTGTTCCATCTCCATCTACTATCACACGAGCAGGTCTAGCACAGGCAGCACAGCCGAACACAGATCCAACTCTCACACACAGCCAGAGATGCCCGATGTCATACACGCAGGAGAGAGGGGAGTGCTGCAGTCAGCTACAGCTCAAAGCAGCCTCAGGACAGGCAGCCTACCTGTACGTGCCTGCCTTGACGTGGGTCGGTGGTCCGATCGGGACCCCCCCGGTACTTGCGGTGGTCCTCGTGGCTTCAGGAGCGATCCGGGATAAGAGGGCGGCGGTTAGTTTTTGTCCGCCCCCTCCGGATCGCTCCCAGCCAATGCGCGCGCTCCCTCTGCAGTGCACTTCCTCCTCCTGTGTAAACACAGGAAGGGGGAAGTGATGTAATCTCTACTCTCAGCGGTATTTTCAACCGCCGCTGAGGAGAGATTACATCGCACAGTAAGTCTGCACAACACTACACTGACACACACTACACATAGGCACATTAACCCCCCCCCCAATCACCCCCCCACCCCATGTCACAGTGTCACTGAATGCAGTGATCATATATGTACTGATCACTGCATTTAGTGTCAGTGTGACAGGCAGCGTAGCCCCCGTACCCCCCCAATAAAGTTTTAACCCCTTGATCACCGCCCTAGTTAACCCTTTCACTCCCTATTGCCAGTGTCACTAAGCGATCATTTTTCTGATCGCTGTATTAGTGTCGCTGTTGTCGCTAGGTAGCTATTTTTTTTTTATTGCGATTTTTTTTTTACTAAAGACATGTGGCTGAATTAATTTTGGCCTAAATGTTTGACTAAAATTTAGTTTATTTGATTTCTCTTATAACAAAAAGTTAAAAATATTGTTTTCTTTATCGTACATCACGGGACACAGAGCGGCAATCCATTACTATGTGGGTTATAGAGTCTACCTTCAGGTGTGGACACTGGTGTAATTAACTACACAGGAAGTTCCCTCCCTATATAACCCCTCCCATACTGGGAGCTCCTCAGTTTTTTCATCAGTGTCTAAGGTGTTGGTCACGAGTGAACATGTGCTCTTAGGAGCTCCACTGGAGGGATCCATGCTGGATGTAAAAAACCTCCATAAATCCGGATCCGTCCAAGGTGCTTCATAGCCAAAGTGGACGGTACCCGGGCCTCGGTACGAAGAACGAGGTTTAGCCTATAATGCCTCTCTGCAGAGGGCTGGATCCTGGGTTCCAGAACTTTGTGCCTTCTAAGGACCAAATGTTTTTTTCTGCTGCCAGGATGCTATATAGTTCCAGGGGAGTTGGTGTTCCTGCCATGGACCCCGGTCCCTGAAGGTCTATACCCACGGTGAAGGGGGAAGATTGGGCCTCTTGCTTGGCAATACCCTGCAGCGTGGAGAAGGTAAGAGGAGGGCCTACGGGACTTGGTTCGACAGTAGGTCCTCCGTGGGGGACTTGGGTCTCGCCTATATTATGCTTCTATGCATGGGCAATGTAAACCACTATGTCTTCTGAGACAGGATGGCTCAGGGCACCCATATACCTCCCCTAGCCGGCATGCAGTCTGGCCCACCATGTCTGTTAGACAGGATGGCCGCAGTACCTATATATCTCCCATTGAAGGGGCCGGTACATAAAAAAATAAATAAATATGCCCTTAATCCTATACAAAGGATTGTCTTCCGTGAGCAGTTGCAAGTCTTATCTGTGTTTCCACTACTATGGGCAGTAGAAGACATGCCTGATGTTTTTGCTTACCATGCTTTCCAGAAAACGGAAGCTTAAGTGTTAGCTGATCTATTGTGTCCCACTTCCTCCGCTTCAGGCTCTACCATGTTGCACGTGCTCACCGGCTCAGTGCAGTCGCGGAGAAGGCTCTTCAAAGGGCCCGGACGTCAGAGCTCTGTAAAGCTAGGGGGACACAAACGTAAGCACCTTTTGTGAGTTGGATACAGATTCATCTAAGACGCCTACTTGCATCTAGCTGTGCAGATTAGCAGGCATTGTGTCAGACTAAATTCAGCTATTTGATGCACCTGGGTTAAGTGCCTCTGCTTTAGCTTAGGACTTGGTCTCCCCATTGAATAAGGTCAGGGGTAGGAATATAAAGAGGGATCGCCACCTGAACCTGGTGGACCCTTATTCTCCTCTGAAGAGACTTAAACAGCTCATAGATTGAGCCATCAGACCTGTCAGGCAATGCAGCCTTCCCCCAACATTGCAATCACTCTGCATGTGTTTTGTGTTTTGCAAGAAAAAAAAAAGGGGGGGTGTCCCCCTTTTCCTGCTTTAATCCTGAAACAAAGGGATTAGAAAGCTTGGGGATAAACGTTTCACTGTCAGAGGACAGGAGACAGGAGCTGCAGCCTAACAAGGAGAAGCTATCAAAAGCCCTACAGGTTCTGATTACACCTCTATCTTCTCCTTAGAGTGTAAAGAGAGGTTTTCCTATAGGTGGCTAGTAAGACCTCCATATAATCCTCAGCCTGGTGTCGGCTTCAGACTAACCAAATGCATCGGAGGGATGCACAGTTGCGGGCACACATTGCTAATGTCTCTTAATTGAGGAAACACACATCTGCAGAGGATAATTTCCTCTTTACCAGTCCGCATGTTGCATAACATACATGAGTTTGGAATGCATGTGGGATAAAAACAAGTAACAGAGCAGATTCTATTGTGGTTTGCATAAACATACATGTTTCTGTCTATATGGTGCTGCATGTTTCCACAAAAGAGGTCGCATAAAAGATGCTTGTAATGCTGAATCGCATAAAGACGTTTGTAGGCATAAAAATGCTGAATCACACATGATTACCTGATCACACAAGTCCTTGTTTCCCCCAAGGATGTTTGGTTACACAGAAGAGGTTTGTTTCCACAGAAAGGCCTAAAATCGCATAAAGTTGCTTGGATGCAAAAAAAGATGCTGGATCACACATGGTTAACTGATCATCAGCGTCCTGGATTACCCAAGGATGTTTGGTCAGACAAATAGGCTTGTTTCCACAAAGGTACCTAAAGTCGCATAAAGATGCTTGTATGCATAAAAATGCTGAATCACACATGAATACCTGATCACCCAAGTCCTTGTTTCCCCCAAGGATGTTTGGTTACACAGAAGAGGTTTGTTTCCACAGAAAGGCCTAAAATCGCATAAAGTTGCTTGGATGCAAAAAAGATGCTGGATCACACATGGTTACCTGATCATCAGCGTCCTGGATTACCCAAGGATGTTTGGTCACACAAATAGGCTTGTTTCCACAAAAGTACCTAAAGTCGCATAAAGATGCTTGTATGCATAAAAATGCTGAATCGCATAAAGGATGCTTGTATGCATAAAAAGGTTGAATCACACAGGATTACATGATCACCCAAGTCCTTGATTCCCCAAGGATATTTGGTCACGCAAAGAGGCTTGTTCCCACAGAAATGCCTAGAATCGAGAAATGCCTAGAATCGCATAAAGAGGCCTGAAGGCATAAAAATGCTGAATCACACAGGATTACCCGATCACCCAAGTCCTGGATTACTCAAGGCCTAAAGGGATCGCTTAAAGATGCTTGAATGCAAAAAGAAGCTGGATCACACATGGTTGTTGGATCAACAGAGTCCTGGATTACCCAGGGATACTTGATCACATAGGCTTGTTTCACAGAAATGCCTAAAGTCGCATTAAGATGCTTGGGTGCATAAGGATGTTGGAACGCACAGGGGTGCTTGGTCACACAAGGGTTCTTGTCCGCACAGTAGTGCTTAAAATGCATAAGATGTTGATCGCATTGGAAGATGCTGAATCGCATGCATGGTTACTTTAAAGTTGCACATGGTGGCTTAATTAAAGCGGAGGTTCACCCTAAATGTTGACTTTATCTCCATAAAACTGCTAGGCAGTGACAGTAAATAATCCGTTTTTTTTTTTTTTTCTTCATGATCCTTACCCCTTTTCAGCTGGCCTTTCTGCCCTGTCACTCACAATCCACCGCGGGGAGTGGGCGTGTATCTGCATTCTCCCCCGACAAGCGATATGTCTCCTGGGAGTCAGTCCTGACAATCCCAGGAGACACGATGTGCTCTAATCGTGCGACATCTCGCCGGTCACGTGACACGGCAAGCGTGTCATGTGACTCGGCAAGCGTGTAGTGTTGACGGCGACGCTCGCCGTCAACACTGCACATGCGCGGGATAGAGCGGTGAATGCTGGGAGGCCAGCATTCGCCGCATCCCGGAAGAATACCCTGTCAGCTTCACAGTGCCCAAAGGTAACATGGAAACGTCCCTGGGATGATTATCTAAAATATCCTTTGCTCCAATACAGCGATGACGCCGGCTAAAGGAGTGGGACACCCTGGTAGTGCTGTAGTACAGGTAAGACTAGAGAAGGAATGCAAAAAAAAAAAAAAGATATCCCGCGGAACCCCCGCTTTAAGCAATACAGGATGCCTTGTGTTTGCATAGAGATACGTGTCTGCATGGGTTCATGTTGCACATTGTTGCATAACACATTTATAGCACATGCTTGCTTGCTTGCTTGCAAGGATGCTCGTTCCAGAGCACACATGCTATATGCATGTTTGGCGTGAGACATATTTATATGATTTCATGCTTCCATGAACACACACTGCCATGTACACACGCCTCCATTGAGGCATATGGCTTTAACACTTGCCACATACACATATGGGGAGCCAGTTGCATATGTGTTTATTTACTTGGGACTGCAGAGGTTGTCTGCGTTGTGCAGGGGAACAGCACTATCTCCAGTTGGTGGTCTTGCCCTTTTGGGTTAGCCTCCGTGTCTGGGTTGTCAGGGTGCTAGGGCCCGCCTCTAGCAGGTCTGTAGGCCCAGGGTATAGCAGTAATGGCATACGGAAGCAGACTCCTGCTGATGGATCAGTCAGCAGCATGGCTGGACCTAAGGGTGTCCAGCATGGTCAGGTATCTGGATCTCCTGGGTTAGGATTCCAGTCTAAAGATACATTCTTCATTGACAAGAAGCTGGGTATGTTTTGCACCAGGAGAGTACTTTTGGCCTAAGACAAGACCATCGCTATAAGAAAGCTGGTCTAGGTGGTTACGGCAAGGAACAGTTCCTTACTTTTGGCCTTCTGCTTAAGGCACTAGAGAAGATGCTGCTTCATTCAAGACAGTTCCCTATACTTTTATTCAGGACTGTTATAAACAGTATTGTGTTGGCCTAGAAGGAGTGGATCTTGACCTAGCATTATCCAAAGAACCGGTCCCAGAGATAGGCTGTAATTCCTCTTGGTGGTTCTTAACTAAAGGGTGTGCCAGGTCAGGAAGAGACCTTGGCCCAGGGGAAGTAGTCGAGCTCCAAGGGAGCCTTATCTGTCAGCTAGAGCTACCGATGGAGCATCTGGCTTAGGGGCCTGAACGTTCAGGGGCTGGTTGGTTCGGTCAGAGTTCAATCAGACTATACCATATTAAGTGATTTACTTAATTTACCAAGGAGGAGCTTGTGCCTTGCCTATTGACATTCGTCATTTCATGAAATGCAGAATTGGCAGGCGATTCGCTGTAGCCGTCAACAAGTGTCTCCAGGAGAAGGACCTCTACACCCTGACTGTTTTCCTGACCAAGGGCCACAGAAATAGTACCCTGTACATAAGAGGTATTGGCGTCCAGGCTCAACAAGAAATTGAACAGCTTGAGGTCAAGGACAAGGGATACACCCGCATGCGGGGCAGATGTGTTAGTAATCTGGTGGGACCAGTGGTCACTGGTTATGTCTCTCCCCCCAGTGCCGCGGCGTTTGTGGCTTCCATGCAACATTAGAGGATGGCGGAAGCTGGCCTGATTACTCCGGCATAGCCCTGACAACCTTTTCTGTGCAGGGACAGTAGGGGTGGTAGTAGAGGACCCACGGTCCCTTACATCTTGGCCAGGCCTACTTCGAAGGGGGTATTACATCCTGTCGTGCAACAGGTGAATTAATGGTCTGGCTATTTTAGCCCACATTCTTCAGGATCAGGGTTTTTAGAATCAACGGCACTTCCTTGATTCATACAGGAAGGCTGGCCTCCAGGACCAGATATCCCAGGATCGGGAGAGCCCATGTTCCTGGTATGAAACAGATGGTGGCATCCTTGGAAGTTTGTCAAAGATAAAATTCCTGCCTTCCTGCATTTGGAAAGGAGACGGAGCCAGCCTTAAGTTACATCAAGGATCCGATCTCGGCCTTGCCTCCAAAGGTCGCTTGCTTCACACTCTTTGTTCCGAGCCATTATACAAGGGGTGACGCGCATATGTCCACCAGTTTAGTCGCCCTTGTGCTTGGAGGATTGGCTCTAGTTTTGTCGGCTTACAGGGTCAGCTCTGTGGGCCGATGCACCATATTTCCCTTCAGCCTTTAACAAGGGAATTGGTGTTCTTGGTTGTGGTAGCCTCCAAGAGAGTTTCAGTATTGGCAACCTCTTGGTATAAAACCATACTTATTCTTACTAGTAGGGTGATGTTAATCCTCACCCAGCCTTATTTACTAGAAGGATCTAGTGTTCATTTGAATCTAGATATTCTTACCTCCCCCTTTTTCAAAACCTTGTTTTCGGAAGGAAAGGTTATTGCTTTCTCTCAGTAGAGATGAGAGCAGTTAAATATCTATCTGAAGGTTAAGATATAGAAATCTGAAGTTTTTATTGTGCTGCCAGAAGACCCTAGATGTGGGCAGGCAGTGTTCAGTTCAGCTATTAAAATGGTTACACTCTCTCCTTTGGAGTAGAAGGGTCAAGGCCTATCTGAAGCGGCTGCTCGGATACGGAAAGCTGATGTTATTGCGCTACCAGGAGGCCCCAGGAAGGGGCAGGCAGCGTCTAAAATCAACTGTTTTCAAGATTGATTCATCAGGGTATTATTCAGGCTTGTGGTTCGGAGAGTGGGACTCCCCCTGTTTCTTGGGGGGGGGGTGCTCCGTACCAGGATAGTAAGCGCTTTATGCGCGATGCTTTACCGAGCCTTTATGACGCAGATTTTCAGGGCCGCAACTTGGCGTCTGTGCTTAGGTTCACTGATTCTTGTCAGATGTACATAGGAGGGCAAAAGGATGCAGCTTTTTGGCGCAGTATGCATCTGGCAGCATTATAGATCCTCACATCTGATGGCGTCCTGCGTTGCTTGTGTCTCCCTCCCCTCAGTAAGCATTGCTTTCGGACATCCCACATAGTAATGGATTGCCGCTCTGTGTCCCGTGATGTACGATAAAGAAAATAGGATTTTTTATGACAGCTTACCTGTAAAATCCTTTTCTTGGAGTACATCATGGGACACAGAGCTCCCGCCCCTCTTGTTTGGGGATATTAGGACACTTATTGCTTTGCTACAAAAACTGAGGAGCTCCCAGTATGGGAGGGGTTATATAGGGAGGGAACTTCCTGTGTAGTTAATTACACCAGTGTCCACACCTGAAGGTAGACTCTATAACCCACATAGTAATGGATTGCCGCTCTGTGTCCCGTGATGTACTCCAAGAAAAGGATTTTACAGGTAAGCTGTCATAAAAAATCCTATTTTTTTTTCAAAATTTCGCTCTATTTTTGTATATAGCGCAAAAAATAAAAATCGCAGAGGCGATCAAATACCACCAAAAGAAAGCTCTATTTGTGGGAAGAAAAGGACGCAAATTTTGTTTGGGAGCCACGTCGCACGACCGCGCAATTGTCTGTTAAAGCGACGCAGTGCCGAATTGTAAAAACCCCTTGGGTCATTTAGCAGCATATTGGTCCGGTCCTTAACCCCTTAAGTACCGCCGCATGTACATTTACGTCGGCAGAATGGCACAGGCGGGCACATCAACGTATATATACATTGCTGCCTTGACGTGGGTCGGGGGTCCGATTGGGCCCCCCTGGTACATGCGGCAGTCCGGTTTGTTGTACGAGCGATCCGGGATGAGGGGGCGGCTATTCGTTTTTGTCCGCCCCCTCCGGATCGCTCCCAGCCAGTGTCACTTCCTCCTCCTGTGTAAACACAGGAAGAGGGAAGTGATGTGATCTCTGCTCTCGGCGGTATTTTCAACCGCCGCTGAGGAGAGATCACATCACACAGTAAGTCTGCACAACACTACACTGACACCAGGACACGCAGGCACATTAACCCCTTTCGATCTTTCCACTGCCACAAAGCAGTTTACAAAAAATGCTAAAATTTCCCTGTTGACCCCCCCCCCCCCCCCTGGATCCGCCGTTGATATGGGCACATGAAAATCCCCTGAATGTATAAGTCAAAAACTTGTATTATTTGAGTCCTAGTTTACAGTAAATTTTTGTGCTGTTAGATTTTAACTTACAAATCCCTAACTCCCCCAACTTTTACTTTTCTAAAACTTTAAGTGTCCTGAAGTCAAAGTTTTATTTAAAAAAAAATGACTTTGTCTTAACGTAGGAGTTCGTCATGAGATATCCTGTGAATGATTCACTCTAACTGATGTGCTTAGATCAAATGATCGCTTTTTATCATTGTGCATGATCCAAAAAATAATGTGTATTTGTATTCCATTAGTAGTTCCTAAAACTCCAAAAAAGAGTTTAGGTAAACTATAATAACCATAATAGCTATTGGTAATTTAGATAACAGTTTATGATTGTTTAGACATTTCTAAACTAAACTTTAGTTTCACTTTTTTAGTAACCTTTATGAAATATTTATTGTAGAATTAACCATTTAGCACAGGGTGCTTTGGTGACAACCGAACTAGAGACAGTGGGGGTGTGTGCCCTTCCTCTGATCACTCAGTTGTGTATGTTCTGAACAGTAGGGATCAAAATGTACACGTTTTACAGCATAGAAGTAAAACTTGCACTTAGCAGGCTCCATCTGGCAAATATTAAAGCTCAAATATATATAATATAAAATATATATTGTAATGTTTGGGGTGTTATAGCTAAAGGGTAGCGCTTGCTAGCGAGTACAGTCAATGCCAAATATTTCCATTTAAGGGTTTGTTGGCCCACTTTTGTTCAACCACTTAAGACCCGGACCAATATGCAGGTTAAGGACCTGGCCCCTTTTGCGATTCGGCACTGCGTTGCTTTAACTCACATTAGCCCGGTCGCGAAAACGTGGCTCCCAAACAAAATTGGCGTCCTTTTTTTCCCACAATTTTTTGGTGCCATTTGATCACCTCTGTGGTTTTTATTTTTTGCTCTATAAACAAAAATAGAGCAACAATTTTGGAAAAAAATCAAAATTTTTTTCCTCAGTTTAGGCCGATACGTATTCTTCTACTTATTTTTCGTTAAAAAAAAATCACAATAAGCGTTTATTGATTGGTTTGCCCGAAAGTTATAGCGTTTACAAAATAGGGGATAGTTTTATGGCATTTTTAGTAATCATTTTTTTTTTTACTAGTAATGGCGGCGATCAGCGATTTTTTTTTTTCATGACTGCGACATTATGGCGGACACATTGGACACTTTTGACATATTTTTGGGACCATTTTCACAGTGAAAAGTGCTATAAAAATGCACTGATTACTGTGAAAATTACAATGTCAGTGAAGGGGTTAACCACTAGGGGGCGTTAAGGGGTTAAGCGAGCCCTAAGGGAGTGATTCTTATTGTAGGGGGACGTGGCTGGACGTGTGATGTCACTGATCGTCGTTCCCTATAACAGGGAACAGACAATCAGTGACACTGCCACAGAGAAGAACAGGGAAGGTGTGTTTACACTCACCTCTCCTCGTTCCTCAGCTCCTGTGAGCAATCGTGGGTCACCGGCGGCGATCGGGTCCGCGGGTGCCGCTGGCGCGATCACAGAGCTTTGGACCGGGTCGCGAGCGGCGTGCGCACGACCCACGGCTGGGCTCCTAACCCTCCTCTTCTGTTAGGGTCAGAACCGACCCATTTTCAGGTTTTGAATGTCTATAAGTATCGAGTCAGTGTACCTGGAAATATTGAGAGGCTGCGGGCATCCATCGTTAAAAACTTGCTGTCTCCTCTTGTCCCTTCCGTGATAGACAGAACTCTGCTGAGAAACACCTATCACAAACGTTCTCTCGCCCTCACCCATCCCAGCAGACACTGTGTTCAGTGTTCTGCCAATCACAGACACCATTGCATCCTCTGAAAAGAGGACATCCGTGATTGGCACACAGTGTCTCCTGGGAAACTGGGTTCGAAGATGAGAGAATGTCCGTGATAGGCAGAATTGTGTCAGCTGAGAAACGCCTATCACGGAATGGACCAGGAGGAGACCGCAAGTTTTAAACATTGAATGGATGCCCGCAGTCTCTCGATCTCAGGTACAGTGATAACGGTCACAGTGGCAATGGGCACAGTGATGATGGGCACAGTGACAATGGGCACAGTAACGACGGGCACAGTGACAATTGGCACAGTGACAGTGGGCACAGTGACGACGGGCATAGTGAGGATTGGCACAGTGAGGATGGGAACAGTGACAATTGGCACAGTGAGGTTGGTACAGTGAGGTTGCAATGGGCACAGTGAGGTTGGCAGAGTGAGGTTGGCACAGTGAGGTTGCAAATGGGCAGTTGACCCTATTTTCCGCTTACAGTGGCTGCTGCATTCTCACCCTTGGCTTATACTCGAGTCAATACGTTTTCCCATTTTTTTGTGATAAAATTAGGTACCTCGGCTTATACTCGGGTCAGTTTATACTCGAGTATATACGGTAATCACATGAACAAGGAGTAATTTGTCAGCGTATATGAAGTATAATACATGTAACAACTGTAAATAGTGACAACTACAGGTCAGAGACACAAACACAATAGTTAGAGTCCCTTTCTATCTCCAGTGAACTCTACATTATTATTATTATACAGGCCTTAAATAGCGACAATTTGCATAAAACTTTACAGAATAAAGGGAGAAAAACCATGCCAAATTCACAAAAACTGGCCAGGTCATTTACCCGCATAATGGTCCGGGTCTTAAAGTGGATGTAAACCCAAAAAAAAAAATGTTTTTGATGTCACAACGTAGAGTATAAGATTTCCTATCATCTGTGCCCAGTCTTGCCACACAGAGTTAATCCAGCGCTGAGTAATCCTCTTTTAAAGTTCAGTGCAAATTAACAGGTTATTTACATATCTAGCTTGAACATGTTTATCATAACAAGAGGTGATCCAAAGTTCATTGTATATTACTAGGATGTGTTATGATGTTATATCACCTCATGTTATGATAAACTAAACATAACATATGATAAACATGTCCTAGCTAGTTATGTGAATAACCTCTCACTCAAAGCAAGAAGAGAGAAAACGGACTTTTGATTTAGGCAGGTTTTTATCTGGAAGGCTGTTCATTTTCACTGAACATAAAAGAGGATTTCTCAGATCTGGATTAACTCTGTGTGGCAAGACTGGGCACAGATGATAGGAAATCTTATACTCTACGTTGTGACATCAAAAAAAAAATTTTTTTTTGGGGGGGTTTACATCCACTTTAAGTGGTTAAAAAGATACGTTCTCAGGGATTGCCTAAAAGTGGATTTAGTAATATAACTCCTTTGGGCCTTTGTCTAGTCTATATCAATTAATGCAAATGTACAAAAAATAATATTATGCAACAAAACAGAACTGGGTCTGCGAGGACCTTATTTTTCACGTTCCTGAATGACGCATTACATCCAAAGTCTTCCAGTAACGTGACATTGAACTTTTTGCTAAGGTTATTTTATGCTATTAACATTTCTCACTAAATAATACATTTAGTTTTACTAGGTCGTACTGCATTTATAAATATCAGCAGGGAAATCCTCTTGTCCTGCCCCCGCAATAGAAAGATATTAACAGGTCTGGGGAATACCTTATTAAATTTTTATTCCCCTCTAAGGTATATTAAATAATTATAACTTGTTATAACTTTTCTGCTTAAGGAATTCTATTACATAAGCACCACATTCAGTTTACTTCAGGACTTGTGAATTATTTATCAAATGTTTGCTTTTGTTCTAAAAGAGGAATTGGGAAAAAGATTTAGTAAGAAATACAATTTCAAGTATAGTACAAACACTTTACTTAACCAGTTCAACTCTTGCAACTTTATTCCCTACAGCATGGTCAGCAGAATCTTTTTTTTTTTTTTTTTAGATCAATGGTTAACTTTGCAATTACTTTTGATAATAAAGTATTATGTGTATTAAGGTTTTTGGGACAAAAAAGGCTTTTTTTTTGTAATATTCGTTGCCTCAAAAAAAATAAAATAGTTTTCTAGACTTTGACATCTGTTGGTTTTTAACCACTTAAGGACCCCCGCACGCACATATACGGCCACAGAATGGCACGTACAGGCACAAGGTCGTAAATTTACGTCCCCGCCTAAGTGCGGTTCGGGGGTCCCATCGGGACCCCCTCCGCGGCGTGCGGGGGTCCCCCTGGCTCCGGGAGCGATCCGGGACGAGCGGGCGGATGTCGGCGTTTGCCCGCCCCCCCCGCGATCGCTCCCAGACAATGGGAGCGCTCCCCCTTCGTGTAACTTCCTCCTCCTGTGTTTACACAGGAAGGAGGAAATGATGTCACCTCTCATCGCAGCGGTGTTTCCCACCGCTGCTGATGAGAGAAGACATCACAAGTAAGTGTGCACCAACACAACACTGACACACACTCACATAGGCACATTAACCCCTTGTGATCTCCCCCCCCCCCCACCCCCTGTCACAGTGTCACTGAATGCAGTGATCTAATCACTGCATTTAGTGTCAGTGTGACAGGCAGTGTAAAATCAGTTAGTGTTAGGTTCAGGATAGCCCCCCCACCCCCCCAATAAAGTTTTAACCCCCTGATCACCGCCCTAGTTAACCCTTTCACTCCCTATTGCCAGCGTCACTAAGCGATCATTTTTCTGATCGCTGTATTAGTGTCGCTGTTCCCGCTAGGTAGCTATTTTTTTTTATTGCGATTTTTTTTTTTACTAAAGACGTGTGGCTAAATAAATTTTGGCCTAAATGTTTGACTAAAATTTAGTTTATTTGATTTTTTTTTAACAAAAAGTAAAAAATAGTGTTTTTTTTTCAAAAATGTCGCTCTATTTTTGTATATAGCGCAAAAAATAAAAATCGCAGAGGTGATCAAATACCACCAAAAGAAAGCTCTATTTGTGGGAAGAAAAGGACGCAAATTTTGTTTGGGAGCCACGTCGCACGACCGCGCAATTGTCTGTTAAAGCGACGCAGTGCCGAATCGCAAAAACACCTTGGGTCATTTACCAGCGTATTGGTCCGGGTCTTAAGTGGTTAAATAACTAGTGTTACTGTAGATAAAACAAAAAAAAAAACATTTATATTTAATCTATCATTTGTCCTATCTGTAATGACACTAAAATTATGATTTAAAAGGTAGATGAGCAGTTTTACACGTGAGTAGCTACTTGTCATTTGATTTTACTTTAATAAAATGGATTTACTGTATTTATGCCCAGTCTTTACTCTCTCAACATGCACATGGAGTGGAGAGGAGACGGAGACACAGAGCACCTTTATATTACAGCCTATTAACTTGCATTGAATGTGGATCATGTATTGATTTCAACACGGAGCACTTTAGAGCATATGAACTTTTACTGAATGTGGACTGTTTAAAGCGGAGTTCCACCCAGGAAAACAACAATTGCTCATCTTGCTTAAAAAAATTAAATAAAAAAAACGTGAAAAAAAAATACTCACCCGAAATACCTGTTGCTATGCGGAAGTCCGTTATCTGCCTCTTTCACACCGTGGTGTCTTTTCTTCTTCTTCTGCTTGTGAATGGGGCGCGCTGCTTTTTGGGAACTGTGTGTGTTCTCAGAGAGCAGCCGCCCATTCACAAGCCAGTGTGAGACTCACGCAGGCGCAGTAGGAAATGGGCAGTGAAGCCGTACAGCTTCACTGCCTGTTTCCCATAGTGTGGATGGCGGCGCGGGACCTGGATCGATCGTGGGACCGGCATCGGGGGGCCATCAGCGCGGGCAAGTAGGACAAGGTAAGTGTCCCTATTTAAAGTCAGCAGCTACACTGTTAGTAGCTGCTGACTTTAAAAAAAAAAAATGCGGCTGGAACACCCCTTTAACAAATTCGCAGCACAAAGCGCTTTATTGCATTTTTGGTGAATGAATTTATCCCATTACTAAGCACTTTACATTTGATTCAACTGTTATATATTCTATTTGCCAAGCAGTTAGCGCTGCACACTTATAATCTTTTCTATCTTTGATTAAACTTAATAATTACAGTGCAGGCAGCCACCCATAGTATACCCAGTATACTGCTTAAAAGGGTCTACTACTAGGGGGCGCATGTGCGACGTGATGAGGAACGGCAGCTCTCCTTAACAGCTCCGCCAATCACAAAGGATAGATTCTTTCCTGCAGGGCCATGCCCCACACAGGACAACCACATTTTATCTGCACCCCTGCAGGACACCATCATGCATGCCGTCAGGCAGAAAATCACGCGGTCGAGGTCGCCAGCTACAGCAGAGATCAAACTATCCTCTCCGCTATAAAGACAAGCATAAGATGTCCCAAAATGACGCCCGTCCCTCTCCACAGGCATCTCCTGCTCCTACATGTGCTCCGGCCGAACAAACATCTCTGCAACAACAAAGTGAGTACCCATCTCAACTTACTAAGGCTGACTTAGATGCCAGTTTGTCTGCTGTGTATCACAAATTGGCTAAAAATTTCTAAAGTGAACTGCACAAAACAACCAGCACAGTAAAGTAGGGTGGACACACAAACATATTAGAGACTAAACATGACAAATTTTCCCTCGCAGACAATGAGGAAGGATTTTGAACTTCTAGCAGACAACTACACCTATCTTCAAGCCCAAGTTGAAGATTTGGACAACAGAAATCGCAGGAACAATTTAGGACTCTGTGGAATACCTGAGACGGTTACAGAATTAATGCCTGCAGTCACTAGATTGTTTCAGTCTCTCCTACTTGATACACCTCCATCTTCCTTCATATGCAACAGGATACATAGAGCCCTTCGCCCCAAACCCCCACCTGATAAACCACCAAGAGACATCATATTATGCATGAACGATTTCATTACCAAAGAAAACATATTAAGAGCATCAAGAAACTCACAAAACATAGAATTGAATGGTGCCAAAATTCTTATTTTCCCTGGCATCTCCCAGGCCACACTTGAGAGAAGAGGCAAGATGAAAGAAATCACATCTGTCCTGCAAACTGCTCATATAAGATACAGATGGGGATTCTGTTTAAACTGACAGTTCCTCATAACGGAACCACATACACAGTCGTCAATATCACCGAAGGCAAAGATCTATTGGTCAAACTGGGATTACTTGATCTCCCCTATACTCCACTCTCATCCCCAATCTGGGCCACCCCTCTGCTATACGAGATCAAAGAAGAGTGAGACAATCCCTGAGAAATGCATTCCTATAGAGAAACACTGGAAGGATTAGCTGAAACTTTTTTCATCACCTTATTAGGTCACCAACAATGTTTTTTTATTTATGAAAAGAAGTGACATTTTGGAAATTAACAAACTTTTTTTATTACCTCACCATGCTACTAACAATGACTATAAAAGTTTTGTTTTTTTTGGCTTTAAATTTTTTCCAATTTTTCTCTCAGTACAACGCTCATAACCTTGCAATCTATAGGCTCTGATACATATGTTAATGTTTACGTTTTTTTTGGGTCATTTGATATAAAAGCATGCACTTTTTTATTTTATTTGATAGCATTAGAAAAGGAGGGATGTTGAGACTCTTCGCCTCCACTTGATCGTCCCCCAGCTGACATTTGGAAGTCCCCGCATGGCTTTCCTGCAATTTTTTCATTGCTTTTGACCCTCTTTTTTTGGGTCTTCCATGATTGGACTCCCCGTGTGAGTTTTGGATTTCTCAGTCCTAGTTTATTTGTTTTTAGGCCAAACTGCCACTTGATCGTTCCCCAGCTCACATTTGGAAGTCCCCGCATGGCTTGCCTGGCAATTTTTTCATTGCTTTTGACCCTCTTTTTTGGGGTCTTCCATGATTGGACTCCACGTGTGAGTTTTGGACTTCTCAGTCCTAGTTTATTTGTTTTTAGGCCAAACTGCCTTTTGCAGTTTGCCCTCCAGTTAATGTTTGATAAGACTATAATTTTATACAAAATTTTTTATTACAAGTTATTTGATATAGAAAGGTCAATCAGAGTAAACCTATGATTAAGATTGATAGGCCGTGTACACATGGCAGAGAACCTCGACGGGCAGAACACATCGTTCCGCCCGTCGAGGTTCCCTGCCGGCCGTCGAAATCGGCGACCCGCCCGTCGGGAATGGCAACCAGCCATTCTTCCAGGCGGGCCGTCGAGCAAATAGAGAGCGTGCTCTCTATTTCTGCTCGACGGGCTTCCCGACAGGAAGCTCGCCGAGAGCGTACACACGGCCGAGTTCCTCGCTGGAATGCAGCTTCCAGCGAGGTTCTCGCTGGTTTCCAGCGAGAACCTCGGTCGTGTGTACGCCGCCTCATGTATTATGAGGCTATATACAAGTGATGACTTACAGAACAGTATAGAGACTAATGCCGCGTACACACGATCATTTTTCGGGTTGTAAAAAATTGCGTTTTTTTTATGTCATTAAAAACGATCGTGTAAGGGCTTCAGAGCATTTTTCGGGGTTCTGAAAAATGGGCAAAAAAAAAATTCGAACAAGCTCTTTTTTTCACAACGTTTTTATTGTTATCGTTTTTTGGGTTGTAAAACGATGTGAAAAATCTGCGCATGCTCAGAAGCAAGTTATGAGACGGAGCGCTCGTTCTGGTAAAACTACTGTTCATAATGGAGTAAGCACATTCATCACGCTGTAACAGACAGAAAAGCGCAAATCGTCTTTTACCAACACAAAATCAGCTAAAGCAGCCCAAAGGGTGGCGTCATCCACATGAAACTTCCCCTTTATAGTGCCATTGTACGTGTTGTACGTCACCGCGCTTTGCTAGAGCATTTTTTTTTCACGATCGTGTGTAGGCAAGGCGGTTTTAATGATCGGGTTGAAAAAATGAAAAAATGATTGTGTGTACGCGGCATAACAGTCTGGTCTCTCTTTCGGGTAATATAATAATACTAATGATGACACTGATAGCTACAATTCTAGATCTATGTTTACCTTTTTTTTCTATGTGCTCAACCCTGGGCCTTTTCAGCCTTTGACATCACCTCATAACTATCACTGCTCAACACCATATCAATGGGGCTTAGGGTGATTTCTCACAATGCCCAGGGCATTAACTCACCTTAAAAGAGGAAAAAAGCTTTCCAACACTAAAAAAGATTGGGAGCTGACATATTTTTGATGCAGGAAACTCACTTTGCAACAGACAAACATCCTAATTTTTTTGACAAAAGTTACAGTAAATTTTACTGCACAACACACACCAAATCCAGAGGTGCTGCAATCTTTATAAGGAACTCAGTGGTATTTGAAACCCAAAGTGTCTTTAAAGACCCAGACAGTCGATATTTGATTTTAAAAGGTTCAATTAAGGGACGCTCAGTCACTATAGCTTCCTTATATGCTCCCAATGACCCAATTATTTGACACACTAGATGAATTTTACTCTACACATTTAATAGTAGGTGGTGACTTCAATCTTGCTGCACATTCAGCACTAGATAGGAGCAGAGTAGTCCCATCCTTCAAAGCTTTCCCCAAATCATTAAATAAATTATTATACAACCATCAATTAGTAGATACTTGGAGAGCCCACAATGTAGGTATCAAAGCTTACACATTCTACTCTCTCCCACACGATAGCTTCGCATGGCTGGATTATATTTTCTGTACCCCAATCTTATTAGCCAATTCCTCAAAAGAAGAGATCCACCCATGTCCCTGATCAGATCACCATATTCCTTTAACACCTCACATATAGGCCTAGCAACTACAACACATTTATGGCGAATAAATGACTCCATGCTCACTGACCCATCAATCAACCAACAAATCCTATCACACCTTGAACAATATTTTGCACTCAACATATCACTGGATATGCCACCAATGACTATTTGGATGGCTCATAAAGCGGTAACGAGAGGACGTCTGATAAATATTGCCTCTACTAAAAACAAATCTAAACTTCCTGATATTAGATCCCTTACTAAATAACTGGATCACTTATACCACAGAAATAACCCAAACCCATCTAGTGATCTTCTTAAACAAATTTAAGAAAAACACACAGCCTTGGATCCAATCCCAAAGAGGTCATGAACATATTCTTGGATTTCTATAAAAAGCTTCTTTCCATACCACAATTATCACCAAAACAAACCTCCCTGGATTGGCTTAACAATATTGCACTACCCACTCTCTCTAAGCAACACATAGAAACTCTCAATGCCCCATGCACAGACATAGAGATTAATAGAATTATTGGCTCATTAAAAACTTTTACAGCTCCAGGCCCTGATGGCTACTTCACTTCTTATTAGAAAAAAATTGCCCCTACAATAACCTCACACCTCACAAAATTATATAATTACATTTTACAAGGTAACCAATTCCCATTTGAAATGCTTCTAGCAAACATGTCCCTTCTTCCCAAGCCAAATAAAGATCACTCCATTCCACAAAATGATCACCCAATATCAGTAATTGACAATGATCTAAACATTTTTGGCCTTATGCTAGTCGATAGATTATCTGCAGTTATCTCCTCACTAATAGACCCTGACCAAACAGATTCATTCCGAATAGGCAAATAACAGACAACATACGACTGACTACAAATATTATTCAAGACTCTAACATACATTGCAAATCCATACTCCTACTCAGTCTTGATATCCACAAAGCTTTATTTTTTATTTTTATGGAATGCTTCACGAATTTGCAGGCCAATCTTTTCTGTATCGTTCCAATTTTGGTATACTGTATGTCCTACCGAATCGAGGCCGATATCCATAAAGCTTTTGACAGCATCAGCTGGACATACCTAGACACACTACTCCCTAGATATGATATTAACAAAGAATTTCTACATAGTTTCGAAGCCCTTTACCACAACCTCAAAACATGCATCAAATTCCCAGGCAACAATTCTGACTTCTTCCCTCTAAACAGGTGCACCAGGCAAGGATGCCCACTTTCCCCACTCCTCTTTGCCCTGGCAATAGAGCCCCTTGCCTGTGCTATCAGAAATAATACGGACATTAACCACTTAAGACCCGGACACTTACGCTGCTAAATGACCCAAGGTGTTTTTACAATTCGGCGCTGCGTCGCTTTAACAGACAATTGCGCGGTCGTGCGACGTGGCTCCCAAACAAAATTTGCGTCCTTTTCTTCCCACAAATAGAGCTTTCTTTCGGTGGTATTTGATCGCCTCTGCGATTTTTATTTTTTGCGCTATAAACTAAAATAGAGCGACAATTTTGAAAAAAATCACAATTTTTTTACTATTTGTTATAAAAAAAATCAAATAAACTAAATTTTAGTAAAACATTTAGGCCAAAATTTATTTAGCCACATGTCTTTAGTAAAAAAAAAAAATCGTAATAAAAAAAATAGCTACCTAGCGGGAACAGCGACACTAATACAGCGATCAGAAAAATGATCGCTTAGTGACGCTGGCAATAGGGAGTGAAAGGGTTAACTAGGGCGGTGATCAGGGGGTTAAAACTTTATTAGGGGGGGTGGGGGGGCTATCCTGAACCTAACACTAACTGTTTTTTACAGTGCCTGTCACACTGACACTAAATGCAGTGATTAAATCACTGCATTCAGTAACACTGTGACAGGGGGGTGGGGGGGCGATCACAAGGGGTTAATATGCCTATGTGAGTGTGTGTCAGTGTTGTGTTGGTGCACACTTACTTGGCATGTCTTCTCTCATCAGCAGCGCTGGGAAACAGCGCTGCGATGAGAGATTACATCATTTCCTCCTTCCTGTGTAAACACAGGAGGAGGAAGTGACAGGCTGGGAGCGCGCTCCCATTGGCTGGGAGCGATCGCGGGGGGGGCGGAAAACACGGACATCCGCCCGCTCGTCGGCGATCGCTCCCAGAGCCAGGGGGACCGCCGCACGCCGCGGAGGGGGTCCCGATGGGACCCCCGAACCGCACTAAGGCGAGGACGTAAATTTACGCCCTTGTGCCTGTACGAGCCATGTTGTGGACGTACATAGGCGTGCGGGGGTCCTTAACTGGTTAAAGGTTACACTAAAGGATCCAAAGAATTCAAACTGAACCTATACGTGGATGACGTCCTTCTATTCATAACAGACCCCCTTATCTTCCTACCAAATCTGACCAAAACTCTAGATATCTTCCAAGATCTGACTGTTTTAAGTGTAAATCTGTCTAAATGCTCAGCCCTACCCATCAATATCCCACTAGCCGTAATATCAACACTTAAAGACAACTTTCCATTTAATTGGTGCACTGACTCATTTAGATACCTGGGTATTCACATTACACCTTCATACAAAAGCTTATACCACGGTAACTATCCCCCTTTATTCATCAACATCAAAAATGTATTTAAACTATGGTCATCATACCAAATTTTATTCTCAGGAAATAGTGGCCACGAAAATGGTGATTTTACCTAAACTCTTAGGGCCAGATTCACGTACATCGGCGCATTTTTTGACTGGGGTAGCGCACCTCCTTTACGTTAGACTTCCGCAATGTAGCGGCACAATCACCGTATTCTCAATTGATTTGCGCAGAAATTAGCGCCTGTGCAACGTAATTTCAGAGGCGTAAGGCGGAGTAATTCAAATTGGGAAGGACGTGGGCGTGTTACATTGAAATGAGCCGTGACCCCATGCAAATGAAGGGCCGGCCGGCTAGCGCATGCGCACATGAAGCAGACCATGGTCAGCACCTCTGTGCGCATGCTCACAACTCGGGAACGGCGCAATCAGTGAAATTGGAAGTGGACCAGGGCAACTTAGTGAACTACGCAGACAGCATAAATAGACAGACACAAACGCACTTCCTTTGCAAAAGTACATCCCTTTGTATCCCTTCCTATACAGCAAGGTGCTTTTATTCTGTTGTTTGTTGCGTTGTGATTTGTCTTTGTTATATTTGTGGACTGTTTGATCTAGTGTTTTGTAGAATATATTTGAAAGTGTTTTTTGGTGACTACTTGTGAGACTTTTTGGTTGATAGATTTTTGTTTGTTTGTTTCGTTGCTTGATTTTTCCTGCTTGTTTTTGTGAGTGATTTTTGCTGCTTGTTTTTGTGAGTGATTTTTGCTGATTGTTTTTGTGAGTGATTTTTGCTGATTGTTTGGTAGAGAGTTTTTGTATGAGTATGACTGAGAGGAAGAGGAAGTTAAATTTTACTTTGGGGGTGTCAGGTTTCATATCAGGCTAGGAGCAGACAACAGTTCAGGTGTGCTAATATGCTTATAGTTCAATAACAAGAGCACATACCATGAGCAGGTCTTGTGAAGCAGGTCAGCGCTGGGACTTGTAGTTCACCACGGATGCAGGGTTGAGACGAGCGGGACAGCTGGCACTTGTAGTTCACTGCTGAAGTAGGTGTTGTGATGAGCAGGAAGGTGTGGATGTTGGTGGTGTTGCTGGTGCTAGTAGTGCACCGCTGCAATGGGTGTTGCTTACAGGAGTCAGGCAAAGCGTGGCCTAGGCAAGCTGGTTCATACACGGATGGATCAGAGTTCGAAAGGTACCAAATCGGAAGCAACAAGCAGGGTCAAACAAGCCGGGTCATACACAAAGTTTACAGATTAACAGGTCAGGCTGGATCACACAAGGCAAGCAGAGTAACTCTATCACGAGCACTGATTGGGTGAAGTCACAGGTGTTTTAAAGGAGAGCTGGCCAATCAGTGTTTCCCAGCCAAGGCTGTGTCAGGTGAGTGCGCTGGGTCCTAGAGGGGTCCAGTACTGACAGGGGGAGAAACAAATTATTGCCCGGCCATTACCCAATATGGGCGTTTCCTCCACGGCCCAGAGAGTGCCAACACCCCCCCGGCCAGGAGGCGTGAGCTCTTGCAGCACATTACTGACGAGGTGAATGCATCGGGGGGTGGGGAGACCCGGACACGGTCAGGGATTGAAAAGAAGATCAATGACCTCCGGCGTCTGGTCAGAAAGAAGCTGGCCAAAATGGCAGCCCATGCCAGGGGCACAGGAGGGGGCCCACCATGCCCTGTTAGGCTGACAGCGGAGGAGCGTGCGGTGGCCCACACCTTTGATAGACAACAGGTGGAGGGCCTGCCTGGCTATGACTCCAGTCATGAAGGCGTGATGCCAGGTAAGGTTTTTTTGCCCTATCAGGTGTGTAGCATGTGTGGGGGGGGTGAAAGGGAATATGTGGCAAGTGTGTGGATCCTCCAACCTGTGAATGTTTTGTGTCATCCACAGATGTGCAGGAGGGTGCTGGGCCATCTGGGCTGACCGCACCATCCCAGGGACAACAGCCTGATGAGGACCCCCAGACAATGCCGGAGTCCTCGGAGGAGGTTGAAAAGGAGGAGGTTGAGGAGGAGGAGTTGGAGGAGGAGGAGGATGTCATGTCAGCCAGTGGATTGTTGTTTTTGGAGGAGTCTTCCTCTCTGGCTGGCAGCAGCCAGCCCTCCATAAGGGGTAGCCCCTCCCACTCCTCCCCCAACAGGGCTCCTCTCCCAAGGGCCTCCCCTTCTCCCCGGCCACAAGCCTCAGCTGGAGGCAGGAAGTCATCCCAGAAGACCAGGGGGGTGGCCGAGCTTCTACCCGCCAATCTGAGAAGGGCCCAGGCCCTTCAGACCCGCCATCTGGGATAGGTCAGCCAGACTTTGGGGCGGATGGAGGAGAGCCTGTCCTCCATAAAGGATACGCTTGGGGACCTGGACTGCCACTCCCGGGCTCTTACAAACTGCCTAAACGTACTGCAGACTACAACAGCAGACGTTGGGCAGGATGTGAGGGCCCTCACCCAGGCTATCCAGGCCAACACGGCAACACTAGGTGCTGGCCTGAACAGAATTGCCGTGGACTTGGATGGCAGGCCGCCAGGTGGGCAGATTACCCCCCTCCCCATGAGTCTCCCCTGAGGAGTCAGGTGTGGCTCACGCCAGCGGCATTAATTTGTCCCCCCCCCCCTTTTTTTTTCTGGGATTTTTTTTTTGCTGGACATTTTTTATTTTTTTTTGTGTTGTAAATGTTTTTGGAATGTGGGGGTGATATTCCTGCCGGAAAAGGGGTGTCACCCTCAGTTTTGGTGGAGAAGGGTTCCCCAGGACCAGGGAGAAGTGATCCCCAGGTCCGTGTGAATGGTGTATGAATGTACAGTGACATAATTTGAGCCGTGGCGTGGCGTTGCTGCTCACGAGTCCAGCATGGTGGGCTTGTGCTAATCCAATTAGATGAGGATGTGATGTGTCTGTGCTAGGGACCACAGTGGTGTGCATGCATGCATTCTCATTGTGCCATGATTAATGTGTGTGTTTAACGTGCAAAGATGCCTAATGTGAGCTGTCTCCTGACTGCTCTTCCCTCAGAAGACGGGGTAGCCTCGGTTAGGGTGGGGATTGTCTGGTTCAGGGGTCAGGTCATCACTTATGTCAATCTGCAGGCTCTTTCCTGCAGGCTGGTGTTGGGCTCCTGCAGGGTTCTGATTAATTCCAGGATGGCATGAGGGGTGAATCTGAAGATGCGAGACACCTCAGAATCTCTCATGCCAAAGATGTCTATGCGTGTGTGATATATCAAGTGAAGAGTGAGGGGCTTGTATCAGATTAGATTATTATATCCATCAAGGTTTTAAAGGGCTATTGAAAGATAGTGAGACCGTGTTTGTAATTTGTATGTATGTTATGTATTGATGTATATATGTATGTTTATTTCTGCTCAAAATGTTTATAAAAGCAAAGCAAAATTTTTAGGATAAAAAAAAAAATTCCTCTCCCGTGCCCTCCTCCGTGCCCTCCTCTTTCTTCGCTCATCTAAAGTCAGTAGTATAGCTATGAGCATGGATGCCCCTGGCATGTTGGCACACAGATTGTTGTGCAACACGTGTTACTGCTCAGCTCCTCACTAACAGTGTTGCTTTCTCTGAACATGTAGACGAATTGTCTAATTTTATACCACCTTTTATATGGTCTAATTTTAGACAGGCCGTGCAGCTGTTGCGCGCAGCGCGTAGCCTGCGCTGCACCAACGTTCTTTTGTGGATCCCCGTAACTCCCTTATTAGCATATTTGAATAGTAAATCAATGGTGTGTCTAGCGCAGTTTTGCGCGGACGGATGCGCCTGTCTATCGAAATTACGCCGGACAAAAAAAAGTAGATTTCTTGCGTATCTCGTTTTGGGGATGCGGAGCATCGAAACGCATGCGCACATTTAGACTTACGCCGCGCATCTCCTGTTACGCCGGCGTAATCGCTCTGTGAATCTGGCCCTTATTTTTTTTCAGAGCCCTTCCACTTATATTGCTTTTAAAAAAAAATGGATTCTCTCCAAATAGAAACCAATAAATGAATAAAACTAAACAAAAAACCCTGGTTTATTTATTTTGCAATGTTCAGACCCCAACTAAAAGGAGGCCTTAATATTCCAAATTTCTGGCTATACTACCTATCAGCCAGATTCACTCAACTAGCCCAATGGTATGCCCCAGCATTCCAAATCCCTTGGCTTCTGTTCGAGGAACAATCAATACTCCCACACCACCTACAAGGACTTCTCTGGTCCAAGTCTACTCCACCACAAAAAATAAGACCATTAAACTTAATTGTAACACACACCCTTCAATTATGGAATAGACATGTTACTAAATTTAGCATGTCCTCCGATGTGCCTCCCCTAGCTTCCTTTCTAGGCGACCCTCGCTTCGCTTCCCCAGATAGTGACTAAAACTAATTAGCAATATTGAAAATACATAATCTAACAAACCTAAAATCACTCACCCACAACAATTTATTCCTCTCCTTCACAAATTTACAAACAAAATATGATCTTGCACCTGCAGAATATGATAATTATACAAAAATAAAACAATTTTACCAAAAATATTACTCACTCACACTTCACGTCCCTTTCTCGCAGTTTGAGCAGGTTTGCATTTCCTCCCCACGTGACAAGGGATTAATCTCCAAAGTATATAAAAATCTGAATGAATTCAATATGCCGGAAAAAAACACACCCCATGCAACAATGGGAATCAGACCTGAATGTATCGCTCTCCCCCAAACAATGCAACACAATTTTTACAAACCTACACAAATTCACCAAAACTACCGCTATTAGAGAATTTCCCACTAAATTGCTTTACAGATGGTATCTCACCCCCGCCAAACTCAATTCATTTTACCCAACAACATCCCCACTCTGTTTTAGGGGCTTAAATGGAAGCAAGAAGGTATGGACAGCCGCACACCGATAAATGTAAAAAAACAATAAAAGCCTTTAATCCAGTAAAAAAAACACTGCACAAACAGAAAAACAGCAAACGGTCGGATCATATAGCTGACGCGTTTCACATTGTTGTACAATGCTTAGTCATAGCTATGAACAACATAAAAAAACAATCTCATTTATAGTATTCCAAAGAAAAAAGTCAAAAAGTCATGTGGTAAGTCTAGTCTGTGATTGGTCCGAACTGATTGCAGTAATCCCATGCATCTGTGGGTAGACACAGCGAGACTACACCCATTGGAACCAGGTGAACAGAAATTCAAAGATCAGCTGACAAAAAGTAAAAAAAATATATTATAATAAATGAATAAAAGAGTAAAAAAGTAAAAAACACACAATTATACATTGATCAAATGTTTTAGGGGCTGCACTACACATGGTACACCACTGCATATATTCTGGGATTGCCCCCAGATAAAAAAAACATCTGGCATAATGCTAGTTAGAGATGTCCCGAACTATTCGCCACATATGCGATGTTCGGTCCGCCCCCTATTCGCCATCATTGAGCAAACTTTGACCCTGTACCTCACAGTCAGCACACACATTCCAGCCAATCAGCAGCATACCCTCCCTCCCAGACCCTCCCACCTCCTGGACAGCATCCATTTTAGATTCATTCGGAAGCTGCAGTCTTAGTGAGAGGAGGGACAGTGTAGCTGCTGCTGATTTAATAGGGAAATCGATAGCTAGGCCAGTGTATTCAGTGTCCACTCCAGTCCTAAAAGACTCATCTGATCTCTGCTGTAAGGCCAGCGTCCGGACAGCACCCCAAAAAGCCCTTTTTAGGGCTAGTACATCAGTCTGCTTTTTTTTTCTCTGTAATATAATTGCAGTTGCCTGCCAGCGTGTGTGTCAGGCTCACAGCGTATACTGTGCCCACTTGCCCAGTGGCACCACTTATATCTGGTGTCACAGTAGATTACATAAAAAAAAAAAAAAAACTATTTTGACTGTAATAGAATAGCAGTCAGTTGCCTGCCAGCGTGTGTGTCAGGCTCACAGCGTATACTGTGCCCACTTGCCCAGTGCCACCACTCATATCTGGTGGCACAGTACATTGCACGGCGCACGCACAGTGCCCCAATTTGGAAGTAGGAGGACCAACCAAGCATCTTTTTCCATCTCCCGGTTCCTAAAATCTATTACATAGACCGGCCCCTGATAGGGGATGTAACAGGGATTAAACTGATAGGAATAGTACTACTTAAACACACCACTCTTATCTGGTGGCACAGTACATTGCAAGCCGTACGTGCAGTGCCCCAAATTGTAAGTAAGAGGACCGACCAAGCATCTTTTTCCATCTCCCGGTTCCTAAAATCTATTCCATACACCGGCCCCTGATAGGGGACAAAACAGAGATTAAACTGTTAAGAACTGTTTTTTTTTTATTTAAAAAAAAGAGGACAGCCTCTGCGGAGCTGGGTATTTTTTGGCCGCGTTACTGAATGCTCATGCACAATGGCTGTAGGCTCATGCATCCTTTTGCAGAGGTGACAAACCTGGTCAGTCAAACCCAAGGCAACATCATCGACCTCATCCCATATGCTTTTTTTTTTGGAGCGTGCCCTGCGAAGAGTTCTGGATCAGGCCATAGATGAGCATGAAGAGGAAGAGTTGTGGTCACCATCACCACCAGAAGCAGCCTTGTCATCGTCGATTGCTGGACCTGCGGCAACGCAGTGAGAGGAGTCTGAAGAAGAGGAGTCAGAGGAGGAAGGTGGCTTTGAGGAGGTGGAAGACCAACCACAGCAGGCATCCCAGGGGGCTTGTTGGCATCTTTCAGGGACCCTTGGTGTTGTACGTGGCTGGGTGGAGGAAGAGACATTCAATGACTGTCAGGTCACCTGTGGCCAGGTGACAAGTGCACCCCGTTGGGGTCAGGAATGCACCGCAGGGTAGTGAACCCTATAGCCGACTGCTGCTATCAGAGAGGAAGCGTGAACCCAAGATCGCCCAGGGCGCGGAGTCTAAGACCCAGCTTTGTGATCACCAGAGCCTCTAGTGGTGAGGATGGCCTTTGCTGCAGCTGGATCCAGGTCGCGACCCCTGGGATCCCCTAGGTCACACTCCGCAGGGAGAGAGGGGAAGCAGCAAGCATGACAAATGGTAGTAATGGGTGAGCCGAGGTCAGGGCAATAGGCAGACAGGTGTAACCGAGGGACAGGCAAAAGATCAGGGGCACAGGCAAACAGGAGAAGTCAGGGACATGGTAAAAATGGTACACAGGAAGATAATCGTAGCACACTGCAGACAGGAACTTAAGCAAACAGCACTGTTGAACAGCACTGCAGGCCTGTAGTGCAACAGTTAATATAGACTTCCTGGGGTGGCCTGGGTGGAGCCATACAGGAAGGAGAGGAAATAAGAAGGTAACCAGAACAGGGTCAGGCCTCTTAATGGACAGATGGAGACAGGTAAGCTGCCAGACTATTGCATAACCATGACAATGACATCAGTGAGGACAAGGAACGGGACATGGCTAGCTTGGTATCCAACCTTGTGCAAATGGGGAGTTTGCTGTTGTGCAAATGGACTGTTTGCGGTTGTTTGTGGTGCGTTAAACGGGGAGTTTGGTCTGTCAGAGTTTGGTCTGTCACTATGTAGCGGGCGTAACCCTTAGGCCTCGTACACACGATCGGACATATCCGATGAAAACGGTCCGCGGACCATTTCCATCGGATATGTCCGATCGGGAGTTTGATCCGATGGCGTGTACACACCATCGGATCAAATTCCCCGCCGCCGGACGGCGCGGTGACGTGGCGGTGACGCGGCGGTGACGTTGACGCCGCCACGTCACTGCCACGTCACCGCACCAGGAAGTTAAACACTTCCGCGCATGCGCCGAATCCATTCGGCGGCGGCGCGGCGGCGGTGGGGGACGACATGTCTGCTGGTAAGTGTACTAACCAGCAGACATGTCGGGCGGACAGATTCCCACCGGATAGATTTCAAAGCATGCTTTGAAATCTGTTGGGTGGAGAAATCTGTCCGCTAGCCCATACACACGAGCGGAGATGTCTGCTGAAACGGTCCATCGGACCGTTTTCAGCGGACATATCCCCTCGTGTGTACGAGGCCTTACACTACCTGATCGATACAACATATGTAGAAAGAAAAAGAAGAGGGCGCCACCGGGTTAGACGACAAATAGCTTTAATTAATTATAGATAACAGCATCGACTTACATATGAAAAGGTGGAAGTCCAGTATGTAGATCCTGTAGGCAAGTCTTTTGTATGGAGTCCTTCCGCGCTAGTTGTTGGCTGAAAGTGCTCACAAGCCTCACTGTGTCCGCCCGTTCGAATCATAGGTAAACCAGCTTGCACGGAGAGACTGGCTGGAAACGAGGCCTGGAGCACAGCGTGAGTCGCGGTGACGTCACTGCATCATGCTTGAGAAAGAAGCATGCTTAGCCATTCCCAAGCGCCAGCTCCGAAACGTTGTCGCACTACAGTGACGTCACCACGACTCCTGCTGCACTCCAGGCCTCGTTTCCAGCCAGTCTCTGGTGGCGCCCTCTTCTTTTTCTTTCTACATATGTTGGAGTCCTGGCTCTTATCTCCCCTACCTTTGAAGGCCTGCCTCGGGACAACGACTGGGACCAACAGCTCTATATACATCAGCATCCTCCCCACGTCTCTTCCCCTCATCTCCAGGTCATTTTTATCCCTATATACACAACTTTTAAAAAAAAACTTGCCTTATGAAGGACTTTTAAACAGCGGACTCTGTAGCTGCAATATACGATCGATTTTTTTGCGCCACTATCTGTATCTTTTTTGATCGATACAACATCATACCTGATGTTTTAAAGCACGTTATTCCAAACAATTTAGGAATGTTAGGTGATTTATGCCCTTTATGGATTAAAACCAGACTCTGCGTCAACTACGTAATTTTCCATGGGAGTTTTTCCATGGATCCCCCTCCGGCATGCCACAGTCCAGGTGTTAGTCCCCTTGAAACAACTTTTCCATCACTATTGTGGCCAGAAAGAGTCCCTGTGGGTTTTAAAATGTGCCTGCTTATTGAAGTCTATGGCGGTTCGCCTGTTTGCGAACATTTGAGGAAATTCGCGTTCACCGTTCGCGAACGGAAAATTATATGTTCGCGACATCTCTAATGCTAGTCTGATAATAGAACGAATATCTGGTAGAAAGATTACATTAACACCTGAAATATGTATTTTATTCTTTCCTATGCAAGATATACCAATAGCTAGCACTAGATTAATCCACACCCTATTTAGCCTTATCCACTGGGCCATTGCCTTTAATAGGTGCTCATCTAACGTACCTTGGCCACAAATTCTCAATCGCCTGGCGAACATCAAATTATCAGAGGGGATACACCATACATTATATGACTCCATGCATATGTACCAAAAAAAAAAATGGATTTTCTGGGATTCTTCACTTCTGGTTTTAGGTTAACTACTATTATTCTTACTGAGTATGTATATAGATATGCGCTCACATTCATATTGTGGGTTTAGAACCAATTATATGTACCCTCTCATTTGATTAGTCAATTCTCTTGTATGATGTACTATCAGAACGAATCTGTCATTTGTACATATTCTACCAATGTTATTTTCTTATGTATTGACATTTTTCATAATAAAAACCATTTGTAAACAAAAAAAAGGGTCTACTACTATACCATAGCACAGTGTTCTAACACTTTATACAAATAAAAACATTGCAACATTAATTACAAATTAAATAAAAGTGTTTTATAATTGAAATTAAAAGCGTAGTAAAGACGGTACAACTATGCTCACTTCAGTCACCCAATCACGTGCATAAATAAACCATCCTTTTCTTTACATTTTCTGGCAAATATCTGGATATTCAAAGGGAACACAATGTCATTTTATTTACTAATGCTCAGGGGACATTCACTTTGTAAAATAAATATTCACTTTCTTAAAGTGTATCCAAACCCAAGAATTTTTTTGTTTGTATGCAATACATTGCAACTTTCCAATCCTTAGATGTTGTGGTTGTTGCATTAGCTTTCTTTTTTTGAGGCTTTTTTCTTTTATTTTTGGAAAAAAGGGGGTTGGTCCTTTTTACCTAGTGATCCTACTAGTAACATGCCTTAATATCCTCGGATGATTCACAATATTGTAATGCTAGGAAAGAAAATTTGTTTGCCTTAAGAGTTCCCTTCACTGGAACTTAGGGGTCAAGCCCAGCCCCTGAAAAACAACCTCACACCATAATCAGCCTCTACCAAATGATTTGGACCAGTGCACAAGGGAAGGTCCATAAAGACATGGATGAGTGAATTTGGGGTGGAGGAACTTGACTGGCCCTCACAGAGTTCTTACCTCAACCCGATAGAACCCCTTTGGGATAAACTAGAGCGTTGTCTATTCGTACGTTCGACGAATTTCGAACAAAACGGGTCGTTCGCGCCAAATTCGAGTGACGCGCAATGGCCCATAATTCACTGCGGCATTGCGCGCTGATGATTGGCCAAACATGCACTATGACCCTGCATGCTTGGCCAATCACAGCGCGCAAAAAACGGAGAGCAATAATTGGCCAAAGCCAGGGTGGCTTTGGACAATTATGGCTCAGGGCTTTAGCACACGCCCCACACTATATAAGGCCGCCTGCTGGGCGGCCTCGTGGCGGCCTAATGAGAGCAGTCAGAGAGACAGAGAGATAGTCTTTTTATATAGCTAGATAGAGCAGGCAGGCAGGCTAGGCAGTTTAGCTTAATTTACAGTGTGTAGAGAATATATATACATCCCTAGGAGTTGTACATATATTTATACACTGTATAGCTTAGCTAGATCAGTTCTTCCTAAATTACTGGCAGGCAGGTGATTGTGCTATTTAAAGACGTTATCACAGGTATAGACACCCAGCAGGTACAATATTTAAAGGATTTTTTTTTTTTTTTTTTTATTTAAGCATCAATAAAATTACTGCTCCTGAAGCAGTGATTTTAATGATGCTTAACTTAAAAAAAAAATGAAAAATTCCTTTAAATATTGTACCTGCTGGGTGTCTATAGTTTGCCTGTGAAAACGTCTTTAAGAACCTGGGTCTTGCCCGAGGGAACATGTATCAATGGAAAGTCCTGCTCCTGCTCCTGAAAAACTACTGTTTTTTTAACTTTTTTTCCATTGATACATGTTCCCTGGGGCAAGACCTAAGTTCTCAAAGACATTTTCCAACAATAACTTGAATATTGCGGTTTAAAATGATCGAACGTTCGATTCCCATAGACTTCAATGGGGTTCTAAATGTTTGCGCGAACGGTCGGTCTGTTCGCCGGTTCTGGTGCGAAACCGAACGCGGGGGTGTTTGGCTCATCCCTAATCAGGATGAAAGAATTCCAGAGGCATTGTTACAAAAGATGTCGGAATTTTTTTTTTAGTACTTTTTCTGCTGCTTCCTCATCGCTGGGTAAAAGGTCATGGCCTGGTCAGCCCTGTCTACACCTCCCATCGTGTGGTTGTAGTCCAACACAACCTGTGGCTTCATAACATCCTTTCCACCTTTGGTATGCACCATGATGGTGGAGGTGTTATGGACTGTGCTCATAAGGGAAACGTCTTTTTTGTTCCGCCACTTCAGTGCCAACGTTTTTCCTTTTTGCCATGCAGCTACTTCTCCTTTCCCAAGCTTTTTGTTGGAAAATGCTGACGGCATGTTACGCCGGTTAGGCCTCACGGTCCCATAAGTGTCGGTTTTATTTAGGATAAGGAACTTGTACAGTTCTGGGGAGGTATACAAATTGTCCGTAGTGACACAGTAGCCCTGGTTCAGCAAGGGCTCTATCAAGGAAAGAACCAAAACGGTTTTGGGATGAATCGCAGGCAGAATTTGGTCCCTTTCCCAGTGTACAGGACTGAATTCCAGATATATCCAGAGCTGGATTCACACAGCATAAATGATTTTATGCCAAAGCGAGCGTGCTTTAATGCGATGAACTGTATCCAGCTGAGCCTACCTTTGTAGGCCATGAAAATTTCGTCAATGGTAATGTCTCTCTCAGGAATATAGGTCCGCTTGAAGTTCTGCAAAATAAGCTTGTAAATCTCCCAATTTTTTTTCAGCTTTGGAGCTGGATGAGAACGCTCATCAAAGTCCTCATTATTTTCAAAGTACAAATACTTCATGATCAATGGAAATCTGTACTCTGACATGACGGTTCCAAAAAAAGGTGTGGCCAATAATTTATTGGTTGTCCAATACCACTTTTGCAGGGGTTTCCCCACCACTCCCTGTAAAATGATGAGGCCAAGGAACTTCCAGGTATCGTCGCTGGTTACAGGCTCCCATTTTCTGCACCTTGAAAATCGCTGATGGGTAGCAGCTTGTTGTTTATGGTATAGATTTGTCTCCAAAACTATTTTGGCGATCACTTCAGCGGTCAAAAAAAGTTGGAGGTATTCCAATGGATTGTCATCCTCAACGTCCACTTTTATCCTAGGTGTTCCTGTAAATTGAAATCTTGGGGGCGCTACGTGCTCTGCACCGCAATCAATTGCGCACCAAGTCTGCACATCGCTGGGCACAGTCACAGGATCTTCGCTCATATCACTTTCTGCGTCTGATGACGAACTTTCCCACGCGTCGCTGTCACTCAGCTCCTCCGCAAGTGATTCCGTATCGCTGTCGCTGTTTTGCAGCAGGTCGCATAGCAATTTTGAGGTAGAGGCGCGATTTACCATGATCGCTGTGCAGTTTACAGACACTGGTACAGTAAATCTGCAGACAAGGCACTGGAGAAAGCACTGGGGGGCAAGCAAAGGTCACTGTATATTATTTTTAATTTTAATTCAATAGTATCAGTGTGTTTAACATTGTTTCTACTTATACTATTTGAATTTTGCGCCGTCCCCCCCGTTCCACCTTTGCGACGCTCGCAGGGAAGGGAATCAGAGGAACACAGTGCATCGGGCGGACATCCGGCCGCCGTGCACTGCGGGGATACATCACTGGATCGCAGGGAAAAAGGTAAGTCACCTCTTTCTGCATACAGCGAGGCAAGCCCGAGTGTGGCTCGGGGTTACCAATCGTAGCTTAAAAATCTCACCCCGAGCCACACTCAGAAATCCCGCTAGGAGGGTTAAACCCTAAATTCCCCATTGTGTTGGCTGGGGTAATCACCCAGAAAAAGTGACCCATTCAAGTGAAAAGGGCTGCCCTGCAACTGTGTGCATTGTTTGCAATTGCAGAGCAGCTCTATTCACTTCATTGGGTCATGTCTTCTGAGTAATAACCCCTGCCAATGTAATGGGGGAATAATTATTGTATCTGCATAAGGCTGCCTTTGCAGCTTAGGGAGAGGCGGTGGGGAATGATAGAAGCACTTCTCAACTGCATATTTTTACCATCCCCAACTGCAACTGTAAACTAGGCTTAAATGTAAACAAGATTAGTGGCTACCCCCCTCAACACCACCACTACCCTTTCTATTAAAGCCTTTTGCATACTGGCCATTTAGCCCTAGTGAATGGGGGTGTTTAGTTGTGGCTGGAGGGTACAGACACACGATCCAGCCAGAGCAGCTGTCTGACTTTCATAGAGTTTGGCAGTGGGGCTGGATGGTGCGTCTGTGATCTCCAGCTGCAGCCACGAGCCTCATGCATCAGGGCTACATTTCCAGTGTGCATGAAGTTTTAACCATAAAGATTGCTTTACAACCATAGATGCAGTTTACCTTATTTGATTTCTATAGTAACATGGGAGCATGATGGGGCTTAATCAGAGTGAGGACAGGTCTTAAATATCACATTCCAAATATATACTAAAACTTGTATAACAGAGAAATCCAAGGACAGACTGTACCTTTCTCTAGCTTTCACTTTTGCTGCATTATATCCGCTACACAATGATGGAATGACTTAAACCTCTTTATTCCATGCTCAGGCTGACTGACATGTCCTGAGTGTTACCAATATCATTCCTTCATTTAAAGCTGTGTAGAAGTGAATGTAGCACACAAGTAAATATGAACAGAAAAGGTATTGTTTTCATGAAAATAGGCCATTTTTTTCTAAAGCTGGTTGAAGCATGCCACTAGGCAAATAAAGAAGCAATGTTAAGTGCTTTTTTGGCCTTATTTGAATTTGGTGTCATAAAAGGTGCTTGACGTGTCAGTTAATAATAGGTGTCTTTATTCTGGCACTGCTAATCATGTAATAATTATATAAAAGGCAAAACACATTAACCCTTTAGGTATTGCTAACACCTTGTCCTGTTGATAACATATCACCCTGCTTTACAAATTCAGCTAAGATCTACCAGCACACATGATAAACATAAGAACATCGAAGGATAAAGTGCGGCTTTCCAAAAGGGTGTTGATTGGCTGTCAGTCATCTACTGAGTTTGTAAATCGCACAAAACTTTCTACTTATTATATTCAAAAGGAAAATTCCAACTGGGAACCACCACTTTATGATCCATATACAGTTGTGTTCAAAAGTTTGCAACAAATGAAAAATGAATTGAATCACACATAATCTACCAGGTTTTCACGTATTTTCTTCATTTGTATGTACCATATTTTACGGCGTATAAGACGACCTTTTGTACTTAACCACTTGCTTACTGGGCACATAAACCCCCTCCTGCCCAGGTGAAATTTCAGCTTCCGGCACTGCGTCGCTTTAACTGACAATTGCACGTGGCTCCCAAACAAAATTGACGTCCTTTTTTCCCCACAAGTAGAGCTTTCTTTTGGTGGTATTTGATCGCCTGTGCGGTTTTTATTTTTTGCGCTATAAACAAAAAAGGGCGATAATTTTGAAAAAAAATACAATATTTTTTACTTGTTGCTATAATAAATATCCCAATTTAAAAAAAAAAACACATATTTTTTTCTCAGTTTAGGGCGATACGTATTCTTCTACATATTTTTGGTAAAAAAAAAAAAAATCGCAATAAGCCTACAAAATAGGGGACAGAATTATTATTTTTTATTATTTATTTTTTTTACTAGAAATGGCGTCGATTTGCGATTTTTATTGGGACTGCGACATTATGGCGGACACATCGGACACTTTTGACACATTTTTGGCGCCATTCACATTTATACTGCGATCAGTGCTATAAATATGCACTAATTACTGTATAAATGTGACTGGCATTGAAGGGGTTAACACTAGGGGGTGAGGAAGGGGTTAAATGTATTCCCTACATAGTGTTCTAACTGTGTGTGGAGGGGGGTGACTGGGGGGTGACCGATCTGTGTCCCTATGTACAAGGAACACAGATCGGTCTCCTCCTCTCCAGAGACAGGACGCTGTCTCTGTAAAACGGCAATGAGAAATGATCTATATGAGATCATCTCTCATTCGCCGCACAGATCACATCGCAAACGGCCACTCTGATTGGCCGTTCACGGCGATCTGTGATTGGCTGTGTCCAAGGGACACGGCCAACACAGAATTTCCCCGCGGCGCACTCTGGAGCGCGCGCGGGGAACGTGCTATTGACAAGCCGTCAATTGACGGCTTGTTGGCAATTTAGATCCGCGCTAAAGCCGTCATTCGGCTATAGCGCGAATCTCAAGTAGTTAAAAACTCGGGGGTCGTCTTATACGCCGGTACCTGTCTCAGTCAGATTTCGGGCATCCATTATTCAAAAGCCACGCCTCCTCCTTGTGCTGTTCCGTGATAGGGGGAACACTCAGTTTCCCAGCAGAGCCTCTGTTCGGTATTCCGGCTATCATGGATGTCTTCTCATCCTCGGCCTCGGACGAGAGGACATCCATGATAGGCAGAATACCGAACACAGGTTCTGCTGGGAAACTAAGTGTTCCAATCACGGAACAGCATGAGGAGGAGGCACAGCTTTTGAATAATGGATGCCCACAGTCTGACTGACTCTGCATTACAGGGATAAGGTATGGGATCATCGCGGTATGCACTGGCACAGTGAGATTTGAAAAAAGCTGAATAAAGCCTGTTCCTGTCAGCGGATGTTCCTGTCAGCGGTTGTTCTGGCTACCCCCCAGCTTCCAGACAGACTAGTAGGAAAGGGGTCGTCTTATATGGCGAGTATATCCCAAAACTCAAATTTTAGCTGGAATATTAGGGGATCATCTTATACTCTCAGTTGCCTTATACGCCGGCAAATACGGTATATTTGTTTCTTCACATTGCAATGTTGGATTTTTCTTGTGCACTCCTGTGTTTCATTTGCTGCTAATTGATCCATGTTCATTTGGTGATTGCCAGACCAGGTGAAGGTTTTCCTGATTCTGGGCTCCCGATTGGTCTCTTCCATGGACTTTTTGCTACAAATAAACATGCATATTTGGGGGCACTCCAGTAATGAATAAGCACGTCTGTGTGAAACATGTCCACTGAGCCTCTTTTTTTGGATTGATATTTGTCATGTTCGCTTGATTTTATGGACTTTCAATAAATTCTTTTGATTTTACTTCTGGATGTGCCGCCAATCTTCTTTGTTTCTATTGGATTTTCCTGGCTGTGGACCAGGCAGGCACCCTGATTTTTTTCAGCAACTCATCAGATCCTCTCATCAAAAGTTTGCATACACTGGCAGAAATAGTGAAATTTTGGCATTAATATTGAAAATATGACTGATCGTGAGAAAAAACTGTCTTTTATTTAAGGATAGCAATCACACAAAGCCATTTATTATCACACTATATTATCACATCGTTTTTTGGATCCTTTTAGGGCAGCACAGTGGTGCAGTGAGTAGCACTTTCGCCTGGCAGCAAAAGGGTCGCTGGTTCGAATCCCGACCACGACACCATCTGCCTGGAGTTTGCATGTTCTCCCTGTGTCTGCGTGGGCTTCCTCCGGGTACTCCGGTTTCCTCCCACACTCCAAGACATGCGGGTAGGTAAATTGGATCTCGTCCAAATTGGCCCAGTATACATGTATATATGTGTGTATGACTGTGTGTCCCTAGCGTGTCAAGATCCTACGGGGTAAAAATGACCGCACCAGCCAAGCAGACACTGGCTGGAAAAAGCGCCCAGAGGCGATTCAGTTCGCATGCGTTGCGCTATACAAGTCATTCATTCATTCATTTTTCAATCATAACGATAACAGAAACCACCCAAATGGCCCTGATCAACAGTTTATATACCCTGGAATGTTTGGCCTTGGTACAGACACAGAAGGTGGCACACAGGAGTTAAAATGGCAATTAAGTTAATTTCCCACATTTGTGGCTTTTTAAATCACAATTAGTATCTGTGTATAAATAGTCAATGAGTTTGTTAGCTCTCACAGGCTAGACACTGAGCCACGAGGAGGTAGAAAAGAACAGTCAAAAGACCTGCGTAACAAGGTAATAAAACTTTACAAAGATGGAAAAGGATATAAAAAGATATCCAAAGCCTTGAATATGGCAGTCAGTACTGTTCAATCACTTAATAAGAAGTGGAAAATTTTGGGATCTCTTGATACCATGCCAAGGTCAGGTAGATCAACTGTATGGTTAAAGAGAAATTACAGGTAACAAGTGACATTAGAACGAGAGCTACAACTGTAATCAGAATTTGCCATCAGATAAATCTTGGTGATCCACTGCAGCTCCAAACGCACACCCCCAGCTATGTTTACATTTGTGTTGCTCTCTGAAGAGCAGCCTGCGTTGAGCCACTTGTTCAACAGATGGCTGGGAAGTGTTATGTTGCCTCCTAATCAGATGTTTTAACCTTGTAAAGCCTGCACTATGCTGAAAATGCATGCATTGCATGTGGTTGCAGGGCAGGTGCAGCCAAAGCCCCATTGACTTGAAAGGGTTGCATTTGGTGCACCCACAAAATGTAATAGGGGGTATCATTTTTGCTACGATTACAGAGCAGAGCATTGCAGCCACCGCATGTGTACATACTCATTCAGCTGTCTTTGCAGCTTAAAGCGGAGGTTCACCCTGAAACATTTTTCTAACATTACATTGTGCTCACTTACAACATTGACAGTATGCGTTTTTTTTTTTTGCTGTAAATACCGTCGTATAGCTATCCCCCCCCTCCCCCTCCCAGCTTCCGGGTAGTGGCTCCCATGGGACTGGGAATTCCTATGCAGCAGGTCAGTGATTGACTCGATGACAAAAACTACCCCCCGTCGCATAAGGAGCGTCACGAGTTGCCGAAAGAAGCTGAACGTCGGTGCGCAGGCGCCGTATAGCGCCGTATAGAGCCAACTCGCAGTTTGGCTTCTTTTGGCAACTCGTGATGCTCCTAATGCGACGGGGGGTAGTTTTTGTTATCACGTCAATCACTGACCTGCTGCATAGGAATGCCCAGTCCTGTGGGAGCCACTACCCAGAAGCCGGGGGGGGGGGGTAGCTATGCAACGGTATGTACAGAAAAAAAAAAAACAACATACTGTCAATGTTGCAAGTGAGCACAATGTAATGTTAGAAAAGTGTTTTAGGGTAAACCTCCACTTTAAGGGGGCAGTCGAGAGACAGTAAAACCATGGCTTAATCACCCATTTTTAGAGGCCTCAACCACAAGTGTAAACTAGGCCTAAAGAGTCAGTAGCAGTGTACCTCCAAAAGCTTAGCGTGTGCTGTGTAACTTTCCTTATTTTGCTTTCTGCATCATCAGTCACATTTTGGGTTCTTTTATATGAGCGTAGTCAGTTCTGTCACAAAAAAATATTTACAAAAATTCAGAAAAAAAACGAATGCTTTTACATCAGTTTGCACATACGTCTTCAGATCAGTTCATTAACATCAGTAAACATTTTTTTTTCACACGTCTGTTTTACTTTTAGTTGTTAAGGAAAATAGTCATTGGTTGACAAAAGTAATATGGTTATTGCCTAAAAACGAAATAAATGACATGTGGGACTTCCCCTTCAAAATCCTGGTCTCACTTCGAGGCAGTCTCATACAATACAAAATTCTACACCGGGCCTATATTACCCCGTATAGGATGCATAAAATGATAACCTCCCTGTCCACGGAGTGCTGGAGGTGTCCTGGGGATCCGGGCGAATTTATACACATCTTCTGGTCCTGCCCAGTAACTAAACACTACTGGTCACAACTTAAGTACTATCTGTAATACAAGAGGTGGTGGGAATAGATGTAGCCCCAACCCTGCAGATATGCCTTCTAGGCTTAGTAGAAAAATTAGCCCCCAGGGTGGCAGAGAGAACTCTTATAGGTCTCCTGATATTCTATGCCAGGAAAATGATCTGCTCTGCTGGAAAAAACATGCCCCGCCATCCATATTGCTATGAAAAACACATGTCAATAAAGTACTACCACTCTATAAGGGAACCTACCAAAATAGAAAAAATATGATAGAGTGTGGGCCGAATGGCTAGTGGGAGGCCTCCACAGCGACTGCAGACTGACTGAGCGTGTACATACTACTCCACGGGTGGATGTGATTTTGATACACTGGGTGTTTTTTTTCTCTCTGTATTTTAATCTCTGTTATGATTTTACTGGATATATTTTATTGTCCCTTGGGTCTTGACTGAAATTTTTGATCCTTAGACATTTCAATTGAGCAGGAGCCACTACAGAACTAGGTTGTTTGTTCTTTTCTTGTGAACGTGCTACAGCTGTATGTTACTAATGATGGAAACAGCCTATGGCTGGCTGGTACTGACTCCTGCGTGTGTCTAGTCCCAATACTGTGGCAGGTTTACTGTTTGTATGTTTTATAAAAAGATTTAAAAAATAAATGGCCACCATAATAGGGAGGCACCCTTCCCACTGCCCACCAATATAAGAGGGGAATACTCTGACCACCAAAATAAGGAGGCACAACACTGACCATAAATTTGAGGGGGGGGGGGGGGGGTTCTGCATAGACCACCAATATAAGGAGACACTTCAATTTTTTTACAGTCATCATTTCTTTTCTAGTAATTTTATTATTTGTCTAAATGTCATGATTTTTAGTGAAAATTATGTTGTTGTATAGAGCAGGGCAGTGTTAGGCCGCGTACACACGATCGGACCAGTTCGATGGTGTGTACAGCCCATCAGACCGTTGTCCGTTGGACCAAAGTTTTAAAACATGCTTTAAAACCTGTCTGATGGAAACCTGTCCGTCGGACAGGTTCGATGGTTAGTACACAAAAGCATCGGACCAAAAACCCGCGCATGCTCAGAATCAAGTCGACGCATGCTTGGAAGCATTGAACTTAGTTTTTTCATCACGTCATTGTGTTCTACGTCACCGCGTTCTGGTCTTATCGGATTTTGGTCCGATAGTGTGTACGCACATCAGACCATCAGACAAGTTCAGAGTTGTCTGATGAAAACGGTCCGTCAGACAAGTCTCATCAGACATGTCTGATCGTGTGTACAGGGCCTTAAAGAAACAGGGTATTCTACAGTAAATGTACATGGTATAACAGTTTTAAGCAAAGGCTTCCTGAGATCTGGAAGTTATTTTAAGGGTTCCTTATGGGTGGAACAGAAAGGAGGAAATGCTTAAAATGGTTTAACTATACTGGAACTCAACAGAACCAAAAAGATAAGAAGTCAATGAATGACCCACATGTAAGCAAAATACTGTTTTTTGATTGTAGACCCTTTAATTCAACACACAGAATCCTAACCCTTTCCATAATGATGTTATAGGAGTACAGTCTGCATCAGGGTAGGACTGGGCACCATGTGGCCCTTTCCATTGTAGGAAAAGATTTCTGTAGGCCCATTTCAGAGGTTCACACCATCCCAGTCCTTTCCTGGCCGTTATGTACAATAGGCAAGTATGGATACTTCTAAATAAATCTATATTTACAAACTATTTATAAAAACATTTTACATTATTAGGACACACTAAGATGAAGCTTATCATAACTACATGTATATATAAAAAAAATCAAAAAAAACATGGCTTTGCCTATTGTCCTGTGCTTTACTTCCTAACTGCTCCAGAAGAGAGGAAGTTCTGTGTAAGCATCAACTAAAGGGTTAAGTACTCCCTCCCCATCTCCATGTGGCAGCACTCAATGCCCAAGCAGCTGTAGCCACCCTGTTCTAAACAAACTTAGTTTTGCTGGGTGGTAGACAACCTTGTTCATTTGGGGTTTTCCCTAAATTCAGTGGAGCTGTGGTTTCTCCCTTCTGCCAATAGGTGTCACCGGTGCTTCTTGTATTAGTGAGTGAGTGAGTGAGTAACTTGTATAGCGCAACAAATGCGAACTTAATTGCCTCAAGGCGCTTTGCATCCAGTGTCGTCTTGATCCTTCAGAAGAGGTGGGTCTTTAGTTTTTTCTTAAAAGCCCGATTGTTTTCTTCCAAGTCCGCAGACCAGTTTCAGCAGACATGTTCGATCGTGTGTACGGCCTATCGGACCGTTTTCCAGCGGAAAAAAGTTTCCAAACATTCTTAGAAACCTGTCCGCTGGAAACCTGTCCGCCAGAAATTTTTGATGGTTAGTACACGAAATCATCGGACCAAAATCCCACTCATGCTCAGAATCAAGTTGACGCATGCTTGGAAGCATTAAAATTCATTTTTTCATCACGTCGTTGTGTTCTACGTCACCGCGTTCTGGTCCGAGGGGATTTTGGTCCGATGGTGTGTACGCACATCAGACCAACAGACAATTCAGCCTTGTCTGATGAAAACGGTCCGTCGGACATGTTTCCTCGGACATGTCTGATCGTGTGTACAGGGTCTAAAAACACTATAGATTCCATTCCAGATTGTGGTTTGTTATTATTTTTATTATTATACAGGATTTATAGTGCCGACAGTTTGCGCAGCGCTTTACAACATTATAACTGACAGTACAATTACAATACAATTTTATTGTTATAATTATTTTTGTTATTTAAAAAAAAAAAAAATACATAATATGTCATTGCTTATGAGTCACACGTCCCTTTGCAGTAAGCATATCTGTAATATATACATCTTAAAAAAGAATAAGAAACAAAGTTTTCCGATCTGCAGCTTGATCGTATTAGTGTCTGACAGGGCAGAGTGAAGAGAAGCTAGCATTTCATCTGGATGGCTGGTGGGTGGGTGATTCACCAAAACTGTCCCCATAAATCAATCTTGTTTTCCTTTTTCCAAGCTGACGAGACACATTTCTCGACTCCTCCTGATCTATCTGCTCGTATTCGAACAGATCAAGTTTTCTGCTGACAACGGCAGTGTTCTGGGATTAAAATCTGATCAATTAATGCTGGTCTAAACTCTCATACCATTATCCAAAGCTGAAATATTTTGTATACTGTATGTAAATATTGTCAGGCTATAAAGGAGATCATATATCAGTTCCCCTGTTTCAGGAAGTTAGGATACCCCTTGTTGTAAAAAAAAAAAAAAAAGTCTCTTTTTCTCATTTCTGAAACTATTTAAATCGTGAATGGTATTCGTTTATTTATCCGAAAATTATGTATAATTTTTAACCCTAATACATCAACTCCAGCCCAATTTAAACCAATTTAAGAAGAACATCTGAGGATGTAAACAGACATGCATGCAAATACACAGGTCTGCTAAGATAATTTTAGCAGAGAGAAAATTATTAAATTCCCTAATAAATATATTGCAAAAGTGTAAGCAATACATTATTTGTTTAATAGAATAGAGTAAATACACCCAATGGGGACACAGACTATGATAAGAATTTAACTACTCTTCACTCTATCCAACATTTTAACCACTTGCCTACTGTGCACCTACACCCCCTTCCTGCCCAGACAAAATATAAGCTTCCGCCACTGCGTCGCTTTAACTGACAATTGCGCGCAGGGGATTTTTTCCTCTCCTGCCAGCGCATCGCCTCAGTGTGAAAGCCCTCAGGCTTTCACATTGAGAAGGCTGGGCAGGAGTTTTTCATGTGGTATTTAGGCGCTATTGAAAAACTTCTAAGTGTCAAAGGAGTCTAATGCCGCGTACACACGGTAGTTTTTTGTGATGAAATAAAACGACGTTTTAAAAAACTTCATTTAAATTGATCGTGTGTGGGCAAAACGTCGTTTTTTGTCTTCAAAAAAACGACCAAAAAAAAATTCCAACATGCTTGAATTTTTTGTGTCGTTTTTCAAAACGTCGTTTTTTGTTTCACAAAAAGTCACCGTGTGTAGCAAAAACGTCGTTTAAAACAACGTTTTTCAACCCGCGCATGCCCAGAAGCTAGTTATGAAGGGAGCTTCAATGGAAAAGTGTGGTGAACGTAACCTCGCTTTTTGTGAAAAAAACGATGGTGTGTATGCAACATCGTCTTTGAAAAGTGACGTTTCAAAAACGTCGTTTTTTACTTCACAGAAAACGGCATTTTTTTTTCATCACAAAAAATGATCGTGTGTACGCGGCATTAGGGTGTCAGATCCCTTTATGGCCCAGCACAACTTACCTGACAAAACCTTTGCCTGGGAAACAACAGTGATTAGCCAGCTCACCTTTAAATCACCTGTATCAGTATTCAATCATTGCTTGTGATAGAGTTTACCTTTGTGTGCCACTGTTTGATCCAGCTGATTTCTGCTCTGTGTATTTCGTGTATGACCCGACTTGTTTGACCCGGCTTGTTTGACAATGCTTGCTGGCTTCTGATTCGGTACCTTTTGGACTCTGATCTACCTGTGTATGACCCAGCTTGCCTAGAGACAATGCTTTGCCTGATTCTACTGTAGTACCTTCACCTGCAGCAGTGAACTACAAGCACCAGCCAACATCCACCTTCTAGGGTTGCCACCCGTACGGGATTCCTCCGGACAGTACAGGTTTTGAAACCTGTGTCCGGGAATCAGTCTGCCTGAGCCCCGGACACAGTGCTGAGGAGTCTCCTATCATTGCTCGGTATTAGGATTCCCCGTGCAGGTGTCTCCCTCTCTGCCTGCACTGTCCGACGCTTGAGTCTCTGGTGCTGTGTACATGTACATTGTGGCACATTGCAGGAGCGACTGTGTGCTGTGAGGGGGACCAGTGCCTTCTTCATGCAGACACACAGCCTCGGGCTCCTTCCCCTCTGCAAGCCGAGCATGTGACCTGTCTGGAGAGGAACAAACACAGAGCTTGCCGTGTGAGATAAGGGGACACCGACAGCTGGGTGAGTGCAGATCTGAGGGGTCTTTACTTTATTGTAGTTCAGTTCACAGTCTCTCTCCAGTGTGGGACTTATAATGCTGCTCTATCCAGGGACATGGCTGCTGATTGGAGATCAGTCTAGTTCTCCCTGCAGGCTGCAGTCCCATCCTGGCATATTTACATTATTATCCTGTGCTCACTCAGTAGTCTTTATCTAATAACTTATTTCTTCTGTGGATTGCTTTTATTTTTTTGGCAATTAAAAGTCCTCTGCCCCGCTGACACCGTCCACTGCCCCCCCGCTGACACCGTCCACTGCCCCCCCGCTGACACCCTCCACTGCCCCCCCGCTGACACCCTCCACTGCTCCGCTGACACCCTCCACTGCTCCGCTGACACCGTCCACTGCTCCGCTGACACGCTCCGCTGACACCCTCCACTGCTCCGCTGACACCCTCCACTGCCCCGCTGACACCATCCACTGCCCCGCTGACACCGTTCACTGCCCCGCTGACACCCTCCACTGCCCCGCTGACTCCGCTGACACCGTCCACTGCCCCGCTGACACCCTCCACTGCCCCGCTGACTCCGCTGACACCGTCCACTGCTCCGCTGACACCCTCCACTGCCCCGCTGACCCTCCACTGCCCCGCTGACTCCGCTGACACCATCCACTGCTCCGCTGACACCCTCCACTGCCCCGCTGACACCCTCCACTGCTCTGCTGATACCCTCCACTGCCCCTCTGACACCATTCACTGCCCCACTGACACCCTCCACTGCCCCACTGACACCCTCCACTGCCCCACTGACTGACAGTGTCCACTTTTAAGGTAAGCTAGGTTCATATTTTAACTGTGACATTTCTTTTATTAATCTAATCATATTTTATGGGCACACCATGCCCCTTTAAGTCCACCCCCTCTCCACTGTTAACATAAGTTGGCTACAGCCACTGTTCACTGCAGCACGCTATGAGCGCCTCCTTACTACTCCCCTAGGGTAACTCAAAGGTGTCCCAAGTCTTACAATCCTATAGCGGGTACTACAAAAAAAATTGCTGTGCGGCGCTAAAGTGTTCGGGTTTGGCTTGACGAAAAGGTGGCAACCCTACCACCTTCATCTTCAGCAGTGAGCTACAAGAACCAGCTAACATCCACCTTCAACTGCAGCGGTGAACTACAAAGTCCAGCCAACATCTACCTTCATCTGCAGTGGTGAACTAAAAGTCCAAGCTGACCTGCTCTGCTTAGACCTGCTCATGGTATGTGATCTTGTTCTTGAACTCTTTGCATAATCAGCACACCTGAACTGTTACCTGTCATCTGCCCCTAGCCTGACATTATCACGAGCCCTACATAAAAAGGCAAACCTATCATGGATCCTGAGCAGCCTCAGTTGTTTGCACAGGAACTCAGTGCTGGGACAAGGCCATTTGGTGCCCAGGGCGAAGATGGCAAACTGCGCCCCCCCCCCCCCGTTTTTAAAGCGGATGGCCCATGAAAAAAACAATATTAAAAGCCAACAGCTACTAATACTGCAGCTGCTGACTTTTAATATTAGGACTAGGGTTGTCCAGATACCGATACTAGTATTGGTATCGGGACTGATACCGAGTATTTGCGGGAGTACTTGTACTCGCGCGAATGCTCCCAATACCTAAATAGAATACTTTTTTTGTATTTATCAACATGTTCTAAGAAAATTCTTTGAGTTTTTTACTACTGCGTGACAAGAAAATTAAACATTTTTATTCATTTTTACTAATTTTATAGCAAAGGCTTCCTGAGATCTGGAAGTTATTTTAAGGGTTCCTTATGGGTGGAACAGAAAGGAGGAAATGCTTAAAATGGTTTAACTATACTGGAACTCAACAGAACCAAAAAGATAAGAAGTCAATGAATGACCCACATGTAAGCAAAATACTGTTTTTTGATTGTAGACCCTTTAATTCAACACACAGAATCCTAACCCTTTCCATAATGATGTTATAGGAGTACAGTCTGCATCAGGGTAGGACTGGGCACCATGTGGCCCTTTCCATTGTAGGAAAAGATTTCTGTAGGCCCATTTCAGAGGTTCACACCATCCCAGTCCTTTCCTGGCCGTTATGTACAATAGGCAAGTATGGATACTTCTAAATAAATCTATATTTACAAAACTATTTATAAAAACATTTTACATTATTAGGACACACTAAGATGAAGCTTATCATAACTACATGTATATATAAAAAAAATCAAAAAAAACATGGCTTTGCCTATTGTCCTGTGCTTTACTTCCTAACTGCTCCAGAAGAGAGGAAGTTCTGTGTAAGCATCAACTAAAGGGTTAAGTACTCCCTCCCCATCTCCATGTGGCAGCACTCAATGCCCAAGCAGCTGTAGCCACCCTGTTCTAAACAAACTTAGTTTTGCTGGGTGGTAGACAACCTTGTTCATTTGGGGTTTTCCCTAAATTCAGTGGAGCTGTGGTTTCTCCCTTCTGCCAATAGGTGTCACCGGTGCTTCTTGTATTAGTGAGTGAGTGAGTGAGTAACTTGTATAGCGCAACAAATGCGAACTTAATTGCCTCAAGGCGCTTTGCATCCAGTGTCGTCTTGATCCTTCAGAAGAGGTGGGTCTTTAGTTTTTTCTTAAAAGCCCGATTGTTTTCTTCCAAGTCCGCAGACCAGTTTCAGCAGACATGTTCGATCGTGTGTACGGCCTATCGGACCGTTTTCCAGCGGAAAAAAGTTTCCAAACATTCTTAGAAACCTGTCCGCTGGAAACCTGTCCGCCAGAAATTTTTGATGGTTAGTACACGAAATCATCGGACCAAAATCCCACTCATGCTCAGAATCAAGTTGACGCATGCTTGGAAGCATTAAAATTCATTTTTTCATCACGTCGTTGTGTTCTACGTCACCGCGTTCTGGTCCGAGGGGATTTTGGTCCGATGGTGTGTACGCACATCAGACCAACAGACAATTCAGCCTTGTCTGATGAAAACGGTCCGTCGGACATGTTTCCTCGGACATGTCTGATCGTGTGTACAGGGTCTAAAAACACTATAGATTCCATTCCAGATTGTGGTTTGTTATTATTTTTATTATTATACAGGATTTATAGTGCCGACAGTTTGCGCAGCGCTTTACAACATTATAACTGACAGTACAATTACAATACAATTTTATTGTTATAATTATTTTTGTTATTTAAAAAAAAAAAAAATACATAATATGTCATTGCTTATGAGTCACACGTCCCTTTGCAGTAAGCATATCTGTAATATATACATCTTAAAAAAGAATAAGAAACAAAGTTTTCCGATCTGCAGCTTGATCGTATTAGTGTCTGACAGGGCAGAGTGAAGAGAAGCTAGCATTTCATCTGGATGGCTGGTGGGTGGGTGATTCACCAAAACTGTCCCCATAAATCAATCTTGTTTTCCTTTTTCCAAGCTGACGAGACACATTTTCTCGACTCCTCCTGATCTATCTGCTCGTATTCGAACAGATCAAGTTTTCTGCTGACAACGGCAGTGTTCTGGGATTAAAATCTGATCAATTAATGCTGGTCTAAAACTCTCATACCATTATCCAAAGCTGAAATATTTTGTATACTGTATGTAAATATTGTCAGGCTATAAAGGAGATCATATATCAGTTCCCCTGTTTCAGGAAGTTAGGATACCCCTTGTTGTAAAAAAAAAAAAAAAAGTCTCTTTTTCTCATTTCTGAAACTATTTAAATCGTGAATGGTATTCGTTTATTTATCCGAAAATTATGTATAATTTTTAACCCTAATACATCAACTCCAGCCCAATTTAAACCAATTTAAGAAGAACATCTGAGGATGTAAACAGACATGCATGCAAATACACAGGTCTGCTAAGATAATTTTAGCAGAGAGAAAATTATTAAATTCCCTAATAAATATATTGCAAAAGTGTAAGCAATACATTATTTGTTTAATAGAATAGAGTAAATACACCCAATGGGGACACAGACTATGATAAGAATTTAACTACTCTTCACTCTATCCAACATTTTAACCACTTGCCTACTGTGCACCTACACCCCCTTCCTGCCCAGACAAAATATAAGCTTCCGCCACTGCGTCGCTTTAACTGACAATTGCGCGCAGGGGATTTTTTCCTCTCCTGCCAGCGCATCGCCTCAGTGTGAAAGCCCTCAGGCTTTCACATTGAGAAGGCTGGGCAGGAGTTTTTCATGTGGTATTTAGGCGCTATTGAAAAACTTCTAAGTGTCAAAGGAGTCTAATGCCGCGTACACACGGTAGTTTTTTGTGATGAAATAAAACGACGTTTTAAAAAACTTCATTTAAATTGATCGTGTGTGGGCAAAACGTCGTTTTTTGTCTTCAAAAAAACGACCAAAAAAAAATTCCAACATGCTTGAATTTTTTGTGTCGTTTTTCAAAACGTCGTTTTTTGTTTCACAAAAAGTCACCGTGTGTAGCAAAAACGTCGTTTAAAACAACGTTTTTCAACCCGCGCATGCCCAGAAGCTAGTTATGAAGGGAGCTTCAATGGAAAAGTGTGGTGAACGTAACCTCGCTTTTTGTGAAAAAAACGATGGTGTGTATGCAACATCGTCTTTGAAAAGTGACGTTTCAAAAACGTCGTTTTTTACTTCACAGAAAACGGCATTTTTTTTTCATCACAAAAAATGATCGTGTGTACGCGGCATTAGGGTGTCAGATCCCTTTATGGCCCAGCACAACTTACCTGACAAAACCTTTGCCTGGGAAACAACAGTGATTAGCCAGCTCACCTTTAAATCACCTGTATCAGTATTCAATCATTGCTTGTGATAGAGTTTACCTTTGTGTGCCACTGTTTGATCCAGCTGATTTCTGCTCTGTGTATTTCGTGTATGACCCGACTTGTTTGACCCGGCTTGTTTGACAATGCTTGCTGGCTTCTGATTCGGTACCTTTTGGACTCTGATCTACCTGTGTATGACCCAGCTTGCCTAGAGACAATGCTTTGCCTGATTCTACTGTAGTACCTTCACCTGCAGCAGTGAACTACAAGCACCAGCCAACATCCACCTTCTAGGGTTGCCACCCGTACGGGATTCCTCCGGACAGTACAGGTTTTGAAACCTGTGTCCGGGAATCAGTCTGCCTGAGCCCCGGACACAGTGCTGAGGAGTCTCCTATCATTGCTCGGTATTAGGATTCCCCGTGCAGGTGTCTCCCTCTCTGCCTGCACTGTCCGACGCTTGAGTCTCTGGTGCTGTGTACATGTACATTGTGGCACATTGCAGGAGCGACTGTGTGCTGTGAGGGGGACCAGTGCCTTCTTCATGCAGACACACAGCCTCGGGCTCCTTCCCCTCTGCAAGCCGAGCATGTGACCTGTCTGGAGAGGAACAAACACAGAGCTTGCCGTGTGAGATAAGGGGACACCGACAGCTGGGTGAGTGCAGATCTGAGGGGTCTTTACTTTATTGTAGTTCAGTTCACAGTCTCTCTCCAGTGTGGGACTTATAATGCTGCTCTATCCAGGGACATGGCTGCTGATTGGAGATCAGTCTAGTTCTCCCTGCAGGCTGCAGTCCCATCCTGGCATATTTACATTATTATCCTGTGCTCACTCAGTAGTCTTTATCTAATAACTTATTTCTTCTGTGGATTGCTTTTATTTTTTTGGCAATTAAAAGTCCTCTGCCCCGCTGACACCGTCCACTGCCCCCCCGCTGACACCGTCCACTGCCCCCCCGCTGACACCCTCCACTGCCCCCCCGCTGACACCCTCCACTGCTCCGCTGACACCCTCCACTGCTCCGCTGACACCGTCCACTGCTCCGCTGACACGCTCCGCTGACACCCTCCACTGCTCCGCTGACACCCTCCACTGCCCCGCTGACACCATCCACTGCCCCGCTGACACCGTTCACTGCCCCGCTGACACCCTCCACTGCCCCGCTGACTCCGCTGACACCGTCCACTGCCCCGCTGACACCCTCCACTGCCCCGCTGACTCCGCTGACACCGTCCACTGCTCCGCTGACACCCTCCACTGCCCCGCTGACCCTCCACTGCCCCGCTGACTCCGCTGACACCATCCACTGCTCCGCTGACACCCTCCACTGCCCCGCTGACACCCTCCACTGCTCTGCTGATACCCTCCACTGCCCCTCTGACACCATTCACTGCCCCACTGACACCCTCCACTGCCCCACTGACACCCTCCACTGCCCCACTGACTGACAGTGTCCACTTTTAAGGTAAGCTAGGTTCATATTTTAACTGTGACATTTCTTTTATTAATCTAATCATATTTTATGGGCACACCATGCCCCTTTAAGTCCACCCCCTCTCCACTGTTAACATAAGTTGGCTACAGCCACTGTTCACTGCAGCACGCTATGAGCGCCTCCTTACTACTCCCCTAGGGTAACTCAAAGGTGTCCCAAGTCTTACAATCCTATAGCGGGTACTACAAAAAAAATTGCTGTGCGGCGCTAAAGTGTTCGGGTTTGGCTTGACGAAAAGGTGGCAACCCTACCACCTTCATCTTCAGCAGTGAGCTACAAGAACCAGCTAACATCCACCTTCAACTGCAGCGGTGAACTACAAAGTCCAGCCAACATCTACCTTCATCTGCAGTGGTGAACTAAAAGTCCAAGCTGACCTGCTCTGCTTAGACCTGCTCATGGTATGTGATCTTGTTCTTGAACTCTTTGCATAATCAGCACACCTGAACTGTTACCTGTCATCTGCCCCTAGCCTGACATTATCACGAGCCCTACATAAAAAGGCAAACCTATCATGGATCCTGAGCAGCCTCAGTTGTTTGCACAGGAACTCAGTGCTGGGACAAGGCCATTTGGTGCCCAGGGCGAAGATGGCAAACTGCGCCCCCCCCCCCCCCCCCGTTTTTAAAGCGGATGGCCCATGAAAAAAACAATATTAAAAGCCAACAGCTACTAATACTGCAGCTGCTGACTTTTAATATTAGGACTAGGGTTGTCCAGATACCGATACTAGTATTGGTATCGGGACTGATACCGAGTATTTGCGGGAGTACTTGTACTCGCGCGAATGCTCCCAATACCTAAATAGAATACTTTTTTTGTATTTATCAACATGTTCTAAGAAAATTCTTTGAGTTTTTTACTACTGCGTGACAAGAAAATTAAACATTTTTATTCATTTTTACTAATTTTATTCTTTTATAATGTCTTGAGTTAGAGTTCTTCATAATTCTAAAGAAAATATCCTCAGTCTGTATTGTGGTTTGAAAACTGTCACATGACATTTAAAAAAAGTATCGGTATTCGGTATCGGCGAGTACATGGAAAAAAGTATCGGTACTTGTACTCGGTCCTAAAAAAGTTGTATCAGGACAACCCTAATTAGGACACTTACCTGTCCTGGAGTCCAGTGGCGTCCGCAGCAGAGGAGAGCAGCCGATTGACTCCCGCTGTGTGCTGGGAGCCGAGTGTTCCCACCACACAACGGGATGTGCCAAAAAAAACCCGTCTTTTGCCCGAGACGTGTGGCCGGAAGTGGGTGCAAATACCTGTCTTTAGACAGATATCTGCACCCCCCTGAAAGGTGTCAAATGTGACCCTGGAGGGGGGGAGGGTTCCGATCAGCGCGACTCCACTTTAGGGTGGAGATCCGCTTTAAGAAAGAATCAATGTGGTTTCAAAACAAGAATATAGTTAAAGCAATAGAACAAAGGACTGTGCCCCCTTGAGTGGGACTTTGAAAATGTCAATTGACAAAAGCTACAAATATTAAAAACATAAGTAGTATACATATAATTGATGGGCGCACTGGCGGCAATTGATGGGGACAGTGGCTGTGTTTGATGGGCACAGTGGCTGCGTGTGATGGGCACAGTGGTGACAAGTGATGGCACAGTGGCTGCGTGTGATGGGCACAGTGGCTGCGTGTGATGGGTACAGTGGCTGCGTGTGATGGGCACAGTGTCGACATTTATTGGGCACAGTGGCGACATGTAATGGGCACAGTGGCTGCGTGTGATGGGCACAGTGGCTGCGTGTGATGGGCACAGTGGCGACAAGTGATGGCACAGTGGCTGCGTGTGATGGGCACAGTGGCTGCGTGTGATGGGCACAGTGGCTGCGTGTGATGGGCACAGTGGCGACATGTAATGGGCACAGTGGCGACATGTAATGGGCACAGTGGCTGCGTGTGATGGGCACAGTGGCTGCATGTGATGGGCACAGTGGCGACAAGTGATGGCACAGTGGCTGCGTTTGTATGGCACAGTGGCTGCGTGTGATGGGCACAGTGGCTGCGTGTGATGGGCACAGTGGCTGCGTGTGATGGGCACAGTGGCTGCGTTTGGGCATTGTGGCGACAAGTGATGGTACAGTGGCTGTGTGTGATGGCACAGTGGCTGCGTGTGATGGCACAGTGGCTGCGTGTGATGGGCACAGTGGCTGCGTGTGATGGGCACAGTGGCTGCGTTTGATGGGAACAGTGGCTGCGTTTGGGCATGGTGGCGACAATTGATGGCAAAGTGGCTTTGTGTTGGCGCCTGTGCCTATACCGCGCACGCGCGCGCCTAATACGTGCACGCGCGCGCCCGAGCCGCGCATGCGTGCGCTTGCGGTAAACGGCCGCGAACGGGCAGCTCTAATGCACTGACAGTGCCCCCCCCCAAGGGGCGGGCTCCGGACGCCCAAACTGTTCATCAACTCCGGGTGGTCTTGATGGAAAGTTCGGATCAGCCGAGGGGCATGTAAATTTCTGGAAGGCTCCCAGGAATTGTCCTCAGGAGGATAACCTCTCCACTTGATTAAGTACTGAAGTTGCCTCCCCCTCTTTCGACAACACAGAATGGATTCCACCTCGAATTCCTTTTCACCTTCGATCACCACCGGAGGCGGTGGGAGTTCTTCTCTTCCAGGGAAGGTGTCTGGTATGAAAGGCTTGAGCAGGGATGCAATGAAAGACAGGATGAATCCTGTAGGAGTCGGTAATTCTAGTTCAAAAGCCACACGGGTTGATCTTCCGCTTGATTTTAAATGGGCCGATGAACCTAGGGCCAAGTTTCCGGGAAGGGATTGGTAGTTGATTTGTGGCCGAAAACCCGACTTATTCGCACCTTCGAAGTTCGTTCCAGTCCTTTCCCCCCTGTCTCGAAAAATTACTCTTAAGAGCTTGGTCCATGGCCATTAAGTGTTTCTAAAGTTTCTGTTGCATGGCAACTATACGTTTCTGGACAGCTGGGACCGATATTTCAGGAATGGAGTCCGGAAGGAAGGAAGGATGGTATCCGAGGTTGGCCCAAAACGGGGTCTGGTTAGTAGATGAGTGAATCGAATTGTTGTAGGCAAACTCTGCCGCTGGTAGCAAAGATGCCCAGTCGTCTTGAGATGATGAACAAAAACAACGGAGGTATTGCTCCAACGTTTGGTTGGTCCTCTCTGTCTGGCCATTGGACTGCGGGTGGTAGGCAGACGAGAGGCAGATCTTAATTTCAAGCGACTTGCAGAGCTCCCTCCAGAACTTAGAAGTAAACTGCACACCCCTGTCTGACACGATGCTCTTGGGTGCCCTATGGAGTCTTATGATTTCCTTAAAAAAAAATTTGGCTGTCTCAGTCGCGGAGGGTGTACCAATCATAGGCAGGAAGTGTGCTAATTTAGTTAGTCGGTCAATTACCACTAGAATCGTCGTAAAGCCTTCGGAGGGAGGCAGATCTACAATGAAATCCATTGAAACATCTGTCCAGTTCGGACCCTTACAACGCTGGCAGCGTGTACAAGAAGACACGTAGGTCTTACAGTCTAATTTCCATTTCGGCCACCAGAAAGAGCGTCCGATCAACTCCGCGGTCTTCCGTGCTCCGAAGTGGCCTGCCAGCTTGTGATCGTGGAATGTGCTTAACACCAATTGCCTTGTTTCTGTAGGTACAAAGACTTTGCCCCGTGACCACAGTAGACCGTCTTGTTTCTCCAGAGAGAGTGCCAGTTGGTCGGTGCATTGGTCGGAGGCCCTTTTAAGAGAGGTCAGTAGGTCAATTGGAGAAATTAATAAAAAGTTCTTGGGGGTTAGGATGGTACTAGGCTCCAGCGGGTCGGGCGTTTCGGTGAACATTCTGGAAAGGGCGTCTGCTTTCCCATTCTTAGACCCCGGTCTGAAAGTGATGTGGAACTGAAAACGGGTGAAGAACAAGGCCCAGCGAGCTTGTCTTGGTCTTAGGCGTTTGGCGGATCGCAAGTATTCCAGGTTTTTATGGTCCGTGAAAATCAGAATGGGGTGAAGGGCACCTTCCAGGAGATACCACCATTCCTCCAAGGCAAACTTAATGGCCAGTAATTCCCGGTCACCGACGTCATAGTTTCTTTCCGGAGAGCTTAGTTTCCGTGAAGCATAAGCTACAGGGTGTAGCAGAGATTTAGGTCCCTGTCTCTGCGATAAGATTCCTCCGATGGCGATTTCCGAGGCGTCCACCTCCAAGATAAAGGGCAAGGTTGGGTCTGGGTGTTTTAGAACAGGTGCGGAAGAAAACAAGGTCGTGAGCTTTGTGAATGCCTCCTGTGCTTCCTGGGACCAGTGGAAACAACATCCCTGCTGGGTTAGTTTGGTAATAGGGGACACAGTGGATGAAAAGCCGGCAATGAATCTGCGGTAAAAGTTGGCAAAGCCAATAAACCGCTGTACCCCCTTTTTGTCGGTCGGAGCTGGCCAGTCCTGGACTGCCTTGACTTTCTGCGGATCCATGGATATCCAATTGGTCGAGATGATAAAGCCCAAGAACTGAATGGTGGTCTTTTCAAATTCGCATTTCTCAGCTTTAAGATATAATTTATGTTGCCTGAGGATGGCCAGGACTTGTTTAACGTGGACCCGGTGCACTTCAAGGGATACTGAGAAGATGAGGATGTCATCTAGATAGACGACTAGGAAGTCATCCAGGAATTGGCGGAAGATGTCATTTACCAGGTGCTGGAAAGTGGCAGGGGCATTACAGAGCCCGAACGGCATCACCAGGTATTCAAAGTGGCCAAACCTTGACCTGAAAGCTGTCTTCCACTCGTCTCCGGGCCGGATTCGGATAAGGTTGTAGGCACCCCGGAGGTCGAGTTTGAAGAAGACCCGGGCTGAACGGAATCGCTGGAACAGTTCCGGGATCAGGGGTAACGGATACCGGTTCTTGATGGTTATTTTATTCAACTCCAGATAATCGATGCAAGGCCTGAGGGAGCCATCTTTTTTTCGACGAAGAAGATTCCTGCCCCGGCTGGGGAAGAGGAAGGATGAATGAATTTATTTTCTAAGTTTTCGTCGATGTAAGCCTTAAGGGCTACTAATTCAGTCTCTGATAAAGGAAAAATTCTCCCAAAAGGGATCTTAGAACCAGGCAACAGGTCAATAGGGCAGTCGTATGACCGGTGCGGAGGAAGGCGGTCTGCCTGCTGTTTGTCAAACACGTCTCTATATTCTGAGTAAACTGCGGGAATGTGTTGGAGGTCTTCTGACGCTGTCATCAAGGTAGCACAAGCGGGTTTAGTAGGTATGAGGCAGTGTTGGGCACAATAGACTGAGGGGAATTTGATCTCCTTTTCGCACCAGTCTATACTGGGTTGGTGCACTTGTAGCCATGGAAGCCCCAAGATGATGGGGGCCAGAGGAGACGGGATAAGGTCTAGGCACAGGTACTCTTGGTGTCCGGTATCCGAGACGGCAGGAATAGGTAGGGTTTCGTGGGTAACAAGTCCTGAGCGGGGGAGTGAGCCGTCTGCCAGATGGATCTGTAAAGGGAGGTCCTTAGGACGACAAGGGATCTGCAGCTTCTGGGCCAGGGCGGAGTCCATAAAGCAGCTGCAGGCCCCAGAGTCAACGATGGCCGGTAGCCGGGTCGCCCCCTCCGGGAGCTGTAGGGAGAGAAAGAGGATAACATAAGTCTGAGGTAAGTTGGTAATGTGGTAATTGAAGGTGGATGATGGTCTAGACTTACTGGTTCTAATGGGACAAGTGCGGAGGAAGTGGCCTGCTCCACCGCAATACAGGCACAGATTTGACTGGCGTCTACGGTGCCTCTCTTCAGGCGTGAGGGGAGCCCGGACCATCTCGAGTTGCATGGGCTCAGGATCCTGAAGCGAGAAAGCGGGCGGAACCGGGAGAGGCAGAGGAGCTGGAGGGAACCTTGGTGGGGTCCAGCTGGGACGAGTGGCTTGACAGCGTTCTGAACGTCGCTCACGTAGGCGTCTGTCAAGTTGGGTAGCTGATTGAATCAAAGCTTCCAAAGTGGCAGGTGGATCAATTCTAGCTAGTTCGTCCTTGAGGGACTCTGAGAGACCTTGGCGGAATTGATATTTTAGGGCGGCCTCATTCCACCCTGTGTCAGCAGACCACTTTCGGAATTCCGCAATAAAGTCCTCCACTGGTCTCCTCCCTTGATTCAGCTGGTGGAGAGTAGCTTCGGCCGTGGCCGAACGTAGGGGGTCATCATACAGTTCAGACATGTTTTTAAAGAAGGTGTCTAAAGTGTCCAGTATTGGGCTCTTCTGTTCCAGTAGGCTGTGTGCCCAAGCCTGTGGCTCGTCCGCGAGCAAAGAAATCACAAAGCCTACTTTCACGGCTTCCGAACAGAAAGTTCTAGGTTGCAGGGCCAGGTACAGTGAGCAGGCATTTTTGAACGCCCGGAATTTCTTGCGGTCGCCAGAGAATCGCTCAGGTGTTGGGACGCGAGGTTCTGGGTGAGTAACAACCATTGCTGGTCCTGGAGAAGACTGGGAGGTGGATGCTCCCATAGCTGGAGCCGCGGGGGGGGCCGTGGGTCCAGGCGTGACAGCCATTTGTTGGAGGCGACCATCCATTTGTACGTATCCGTCCTGCAACTTCTGTACCGCGTCGGTTAGTGCTGAGACTTGTAGGCAAAGAGTCTCAAGGGGAGAGCGCGCCCTGTCGGCCTCGGACATCTGGCTGGCTTGTACTATCACGGTAGTTAAAGATAAACTCACCAAGGCCAAGATGCTGAGGGCGGCTCCCTTTGCGACCTAGCGCGATCCGCCCCCTGGAGTGGGTACAGGGGGACGGACGCACCGGGAGGCTCCGGTACCGACAGGTGGACGAAGACTGGATCCGTGGAGCAGAAACTGATCCGGAAGCAGGTCACTGGGGTCAGCCGAGGAAGCACACGGAGATAGTCCGGAAGTCCAGATAGCTGGAGCTGGGAACAAGCAGAAGATTAATCCGGGAAACAGGCCGTGGTCAGGAGGGTTGGAGAGATCAGGAAGTCCGATAGTTCAAGCCAAAGGTCAAGAGCAGGAGACAGCAGCAGTCCGGTAACAATAGCCAAAGGTCAAAGGATCAGGATCAAAAGGTCGTAGGTATCAGATTCACTTAGAAGCTGTGACAAGCCAGCAACCAGACAGGAGGAAGAGGCTGGCTTAAATAGCCCGCCTAAGCCACTGATTGGCCGGATGGAGAGCGTGTCCGTGCGCCTGTGCGCGCGCCCGCGCCGCGCGCCTATACCGCGCACGCGCGCGCCTAATACGTGCACGCGCGTGCCCGAGCCGCGCATGCGCGCGCTTGCGGTAAACGGCCGCGAACGGGCAGCTCTAATGCCCTGACAGCTGTGTTCTTAGGCACTGTAGGCAGGCAAGCTCCTCGTGAGTAGTCCTTTCAGCTCAGCAGCGCCGACACAGCTCAGCTCCCTGTGCAGTGCTCCGGGTCCTCCCTCCCTCACTCACCTCTCCTCCGGCCGTGACGTCATGCAGCTCGCGCCGCTGGAATGGACCAAGTGACTCCTCCATAGATGAAGACAAAGAAAAAGGAATATAGAAAGAGTAGGAATCGCGCTAATCGTGAATATATATCCAATAAAGGGCACAGTGCGTGCTGTGGTTATTAAAACAAATTAAGTGAATAGCCTATGAACGCATACAATCAATCAATTATAATGAATACCACACAAATGTGAATGCAGATATGAGCCCACCAAAAAAAATGTTATACTGTTAGGTGACTATATAAAGAAAACCGCCCCAATATAGGTGTGGTTAAAGTGAAAAAACCATCAAACTAATAAAGCCACACAAGTAATAAATTAGGTAAACTGAAAAAATAAACTCCACCTGATGGACAGGGAGAAAAAAAATAAATACAAAGTCTATGATGTGTTAAAAAATAGTCAGTGTGATGAAAAAATCAGATGAAAATGTAACGTCTCTGTCTTCTTAACCTGTATGTACCCAGAAGAGGAAGGAAGTCTCAAGCTGATGTAGATATGTCAATCTCCTGGATATCAATCACGAATGAACTTGCACAGATCTAAAACCGCAGGATCTCAGCGCCATAAAAACAAAGACAAAAACAAAAAAGACTCGCATAGTGTAAAACCTTATGGAAAACTGAAAGGGCTACACCCGTGTGGGACAGTCTTGTGACCAGGGGAGGGAATAGTGCGGACCCACCACCTCTGCACACACTGACCCTTACCAGATCTGGACCCCACAGGGTAGTAACAGGCACTCAGAGAAGGGATCGTGATTCAGCAACCATAGGACATCAACCGATGACAGAGTTGGTGATACCATGTAATATAAAACCGCACATAGTGTAAAATCAAAATGGTATTTAATATATAAAAAATTAAAGGTTGCACTTACAAAGATAAAAATCAGTAGGGCATGTAAAAAGCAAAGTGCCGGCCGGCTGGATGGTACGCGTGCGTCCTTCCGTCTGGATGTGGTGACGTGGGAACGTCTCCTCCCAACGTTTCGTCTTCGTAAGACTTGGTCCCGTGACCAAGTCTTACGAAGACGAAACGTTGGGAGGAGACGTTCCCACGTCACCACATCCAGACGGAAGGACGCACGCGTACCATCCAGCCGGCCGGCACTTTGCTTTTTACATGCCCTACTGATTTTTATCTTTGTAAGTACAACCTTTAATTTTTTATATATTAAATACCATTTTGATTTTACACTATGTGCGGTTTTATATTACATGGTATCACCAACTCTGTCATCGGTTGATGTCCTATGGTTGCTGAATCACGATCCCTTCTCTGAGTGCCTGTTACTACCCTGTGGGGTCCAGATCTGGTAAGGGTCAGTGTGTGCAGAGGTGGTGGGTCCGCACTATTCCCTCCCCTGGTCACAAGACTGTCCCACACGGGTGTAGCCCTTTCAGTTTTCCATAAGGTTTTACACTATGCAAGTCTTTTTTGTTTTTGTCTTTGTTTTTATGGCGCTGAGATCCTGCGGTTTTAGATCTGTGCAAGTTCATTCGTGATTGATATCCAGGAGATTGACATATCTACATCAGCTTGAGACTTCCTTCCTCTTCTGGGTACATACAGGTTAAGAAGACAGAGACGTTACATTTTCATCTGATTTTTTCATCACACTGACTATTTTTTAACACATCATAGACTTTGTATTTATTTTTTTTCTCCCTGTCCATCAGGTGGAGTTTATTTTTTCAGTTTACCTAATTTATTACTTGTGTGGCTTTATTAGTTTGATGTTTTTTTCACTTTAACCACACCTATATTGGGGCGGTTTTCTTTATATAGTCACCTAACAGTATAAATTTTTTTTGGTGGGCTCATATCTGCATTCACATTTGTGTGGTATTCATTATAATTGATTGATTGTATGCGTTCATAGGCTATTCACTTAATTTGTTTTAATAACCACAGCACGCACTGTGCCCTTCATTGGATATATATTTACGATTAGCGCGATTCCTACTCTTTCTATATTATTGTTTTATGTTGTATAACATTTTTGAGTCGCAGCTGTCACTTGTTATGGTTTACTGGGTATGCGCAATATTTATTTCTTTTATAAAGAAAAATGGATAGCCGCACTCCAAAACCTGATGGGTGGTCTTTTATTTAACATAAAATAATTGTGAGTGAGCAGGTATTCCAGAGATAAAATAATGAACTCTTGTAATGCCAGTGAAAAATTGCCTGACTCCTTTAAAAAAATGGTTAACAGCCTGTAGGCCTAAATGGTGCGGAATGCAAGAGTACAAGCTAGCTACATCACAGCTAATCCACCTAAATTGTTTGTTCCATACAAAGCCATCAAGCTTCTGAAGGAGCTGTTTGGTGTCACGTAGAAAGCCGGGAAGCACGATGACTAGGGGTTGTAGCTGTCCGTCAATCCATTCACCCAGTCTCTCATTTAGGGACCCAATACCTGCTACTATGGGTCTCCCCATTAGGGGATTCAAGCCTTTGTGTATTTTTGGCAGGTGATGAAAAACCGGAATGACAGGGTGACTAGGGATGAAGAGATTTCTGTCAGATTCAGAGAAAATGCCCGCTTGCACCCCTCTATCGAGAATGACAGAGAGTGCTTTGGTGAATGGAATGGTTGGATCGGCTCTAAGGAGCTGGTATGTATTGGGGTCTGACAATTGGCGGATAGCCTCTTCTCTATATGTGGAGGAATCTAGGACGACTACAGAACCCCCTTTATCAGCATTACGAATAGTAATAGTCACATCAGTCCTCAAAGAATTAAGAGCCTGTTTCTCAGTCTGAGATAAATTATTGGAGGATTGTTTGCTACGACAGGTACGGGCCAGGTGTGTGAGATCCCTCTCCACTAGTGATTGAAAGGAGTCTAAATCCTTGCCCCTGGAGCCTAGTGGATAGAAATTAGATCTCATCTTAAAAGAGACAGTGTTAAAATCATCCACCGGGTCAGTGGGACTGGGATGAGACTCAGTAAACAAATCTGTGAGGTCTTTCAGAGCATTTTGATTTTTGGTTTCACATTTGTGTTTATTTGTTTGTTTTTTCTTGCTTTGGTGTGCACAGGTGTAATGTGACTATCTCATTGGCATCAGGGGTTGTCCTAATATCATAGGCTCCTCCCAGGCAATTAATTGAGATTGGTCACATGTTCACCCTATGTTCTATATATACCTAACAGTTTTAATGCTCCATTAGCCATGAATAAGCACTGATCCAGTGCGAAACGCGTCGACTGTTCCTTGTTTCCACTGCTGTGACCCTATTTTTGTACATGCTGTCTATTGAATACAAGACCACCCATCAGGTTTTGGAGTGCGGCTATCCATTTTTCTTTGTCTTCATTTTGCTTAGTGCACCGCCAGCACCCTCGGTATCCTGCACCACCTGTAACCATTTAGTGATCCCACCTGGAGCGGTGACTCCTTTCTCTGACTCCTCCATAGGGAGGGAATAAACAGGAAAGGGAGCCAGATGCAGGAGCGCACTCGGCAACCAGTCGGCACACTGCTGCTGCCCGCGCTGGCTACTATGACACACACAAGTGTACTGGTCTGCCCGTGTGTACGAACTGCGCCCCCCTCCTTTACCAAATGGTAGCGCCCAGGGCACTCGACCCTCCCGCCCCTGCCTTGTACCGGCCCTGCAGGAACTTTGCAGTTTATCCCTCCAAGTTCAGGAAATGGCCACAGGGCTCACCAAGGTGCAATCTCCACCGCAACAAAAACTCTATCTGAACCAAAAATTCCTTTGCCTGACCGGTTTTCTGGTGATCGTAAAGGGTTTTGCAACTTTAAAAACAGCTGCAAATTATATTTCAAGTTAGGCCATCCTAGTCTGGCTCTGAAACTCAAAGGGTTCAAATACTCAGAGGGTTCAAATAATTATCTCTCTACTACAGGGTGACCCCCAGGCTTGGGCCTTTAACCTGGAACCAAACCATCCAGCCCTGCTAACAGTAGATGCCTTTTTTGAAGCCCTCAGGTTACTATATGATGATCCAGATTGTGCTGCTACTGCAGAAACAACCCTGTGTAACTTAAAGTAAGGAACTACCACAGCTGAAATGTATTGCTCAGTGTTTTGCAGGTGAGTCCCGTAATCTGTCTGGACTGATGCAGAATAGGCCTTTCAGATGCAACAGGATGCTCAGGTCAACTTCTCCTACCCAGCCTCACTGGAGGAGGCTATTGCCTCGTTTCCACTGAGCAGATCAGTAGACATGTGCACAGAAAAAATTTTCGTTTTTTTTTGTTCCGTTTCGTATGGTCCCGTCTGTTCGTTTCCGTTCGTTTTTCGTAAGACGCCCGTTTTCCCGTTCGTTTCCGTTCGTTTGTCGTACGACGCGATTTTTTCATATTCCGATCGTTTCGTATTTCCGTTACCGTTTTATTTTCGTACATGCGGGATGATTCGTTATTCTGTTTAATTCATGTTCGTTTCTTGTTAGACAATAATTATCGTTAATTTTCGTCAATTTGCATTCTGTGTATCTTGAATGCTTTTCTTTTGTTAGTGTCAGTTGTATGTTCATTGTTCAATGACATCTATAACAAAAGAATTTCATTATGTATATTGAATGAATTCCTTTTTCTGTTATAGGTGTCATATCAACATACGAAAATAACAAAAGAAACAGGTTCAAATGCAAATCTTTTGTTTATGTTTTTTTTTGAATGGCCAGAGAGTTACAATACTATTGTTAAGCCCCATACACTTGGTCAGACTATTTTAACAACACACATAAAAACGATCGTTTTCCGATCGTTCTCAGAAAATTCGTTTGTTTTTAAACTGCATCAGAAAACCATTTTTGGGTTCAGAAGTCTGGCCAACTGATCTCCCCTCAGATGAAAATCCACAGAAAAGTTTATTAGGCTTTACTATACAAGTGTACTCACTACTCTGCACAAAAGAGAAGCTGCTTTCAGTCACTGAGGCTGGCCATACATGTTCAATTTTCTTGTACAATTTTCTTTTAGATTTACCAAAAACCATATATGAGGTCAAACTAAACACTTTCAATTGTATGCAATCAGGCAGGCCCTTGCACTACATAGTTGAAGGTAAATCTAAAGAAAATTGCACAGAAAATCATGTATGGCCAGCCTAATGCCGCGTACACACGGTCGTTTTTTGCGATGAAAAAAACGACGTTTTTTTAAAAGTCATTTAAATTGATAGTGTGTGGGCAAAACGTCGTTTTTTTTTTTTAAAAAAAAGACCAAAAAAAAAAATTCCAACATGCTTGAATTTTTTGTGTCGTTTTTCAAAACGTCGTTTTTTGTGTCATAAAAAATGATCGTGTGTGGGCAAAACGACATAGAAAATGACGTTTTAAACCCGCGCGTGCTCAGAAGCAATTTCTGAGATGGGAGAGCTCGTTCTGGTAAAACTACTGTTTAGAATGGATTAAGCACATTCGTTATTTTAAATCTAATGAAGAAAACAATGCGCTGTATTTGCCACAATGCTTTTTAAACCATTTCCAAGCTACCCTAAACTCCTAGTTTGTTGTGGCTCATCTTGTTTGACATATTTCTGTCAACCTTTTGACTTTATTATTTTTTTGGGCCCTTTTTTTTTATTTATTTTTTGTTTTTTGGGACACGTAATTTTTTTGGGGTAATATCTTTTAACAGATGTTTTGAACTAAAATTTTTTTTTAAGGATTTTGGAGGGTGTGAAGTGACCACAGCAGCTTATTTTTTGTGGTTTCATTTACCCACAAGGAGGTTGTTGTTCCTTGTTTAATGTCGTTTTAATTTTTAAAATGTGTCTGCCTACTCACTATAACAATCTCTATATTTGTTTGTAAAAAAATACACATGGTCAAAATTTGCAAACCAACCAAAATATACCTTTATTAAGGTTTAAAAAGGTAAATAAATAAAAAGTACAACCATCTGGCAATCCAAAAGCAAAACCAAATAAAAACAAAGAAGCCTGGATAAAAACAAAGGAGACCCTGCTTGAAGTTGTAAACACAAGGGTCCACCAAGAAAACAATGAAGGCTGTGAAGGCCAAAAAAAATTCGCTTCGGGGCATCATCTCCTCACTTCTTCTTCTTCCCTGCAGCCTTCCCTGCAGCCTTCCCTGCAGTCTTCCCTGCAGCCTTCCCTGCAGCCTTCCCTGCAGGCCGAGTCCTCAGGGGCTGTGTTTCTGGAGCCGACGTGCCAGGAGCCAGAGCAGGCTCAGGAAGAGGAGGAGCAGGAGAAGGAGCAGGAGCAGGGGCTGGAGATGGAGCAGGAGCAGGGGCTGGAGATGGAGCAGGACCAGGAAGCGCAGTAAGGACAGGAGTGCGAATCAGCCCAATGCCAATATCGTCATTGAGCTGTCCCAGTGTGGCCATGCTCATGATCTGGAACATAAGGGATTCGCAGCGCACACGCTGGCCCAGCTCTAGATTTTTAAGCTTGGCAGCGATCAGCGCTGCGAATCCCTCTTCCTCACTGGGCTGCTCTCTGATGGCCAAAGTTGCTTCACGGAGCATGGCCTGGGTCTCCTTTTCCATCTGCATGAGCCTTCTGGCCCTTTTTGCTGGGTTCCGGATAGGAGGGATTTGGGAGATACAATCACGCTGGCGTGACTCCTGTCTCCCACTGGGGCCTGCCTCCTCCTGGCTCCCAGTGGGGCCTGCCTCCCCCTGGCTCCCTGCGTGGCCTGCCTCCCCCTGGCTCCCTGCGTGGCCTGCCTCCCCCTGGCTCCCTGCGTGGCCTGCCTCCCCCTGGCTCCCTGTGGGGCCTGCCTCCTCCTGGCTTTGCTCTGCCTGTGTATAATAAAAAGGGACATATTTTATTTTTTGGCTTCATTCATCACACACATTTCTAACTTAATGACATATCATAATTGAATGCTAAAATATATTTATCACAGGCCCTCCATCCCTAATTCTGTGGCCCCTTACACAGCTTTAGATATGTGCCCCCTGGAGCTGGGGGCGGGGGGGGTTGATGTTGACTGAAATTCCAAAGTAGGGGGCCTTTACCCAACCGTTTTTTTACTTTAGGGTGGACAAAATGTTAATGGCTAAAAAGGGTGTTTAACATCTGCGGCCACTGTATGGTGTACCTAATGGCGTACAAGAAAATGACACACATTCATTATGACCTCTGCATTTATGTATCTTGTCCCCATTCTGTTTTGCCACTATTGCTTAGTGATATGTTCCAAATTTTTTGGCCAAACATTTATATAATTTCAATCACTTGTAACATAAATTACTCATCATTATTATACTTTGCATTACAAAAATGAATCTGAAAATGCAATACCTGGCTCCATGGGTCACAATCTGCCTCCTCCATGAACTCAGGCTCTTCCTCTGAGCTTGCCTGCTCTTGCCTGCAGGGAACACTGGAGGGCTGACTGCAGGGAACACTGGAGGGCTGACTGCAGGGAACACTGGACTGTCTCCTTGGGGGAAGGGTAGACATGGATGGCCTGGACTCTATGTGATCATCCAGGAACTGCATCTGACTATAGTACCACAGGTTAGGCTTGTAGACGCTGTCAGCTGCAGCCCCAGATCTCATCGAGGCCAGGACTTGTGACCGTTGGGTCCTGTAGGTGCCCCAAAGCGAATTGATTTTAGCCTTAACAGTCTCCAATGTAGCGTTGGGGACCCTTGTTTTTACCATATTCAAGCAGGGCCTCCTTTGCTTTCTTCCGGGCATCTTTGTTTTTATTAATTTTGCTTTTGGATTGCCAGAGAACTGGATGTTCCTTCCATCTCTGGATAAATTCTGTCAGAAATTCCGGATCCTTAAAGGCCTCCATTAGTTCTGCATGTACAAAACAAAAAACAAAGCCTAGTGTCAGTCAAGCCACTACTACTAATTAGCTTTTTAAACACCATGGGGGTTATTTATGAAAGGAAAATACACTCTGCACTTCAATTGCACTGAAAGTGCACTTGGAAGTGCAATCGTTGTATAAATCTGAGAGGGGTAGATCAGAAATGAGGGGAAGCTCTGCTGATTGTATCAGACAATGATGTGCATGCTAAAATGCTATTTCTAAATTTATCCTTGCATGTCCTCCTCAAGATGTCCAGCGACTGCATTTACAAGTGCACTTGTAGTGCAAAGTGTCTTTTCCTTTAAGTAAATCACCCCCCATATCTTCTAGCCCACACAATCATCCACTGTTCCCTAATATTTGTAATGTCCATAATCCAGATACATACCGTCTTATGATCCGATCGTCTCTTCCGCCTTGTTCCGCAGGTTGTGAACGGCGCTTGCAATGAACCCCCCATATCTTCTAGCCCACACAATAATCCACTGTTCCCTAATATTTGTAATGTCCATAATCCAGATACATACCGTCTTATGATCCGATCGTCTCTTCCGCCTTGTTCCGCAGGTTGTGAACGGCGCTTGCAATGAACCCCCCATATCTTCTAGCCCACACAATAATCCACTGTTCCCTAATATTTGTAATGTCCATAATCCAGATACATACCGTCTTATGATCCGATCGTCTCTTCCGCCTTGTTCCGCAGGTTGTGAACGGCGCTTGCAATGGCGTGGATCCCTTTAAACGGCGCGAACGTGTGACGCGATGCACGAGATCCCGCCCCTGACGTTCGGTCTCGTCTTTTCCACGCCCCTTTCTCGATCTTTCTTTGTGGGTGTGTTTTAGGCAAGAACAAGATGGAGAGAAACATGGCAAGCTCAAGCCATCAGGCAGGCCAGGCCCAGCCAACCGGACGATCCCGGCGGAGGTACAAGGCCTCAAACATGGCCTTCCAAGAGATGGTGGAGATGGTCACCATCTTACAAAGGGAGGATTATGACGGGAAGCATGGCCCTTACCTGCATCCAAACAGGGTGAAGGCCGACATCATGGAGAAGGTGATCAGGAGGCTGCATCAAAAATTTGGCCAACGCAGGACTCGAGAACAATTGAGAAAGAGGTGGTCAGACCTCAAAAACAGAGAGCCTGAACAACTCCAGCATATCAAGAGGCTGATTCGGGGAAAAAGTAAGTTTTTTTTATTTTTTGACACATTTGTGGTGTTTGTGTGGTGTTTGTTAATTGTGCCATGTGATTTTAATTTCAGGTTGTACTGTATCTGTTTGTGGGCACAAAAAGTGGTCGGAGAAGTCGTCGTTTATACGTTGTTTTTCGACCTACTAAACGACAATCTTCGTGCTAAATATCATCATGCGCCTAGTTCGCATGGACAAAAAGGAGTGTATAAACACTATATCATTCCCAAAAAACGTCTTTGTATTTGTTATTATTTGAACAAACGACGACTCCTACGACCAATTCATGTGTCCCCAAACAGGAATCTTGCCATTTTTGTTGTAATGTGACTTCACTTGTGATCTTTTGTAATGTAGATTTGTACCTAAATTAAAGTCGATGTGAAAAGCTTAGTAAATATGACCAATAAACAGAAAAAGGAGAGTCTGCTCAGCAGTGGATTCTGCACATGTTTATATACTCTGTACTTGTATTTTTAGTTCTCACTCATATCTCTTTATAATCTTTTACCTTTCTTTTTTCCCTATCTTCAATCTCGTAGGGCGCAGTGAAGCAGCAAGGCAGGTTGGAACTTCCGAAGCCCCACCCCCGAGGGATGATGACGCTGCCACCACATCCAGTAAATTTCCTACACAACACTCATACCCAGGTAATCTAGATCAGGGATCCTCAAACTACGGCCCTCCAGCTGTTGTGGAACTACACATCCCATGAGGCATTCATTGTAACACACTGACATTCACAGACATGACTAGGCATGATGGGAATTGTAGTTCCTGAACAACTGGAGGGCCGTAGTTTGAAGACCCATGATCTACATGTAGGTTTTCCGAATTTTAATACCTTTTTTGTTCCCACATTTCAGGAGCAAGTCGTGCAGCGACAATGGACAGGGATACTGCCAAATTTGTGCTGTCCGAAATATGGTCCTTCAGGGAACAACTAGAGGACATCCAGGACACTGCACGAGAAGTGGTAGAAAAATCAAAAGGGCTGGAGACACAAATTAAAAATTTAATAGATTATTTGGGTAGGTTTTGATTTATTTAGTGTTTATTTTGTAATAGAAAAAAGGTTTGGTTTATAATAAAAAAAAAAAATGTGATTTTATTTTTTGAATAATGTAAAAAAAAAAAAAAAAAAAAAAAAAAAAGTGATTTTAGTTTTTGAATGTAAAAAAAAAAAAGTGATTTTATTTTTTGAATAATGAAAAAAAAAAAAATGTGATTTTAGATTTTGAATAATGTAAAAAAAAATATATATATAAAAAAAGTGATTTTATTTTTTGAATAATGTAAAAAAAAAAAAAAAAAAAAGTGATTTTATTTTTGGAATGTTATAAAAAAAAACAAAAAACAAAAATATATATTTGTTTTGTAACTAAAAAAATGTTTTTAAAAAATTTTATGTCAAAAAGTTATGTTTTCAATCAAGATGCAAAAATAAAAAATTTACAGTAAAATATGTGTCTTGTTATTTAAGCTCAATGATTAATAGAAAATACTAGGGTTGTCCCGATACCGATGCCGAGTATTTGCGGGAGTACTTGTACTCCCGCAAATACCCCCGATACCTAAATAGAATACTTCCCCCCCCATATTGCAGCGATGCGTCCCTCATACCTTTTTAGATATGCTGACGCCGCCGCATACCGCCTTATCCCCCTGCACAATCGCATAGCTTACATTACAAGCATTCATTCTGAATACTTGTAAATGGCCGTGTATTGACACTCCCCCTCTCCGGATTGGACGGATCCCTCCATCCGGAGAAGGGGAGTTTTTAAAACACGAAGCGCGGCCATTTACAAGTTTTTAGAATGAAAGCTTGTAATGCGCTACGCCAAGGATCTCCAAACTACGGCCCTCCAGCTGTTTCGGAACTACATTTCCCATGAGGCATTGTAAAACTCTGACATTCACAGACATGACTAAGCATTATGGGAATTGTAGTTCCTGAACAACTGGAGGGCCATAGTTTGGAGACCCCTGCGCTACGCGATTGTGCAGGGGGATACGGCGGTATGCGGCAGAGGCGGCATCAGCATATCTAAAAAGGTATGAGGGACGCATCGCTGCAATATGGGGGACATACATGGCTGCATATGTGGGGGACATGGCTGCATTTGGGGACACATTTAAAAAAAAAGTATCGGTATTCGGGATCGGCGACTACTTGAAAAAAAGTATCCGTACTTGTACTCGGTCCTAAAAAAGTGGTATCGGGACAACCCTAGAAAATACCTAAAAAAAATGTATGCTGAGAACATTAAACAATGAGGGATAGTTATTTCAGTCCATCACAAACACATGGCACTATGATAACCTAGGACCGTGATGGCGAACCTTGGCACTCCAGATGTTTTGAAACTACATTTCCCTTGATGCTCCACTATACTGCAGAATGCATGAGCATCATGGGAAATGTAGTTCCAAAACATCTGGGGTGACAAGGTCGCCATCACTGACCTAGGAGATAAAATAAAAACACAAACCTTATAAATTAATTAAAGAACAAAGAAAAGACTGTTTGAGGCAAAAAATAAATTTAATTATTCAGCCAAGATCTGGCATTGGAATGGCCCCCCTACCCATAAAGTAGTCCACATATGCCTGACGCACAGCACGTGCGTTTCGGGGGGCCAATTGGGGATGGGCAGCGTCACGAGCTGCCTCTGGAATGTCAACAGGGTCATCAGGCAAAAGGGTTAGGTAAGAAGAAGAATGTTTTTTTAAATAGTTGTGTAAAATGCAGCAGCATGTAATTATATAATTCAACTTGTATTCGGCCATGTTTATGGCAGTAAGAAATAGCCGGAAACGGCTGGCCATGATGCCAAAGGCATTTTCCACCACACGTCTGGCTCTGGCCAGCCTGTAATTAAACACCCTCCTCTCAGGGGTGAGGGCGCGTTGGGGAAATGGCCTCATGAGGTGAGGACCCAAGGCGAAAGCCTCATCTGCAACAAAAACGAAGGGCAGACCCTCTTCATTATCCTCCGCAGGCGGCAATCCCAGGTCCTCGGAAAGAAGCCGTTGGGCGAACTCCGTCTCGGCAAAGACACCACCGTCCGACATCCGCCCATTTTTCCCAACATCAAGATACAAGAACTCGTAATTGGCAGACACCACCGCCATCAGAACAACACTGTGGAACCCCTTGTAATTGAAATAATGGGATCCACTATGGGGTGGTGGCACGATGCGGACGTGCTTGCCGTCAATAGCTCCTCCGCAGTTTGGAAAATTCCATCGCCGGGAGAAGTCCGCTGCCACAGTCTGCCATTCCTGTGGCGTGGTGGGGAACTGTAGATACCAAAAAAATAAAAAAATATCAAACAAACATTCCTAAAAGAACATCCCAAAACATTTTTTGATACCAAAAAAACAAACATTAATTTGAAGTATTATTAACCACTTCCTTACTGGGCATGTAAACCCCCTTCCTGACCATGTGAAATTTCAGCTTGCGGCACTGCGTCGCTTTAACTGACAATTGCGCGGTCGTGCGATATGGCTCCCAAACAAAATTGGCGTCCTTTTTTCCCCACAAATAGAGCTTTCTTTTGGCTGGTATTTGGTCACCCCTGCGATTTATATTTTTTGCGCTATAAACAAAAAACGACGACTATTTTGAAAAAAAAAAACAATATTTTTTTACTTGTTGCTATAAAATAAAAAATTCATTTTAGGGCGATACGTATTCTTCTACATATTTTTGGTTAAAAAAAAAAAAAAATCAAAAAAAATCGCAATAAGCGACTGGTTTGTGCAAAAGCTATAGCACCTACAAAATAAGGGACAGAATTATTATTTGTTATTTATTTTTTTACTAGTAATGGTGGCGATCTGCGAATTTTATTGCGACTGCGACAACATGGCGGACACATCGGACACTTTTGACACCTTTTTGGCACCATTCACATTTATACTGCAATCAGTGCTATAAATATGCACTAATTACTGTATAAATGTGACTGGCAGGGAAGGGGTTAACACTAGGGGGTGAGGAAGGGGTTAATGTGTATCCTGCATTGTGTTCTAACTGTGGGGGGAGGGGGGGGTGACCGATCTGTGTCCCCATGTATAAGGAACACTGATCGGTCTGCTCTCTCCAGTGACAGGACGCTGTCATTGTGAGAGCCGGCAATGAGAAATGATCTCATATGTTTACATATGAGATCATCTCTCATTGGCTGCACAGATCGCATTGCAAACGGCCACTCTGATTGGCCGTTCGCGGCGAGCTGTGATTGGCTGTGTCCAAGGGACACGGCCAGTACACAAGTTCCCCGCTGCGTGCTCTGGAGCGCACGCTGGGAACACAGAAAGAGGCTGCCGTGAAAAAACGGCAGCCCAGAGATTTAGAACCACCCTGCGGCCGCATATAGTCGTACGGCCGTAGGGAAGTGGTTAAAAATAGGAAAAATAAGAAGAGATCACTAAAGCAGATTAATCACACCCTCTGATGGTCACAATCCTACAAAAAATAAGGGGAGTGGAGGCCCAAAATGAGTTTGAGACCTCTAAAAAAATTAAATACTAAAAAAATGTTAATTTATACAATTACAAAAAAAAGAGGGGGGGGGGTTGTGCGTGCACTACAATATAGGACAACATATAGGGGGATATAGGGACTTCTATAGACAGCACTACAATATAGGACAAAATATAGGGGGACTAGGCTAGGTGGGTTTGGGACACAAAAAAAAAAAAAAAAACCTGGACAGGTTGGCAAAACAAAAGATGCATGTAGGAGCAAATATAAAATGAATACAGCATGCATGGAGATGAAAGGGAACATTACCAGCAGATCACAAACAGGTTAATTAGGGACTGTTTAAAACCAAACAAATTGAAACAAATACAAAAGCCTAAATAAAACATAGTTTGTGCCTTTAAAGGCCACCACTTACCTTAATATAGTCCTCCTGCAGAACATGAATGATGGCAGAACAGGTCTGGGGAATTATGAGGCCCAGAGCCTGGGGGGAGATGCCCGTCGAGAACTTCAAGTCCTGCAGACTTCTCCCTGTTGCCAGGTACCGCAAGGTGGCAACTAGCCGCTGCTCAGCAGTGATGGCTTCCCGCATAACGGTGTCCTGCCTGGTGATATAAGGCGACACCGAAGCCAAAAGCTGCTGAAATACGGGGTCAGACATCCGAAGAAAATTCCTGAAATCATCAGGGTTATTTTCTCGGATCTCCCGCAGCAGAGGCATATGAGAGAACTGGTCCCTGCGAAGAAACCAGTCCTTGGCCCACAAAGTCCTTCTCGCCCTCCTCAAGGACCGGAGCCGGGATGCAGCACACATCCCAACAAGAAGCACAGCACGATCTCGGCGACGAGAACGTACCCGCAACATGGCTAGAAAACGGTCGTCAAATCAGATCGCACTAAAACACCGCTCTGAAGTACAGAAATGCCTTTGAAGAACGGACCTGCAAAACAGGAACGTGTAGACAAGAACGCACTGCCAAAACAGATACGATTGGAAAACAAGCACTGTATCACAAATACGACCCCAAAAGCACAAACTGTACGACAGTAAACGATATTAAAGCACGAAGACTGAAAAGCGCGAATCGTCTCTCACCAAACTTTTACTAACACGCAGCAACACAATATCAGCAAAAGAGGCCGTCTTCCGCATGGAAATGACCCTTTATAGTTCCGTCGTACGTGATGGACGTCACGGCGCTTTGCTAGACTTTTTGGGAAAAACGATGGTGTGTACGCAACGTCGTTTTGGAAAATGAAGTTTGAAAAACGTCGTTTTTTTTCATCGCAAAAAGTGATCGTGTGTACGCGGCATAACTCTCTGGCCATTAAAAAACCCATAAACAGTAGGTTTGCATTTGAACCTGTTTCTTTTGTTATTTTCGTATGTTGATATGACACCTATAACAAAAAAATTGCATTCAGTATTTTGAATACACAGAAAAAAGAAAAAAGAATTCATTCAATATACATAATGAAATTCTTTTGTTATAGATGTCATTGAACAATGAACATACAACTGCTGAAAACGAACACAAAACAGATTTAAACAAAATACACAATGCAAAACCTCTTGATACAGATTTAATTTTCATTATTTTGCCATTTTCGTTTTGTCGTTTTTTCCCGTCGGATCGTTCGTTCGTATTTGCGGTCGTTCGTTATGCGGCTCATCCGTTATCCCGTCGTTTTCGTATTTTGGTGCTTTACCGTTTTCGTATGTACACATTATCCCGCGGGTACGAAAATGAACATTTTCGTACGAAAATAACATTCGTACGAACGGGAATGCACATATCTACCTCTCACGTGCCCCCTCCTTCGTGCCGGGGGACCCAGTACTAGTGCTAGGACCACGATTGCCCCTGGCATGTTGGCACACAGAGGTGTTGTCCTTGCAAGTGTGGTTGTTCAGCTTGCTAGTTTCGTCGGTAACGCTGCTGCTGTAGCTGCTCTCCTGCTGACCTGAGGCCGTCTGGAGTAAAGATAAAGCAACCATTTGTAGAAATAACTTTGCGCCGGACGGACGAGTTACGCGGCGGCGCATGTAGCCGGCGTATGGTGCTAATCCGTTCGCGAATTGGGAAATCTCCCTCATTTGCATATTTGCAGGGGAAATCAATAGGCGTGACTGATGCGCCAAGCGAAATTATGCGCTGACGATACTCTGGCGTCGGAAAGTTAAGCCGATCGGAAATGGCCTGTTTTCTGACGCATCTAGTTTGGTGGGTACGGCCACATAGAAACGACGGCGCATAATCACAGTTACGCGGCGCATATCGAATTACTCCAGCGCAAGTCTTGCTGAATCTGGCCCACAGTGTAACACACACTACATTACCTCATTTCATCACCTCTACCACTTCATCACATAACACTTTCCTTGCTACAATCACACATATCTATACTACCATAATGGTATTAATATTCTTATTCTTATTAGATGTACATAATAAAAATAACCAAACCTAGATATTATGCATCAAGGGTTCAACAGGCTCTGATACATTGTCATTACCCATTTAATTGCTGCAAGTGCCATCGTTTTTCCATCATCCCCTCGGTGGGTGCCTATGACGTGGTTTCTTGTAAGCCCACTAGGCTGTTTTTCTTCTCCGGGTAAGGCAGGGACGATTATGAGAATCACTGGATCATCTAACTGTTTTTAATAAATCTTCTGGTTGTGATGTCATTCATCCCACTTTCCAGCAGTAAATATAACATTGGTATGTTTGTAAATATCAATGCATAATGTCCAATGTAATAAAGGGCTAATACTGCGCTAATAGTGCTGGCAAAAATAATTGATAAGTCTACCAAGTAGTGAGAAAATAAATGGTAATAGTAAAAAAAGTAAGCTGAAACACAAATAAAAACATGTGATATCATGTGAAAACGGTAAAAGGAAGAATAATTATAGTTGCGCTAGATACAATAAATATATATAAAGTGAATAACCACCAATGAGTGAAAATCACTCGATACATAAAATTAACAAAATAGTATATTGACAATACTAAAAAACTTGTATATCAAACATTAATAGCCATAAAAATATATATATAACTAAGAATATTGAAAAAGGGTATAAGAGCTCAGTTCTAAGTAGGTGAACAACGTGGTAGGTGACCTTATTGAATGAACATAAAAGTCCCAATAAGAAATATGAAACACAGATGAAGGATGATAGTCCAAATTCTACAGAAGAAATGGTTGGAGAGTGTCAGGATAGACAGTGAAATTATTGGGAACCTCCACCACACTGATGAAATCTCCGGTGTCACACACATAAATAAGGGGGACCCTTACCAGATGAGTAGGACCTCAATGGAAAAGGTCATGAACGCCTGAGCAGATGGAAACCTCTGCAACGGTTACACGGAAAGCCGGATAGTCCACACGCCAAATTCCTCAAGGTATCCTTCACTGAAGTCAGCAGGAAAAGGGTATAACACTTCCTCCACAGAGGGGACAAATCCGTTGGCCATGCGTTGAAAAAAATATAAGGGCAGCAATGCGCATTACCTCTTAAAAGTAAATAAAAAAAAATATATATAGATCATATAGGAACAATCTTAAGAAATCATCATAAAACAGCCGGCATAAAGCTTAAAAACAAACAGACGCCAGTTTTGACAGAGTTGACGTTTTCAAATGGCACGGGCGACGCATTAAAGTCACCATTAATTATCCACTTAAGGACCGGACCAATACGCTGCTATATGACCCAAGGGGTTTTTACAATTCGGCACTGCGTCGCTTTAACAGACAATTGCGGCGGGTCGTGCAACGTGGCTCCCAAACAAAATTCGCGTCCTTTTCTTCCCACAAATAGAGCTTTCTTTTGGTGGTATTTGATCGCCTCTGCGATTTTTATTTGTTGCGCTATCTACAAAAATAGAGCGACATTTTTGAAAAAAAAACAATATTTTTTACTTTTTGTTATAAGACAAATCAATAAACTAAATTTTAGTCAAACATTTAGGCCAACATTTATTCAGCCACATGTCTTTAGTAAAAAAAAAATTTGCAATAAAAAAAATTTGCTACCTAGCGGGAAAGCGACACTAATACAGCGATCAGAAAAATGATCGTTTAGTGATGCTGGCAATAGGGAGTGAAAGGGTCAACTAGGATGGTGATCTAGGGGTTAAAACTTTATTAGGGGGGGGGGGTACGGAGGCTACCCAGGACCTAACACTAACTAACTAACTGTCACACTGACACTAAATACAGTAATCATACATGTATGATTACTGCATTCAGTGACACTGTGACAGGGGGAGGGGGGCGATCGCGGGGGTTAAATGTTCCTGTGTGTCTGTGTGTCAGTGTAGTGTTAGTGCAGACTTACTTGTGATGTGATCTCTCCTCAGCGGTGGTTGAAAAAAACGCCGAGGGAGAGATCACATTGCTTCCTCCTTCCTGTGTTTACACAGGAGGAGGAAGTGACAGGGCGGGGGGGGCGCGCGCATTGGCTGAGAGCGATCCGGAGGGGGCGGACAAAAACGAATAGCCGCCCCCTCTTGTCGGATCGCTCGTACAGCCGCGGGGACCACCGCATGTACCAGGGGGCTCTCGATCGAACCCCCGACCCACCTCAAGGCACCAATGTATATATACGTTGATGTGCCTGTCGGTGCCATTCTGCCGACGTAAATGTACATGCGTTGGTCCTTAAGTGGTTATACACATAGAGGCCAAACCAAGCCTCGTTTTCATTCCCCTTTGCAGGAAGAAGCGAGAAACCAAGCCTCATATAGGGTACATACACGGATGGTCGGGAAAGGGAGCCATTGAAACGTATCCCCACCTATCCTAACCAAATAATACACATTAGCATAATATTACAATCAAAGAAAAACAGCACTGAACTTAGATGAATGTATCAGAAATAGACCAAATACCGCTAATATATGCTGGAAACATAAAGTAAATTATGGAATATCGTTATATTAAACATGATAAAAAGAAAAACAGATTTAGGATCTCGGTATGGTTTGTACACAGAAAAGACAAGACAATTATAATTAATGTTACAAAATATAAATATCAAAACATGTATAAATGGAGAATTTGTTAATACCACAAATCGGTCTCCTAATCAAATGGTTATAAATTCTCGTATTACTATAATGCCGCGTACACACAATCACTTTTTGTGATGAAAAAAAAAATGACTTTTTCAAAAACGTCATTTAAAATCACTGTGTGTGGGCAAAACGTTGTTTTATGTCTTCAAAAAAACGACCAAAAAAAATTCGAACATGGTTAAAGTTTTTGTGTCGTTTTTCAAAACGTCGTTTTTTTGTGTCATAAAAAGTGATGGTGTGTGGGCAAAACGATGTTGAAAACAACGTTTTTAAACCCACGCATGCTCAGAAGCAAGTTATGAGACGGAGCTTCAATGGAACAGAGTGCCGTTTTTTTTCATCACAAAAAGTGATCGTGTGTACGCTGCATAACGCTCACCTAGTATATGATACACATAAGCATCACCATAAGGGAGCAGATATATATATAGATACAATATCATATGTATTTTAATAAATAACAATACATGTATATGAAACCACATTTTTTGAGAATTTATGAGAAAATCTATGAAAAATTTAAATTAAAAATAATTTCTATAGAGATATATGGAAAAATGTATATACAAGATTTTTCATATATAAAGAATTATTCATAAAGAATATACTTTGCATACATATAATTCATAATTCATAATAAACATTTTTTTATTTTTTCTGTTCATCCTCCATACTTCAGTAAGAGGTGGAGCTGAGTAAGATGCCAGAAGATTAATGAAGGGGGGAATTATTAGGCTGTAACATTAATCTTAATATTTAGCGTACAAAGAAACAGACCTAGACCCGACCTCTGTTGTACAATTATTTAAAATTCCAAACACTATTTTATTATGAGTTGTCAATAAAGGCATTCATTTCGATATCCACATTCAGGCCTAGTGGTTTTAAGCACCTGACCCTATAAATCCAACTCATTTTGGGTCTAGAGATGGCTCTCTTTTTTGAACCTCCCCTCCAGTTACATTGTAGTTTATCAATCGCTAAAAAGGAGGTCCCTGTGGGGTCTCTATGATGTACCTCCCTATAGTGTCTAGAGACAGAATGTTCTTTATAGCCCATTTTGATATTATAGATATGCTCGTTGAGCCTCACATGAAAGGGTCTAATCGTGCGCCCAATGTACTGAAGCCCACATGGGCAAATTAGGAGGTAGACTACATGAGTAGTTGAACATGTTATGAAACTTTAAATGTTGAAAGTCTTTGACGTACTGTTGGACACAAAATCTGTAGTTTTTCAAACTTTGATTTTATTAATCATACAGGCCGAGCACTTTTTACATTTATGACAGGGCTCAAAATTTCAAGTCCTGAGCTACTAGCCAGGCCTCAAGGGTTACTCGCCACCAGTTGTCCCACCCAACCCGCCCCTAATTCCGCCCCTAAACACGCTCTCGTAAAATGACACTCAAATGTATTATGCAGAATTAAGTTATTAAAATAAATATTAACAACTGTATCCGTGCCCACCAATGCAGGCTGCGTGTGTCCACAATGCAGCCTTGTGCCTAGTGCCCACCAATGCAGCAGTGTCCCCACCAATGCAGCCGTCTCCCCAGTGGCCACCATGCAGCCTTGTGCCCACCAATGCAGTATTGTGTCCACCATGCAGCCGTGTGCCCAGTGCCCACCAATGCACGCAGCGTGTGCCCACCAATGCAGCCATGTGCTCACCAATGCAGCCGTGTGCCCACCAATGTAGCCGTGTGCCCAGTTACCACCATGGAGCCTTGTGTCCACCTTGCAGCCGTGTTCCTAGTGCCCACCAATGAAGTCTTGTGCCCACCAATGCAGCCGTGTGCCCAGTGCCCACCATGGAGCCTTGTGTCCACCTTGCAGCCATGTGCCCAGTGCCCACCAATGCAGCCGTGTGCCCACCAATGCAGCCGTGTGCCCAGTGCTCACCATGGAGCCTTGTTTCCACCTTGCAGTGGTGTGCCCAGTGCCCACCTTGCAACTGTGTGCCCACCTTGCAGCTGTGTGCCCACCTTGCAGCCGTGTTCCCAGTGCCCACCATGGAGCCTTGTGTCCACCAAATAGCTGTGTGCCCAGTGCCCACCTTGCAGCCATGTGCCCACCTTGCAGCTGTGTGCCCAAAGCCCAACTTGCAGCTGTGTGTCCACCTTGCAGCTGTGTGCCCACCTTGCAGCTTTGTGCCCACCTTGCAGCCGTGTGCCCACCTTGCAGCTGTGCCCAGTGTCCACCTTGCAGCTGTGTGCCCACCCTGCATCCGTGTGTCCACTGCCCACCTTGCAGCCTACCTGTGGAGCCAAGGAACAGGAGAGCCACCCAGGTGGTGATGAGAGTGCAGCGGGGGAACACAGTAATAACAGCTTTCATTTCAATAGCTGTGTTCCACCTGCGCAACATCATATACAGCCCCGCCCCCTGGCCGGGGGAACTTTGATAGACAGATCACCGTCCAATCCCTGTGACGGGTGACCTGTCAAAGTCCTGGGACCAGGGGGTGGGGCTGTATCTGACAGCGAGCGGCGGGGAACACGGCTATTGAAATGAAAGCTGTTATCTCTGTTCCCCCTGTTGCGCTCTTAACAACTAGGCGGCTCTCTCTCTCTTCCCCCTCTCTCGGTGATCGCTGGGAGCAGGACTCCCATTTAAAAAACGCTCACTGCTCGCCCCCCCCCCCCCCCCCCGACTCCCAGGCAGCCCCTCCTCGCCAGACCTCAGAATCCACTCGCAAAATGCGAGCAGGCGAGTTTATTTTTGAGGGCTGATTTATGATATCCTGTCACATTCTAGAAGAACATAAGTTTATTGGTGGGAAGGGCACATACACTTGGGGCTAAAGAGTTCCTTAAAAGAGGTACTCCCTTAAACACCACCATAGGTCTCTCAGGGAGAAAAGGTCCCAAGATGGCGTCATCTTTGATGAGATGCCAGTGTTTCCGAGTCAACTTTTTAATAAAAAAATGTTGGTTCGAAAAGCATGTAATGAATGGCCATGTGTATCCCTCCTGTATTCCCTCACACTTTCGTTTCTCGGACAAAAGTGTACCTCTATCCAGTTTTTCCACCTCAAGGACCCTAGATTTCAGATCTTCAATGGGATATCCTTTTTCCAAAAATCTGTTGGTCATAACTTTGGCCTCTTCCTTAAAATCTTCGACCTTAGTACAGTTACGACGTAAACGTATATACTGGCTTTTGGGTACTGCATCCAACCATTGGTGGTGGTGGCAACTGTCTCGTGGAATAAAAGCATTCCTGTCGGTTGTTTTGAAGTAGGTAGAGGTTAAAAATTGGCCTGCTTCAACCCGTATCTTTAAATCCAAAAAATTAACGCATTGTTGATCGGCTTGATATTTAAACTGTATCCCCCTATTGTTGACATTTAGGGAATCCATAAAGAGGTCGAGAGAGGCCTTGGGTCCTTTCCATAGGAGGAGGATGTCGTCTATGTAGCGGACCCACAGAACAAGCTCAGGTCTGCGGTCAACATACACAATGTCCTCCTCCCATTTACCCATAAAAAGGTTGGCTAGGCTGGGGGCAAATTTGGCCCCCATCGCCACGCCTCTATTCTGTAGATAGAATCCCTTTTTGAACCAGAAAAAGTTATGCGTAGTAGCAAACCTTAATAGTTTAATAATGAAATCCCTCTGCTTCCCTGCTAAACCAGAATCTCTATCCAGATAGTGTTTGACAGACGCAATGCCCAACTGATGGGGAATGATTGTATATAGCAACGTAACGTCGGCTGTTACCATCCATAGATCTTCTTCGTATGGGAACACACTCAAAAGATTAATAACATGTTTGCTGTCTTTTATATAGGCAGGCAGGGATTTAACCAAAGGTTGTAGGTACCCATCAAAGTACTTTCCTACCCTAGAGGTAATCAAGTCAATCCCACTAATAATGGGACAACCCGGGGATGTATCGGGTCCTTATGTATTTTTGGCAGGTAGTATATAACTGGTATTCGAGATGAAGCGGGTACCAAAAAAGCTTTCTCTTTTTTATTGAGAATTCCAGAACCAAAACCTGGATTTTAACGTTTTCCTAAATCGGAACAATACTTTGTCTAAAATTACAATTCCGCCCCCTTTATTAGCGGGGCGGATAATGATGTTCTTATTTTCACTCAGTCGGTCTAACCCGACTTGTAGATCATTGTTTAACTTAGTTTTTTTTCACATAGATTTTTTCTAAGTCACTAAGTAGAACATCTCTAAAAACTCTAAGGCTGCGTACACACGATCAAATCTATCTGCTGGAAACGGTCGGCCCGGCCGTCCCAGCAGACAGATTCGATCGTGTGTACGGGCGAGCAGACGGATTTGGCCAGCCGACAGATTTTAAAGCATGCTTTAAAATCTGTCGGCTGGGAATCCGTCCGCCCGACATGTCTGCTGGTTAGTACGCTAACCAGCAGACATATCTTCTCGCACATGCGTCGAATGGATTCGACGCATGCACGGAAGTAATTTACTTCCTGGTGCGGTGACGTGGCGGCGTCAACGTCACCGCCACGTCACCGCTCTGTCTGCTGGCGGGGATTTTGGTTTGATTGTGTGTACAGCGATCAAACCAAAACGGCCAGCAGACAGATTTGTTCAAATCGGTCGGTCCGACCGATTTGAACAAATCTATTTGCTCGTGTGTACGGGGCCTAACAGATGGAGCGAGACATCCTGGAGGGTTAAAAAGAGATGCATTTGCCAGATTAGAATGTTGTACTTCTTGTACATTAATCTGTGTATTAAGAATTGGATTGGACATGATATGATATTTTCTAGTGAATTTGTGAATATCCATGTAGGTCTGGAATTTGTTCAGCTTTTGAGGGGGAGCAAATTTCAGTCCTTTGTCCAAAAGTAGCAGTTCTTCTTGGGATAGGGTGACAGTATTTAAATTGTATATACCCTGACCAACTATGTTCTTTTCCTTTTGTGTCTTTGACTTCCTCCCCCCTCTGCATCCTCTCTGGGTTCTATAGGCCTTTGTTGGAAGTACTCGGGCCTCGGAAAAAACCCACTGTTGGGAGTGGTTTATGTTTTGCCACGAGCCCTGGGAGTGAGGGTAGTCATAACTCCCCCTTGGAGGAGGGGGAGGAGGAGGTGGAGGATAGGGTCTAAATGGTCTATCATTCCAATTACCTCTATCTGAATCACGGATCCCATAATATTGGTCCCATTCCCTGTGGAAATGATCCCCATATGGAAAACATCCGTCAAGTAGGGGTTGGAACCTATTTTGGGTAGGTACCATGTAGTCTACATATTGAACATAATATGGTCTCCTGGGTGGACCATAATACCCTCTGTCCTCTTGATAGTTACTTTGTGGGTTGAGTCCCTAATTCGTATTCCTCCAAGCTGGTGACTTAGGAGGAAGCCCTTTTTGCTGTGTGTTTCCAGGTTTAGATCTCTGTGAGAGGGATAATGGTCTTAATTCCCTCTCCGGTGATCTATGTGAAATCGTTTTTGGAATGTTATTAGGTTTCGGTGTGGTCTGGGATTGTAAAATATTACCAGGATAGCCTACTTCCTGTTGTAAAGCAGAGGCCCCATCAGAAGTTTCACTATCCTGTGTTGAAATTTTACTTTGCCACGCAAATACTGAACCTGACTTATAATCTCACACATCTCTATTATATTTTTTTCTCTTTTTATTCTCCTCCTTTTCCAGGAGTTTTTTGAGAGCTGTTGATCATTCCTTATATTCCTCACTATTAATGTGAGGAACCATTTTTTCTTTGATGTCTAAACGGGTGAGTTTGACTTTTTTACGCTGAACCAAAAATTCTAAAAATTTTACCTCAGCTTGATTAAAATATTGGAACCATTCTAGGAGTTTAAGTTCACCCTTTTGGGGGCTGACCTCCCATCTAAGGCTTTGTGGGACTATTGCCTTACCTATATATTGATCTAAGAATGCAATGTCCCACTGGGTGTGAATTTCTGATATCATAAGGTTTTTTAGACGCATAAACAGAATGTCCAATGACTTCAGTAGAACTGAGATGTTTAATACATTTATTCAGGAGCCATTCCTCCCCCAGAAGAGACCCTAAGTTCGAAATGTGTCAGGGTCTACATACAGTTCGATTATATAATGTAATGCTGTATAAATCACATGGCTGCCTTCCTGTATTATGGAATATGTACTGTATCTCTACTACCAGAATTTATATTTTAGTGATAACGTGTATATCAATATATATGTCGATAAAAGATTTTTACACAACTCTTTTACTTAGATTCCTATAATTTGCTGCATTAAAACCCCTTAGCTGAACTTCCCATTAGTAAAAGTCACTAAGCAACCCTATTACAGTTTTTCTCTATTGTTTTAGCTCATTTCTTGAAACAGAAATGACATTCTCAAAACTCTAAGATCATTTGGCAAAACAGTCTTACAGTTCAGCACAACACTATAACTCACGTGCAAAAGCTCATATCTCTCCCAAAACTGTTCACTCATGCTTCAAACCCAATTCTTTCCCATATAAAGAGTCAGTGCCCCCAAAATGGCAAAGATTTTTCTCAATTTTTCTCAATTGCTTTGGCTCATTTCTTGAAACAGACCAGACGTTCTCAACTTTCTTGGTGCTTTTTCCAAAATAACATGGATGGTTTGGCACAACACCATGGTTCACCTTCAAAAGCTCATATCTTTCCCAAAACAGTTGTTGCGTGTGTCCAAACTAAAAAAAAATCTCATTCAAATAGTCACTGCCCCCAAAATGCTTCGTCCCTTTGGCATTGTGTAAGCACTGCAGGTCAAAATGTTTAGATGTTTTGTCTCTATGGCAGAGGACCATTGAAATATTCCTCATGTCCAACTTTCAGTCTTACACCAGTCCTTCATTGACAATGGTTACTGTACAGTTTTGCCTAGCTAATTGAATACAATTGTGTATAAAACTGAAAAAAAAAGAAAAGATTTTAGGGTAAGAGTCGCCACCAAGGTTTGACATCACACATTGCACTCATACTGCCAAGGAAAAATAATTTACACTATTGTAACAATTATCATTCACACACAAAGTAACTTCCATACATCAGAGTAAAAAGAAAATGTATACAGCATAATATACGGAAATATAAATACACAAACAAAAAACAAGGACAATTACATTTAGCCTACAATGCTGTAAATGAAGCTGGAGTTTCACAACTACTGTAACATCTCTTCACTGGTCGCTGTCCTCACCCTCCCTCTCCTGGCCACCGTCCTCACCCTCCTGTCCATCCACATGCTGGTGTCTGTCTGGCCACAGATTTTCATCAACATCACAGCGTATATCATCCCTTGCGATGCAACGAGGGAAGAAATGGCGTGCATGGTCGCAACCATCCCCTACACTGATCTCCCGTAATAGCCTCACAGGCAGCATCCATTGCATAGAGCAGGGACCTCTGATCTTGAGCCCGATGCTCATACACTCTCCACCTCCAAGCAGAGAAAAACTCCTCAATAGGATTGAGGAAAGAAGAGTAAGGTGGTAGGAACACTATATCAATCCATGGTTGAACAGTGAACCAGGCCCTGATAAGCGAGCCATGGTGGAAATTCACATTGTCCCATACAATTATTAATTGTGGTAGGTGAGGCCCTATGAGACCTCTCTCATTTTCAGTGATTAAATCCAAATGAAGATGAGGAGCTTTTGTGTATTGTATGAACCAAGACTGGGGATGTGAGTGGCCACACTATTCCCAGAAATGGCAGCACACATAATTATATTGCCCCCTCGCTGGCCTGGGACATCCACCGAAGCCCAGTGGTCAATAAAATAAAGTTTTTGGCCCTTGGCCAGGTTGAAACCAGCCTCATCCACATACACAAGTATGCGAGAGGTCTCGTTTCCTTCCAATGCCATTATTCTCTACAATAGAGTAAAAAAAGAAAACATGAAATCAGTCATACAGAAGAGCCATACACTACAGTTACAGACAGTTACATAGGAATGTTCTATGCTCTACACAAGTTCAATATATTACTGGCCAGTATTCCAGTGGTTCCAAACCTGGGGTACATGTAGATTTTGGGTGTGTAGTGAAAATTGCGCTTTTCTAAATTAATGTTGCTAAATGGTTTGCATTTACCTCCTTAGGCCACTAGGTGGTGCAATTTCTTACAAAGGTAATACACTCCACTGTGCTCAAATTATAATAAATTACAAGAAAATATATACATCAACTGTGAAAAAAACCATGAAAAAAACCTTGAAAGGTGATACACTGAAAACCCTGTATCTCTATTTATACATGAGTTATCATCCCATAGATATATGTTTCAAAATTCTTAAACAGTTCATAAAGTGAATACTCCAATTATTCCCTCTTCTTATGTGATAGTTTTGCTTGTGCCGGTGTGTTCCTTTAAGGTGTGTGCAGGTTATCACCAAACCGTCACCATTCAGTGCTATCCCGTCACCTTCAGAAATGGTCACTCACCAGATATTAAATCAACCAGAGCCTGTGGTTCATTCGCCAGGATAACCAATCCTTTTTACTGTTGGGTACTTCAAATGTGGAATGCCATCACCTCCTGTGGAAGCTCACATACAAAGAATGGTGCTCCACATGGTGTAGTATGTTAAAATAATATTTATTATAAAATCAAAAAGATATTGCACTCACATTTGGTTGTGCCTATGTGCCGGCACTAAGCTTCTCCAGCAGTGTATGCATCAAAATGTGGGTAGGTAAACAAAGCCGTGTTCCTTATGGTCTCCCAACCGTCTTACAGCCTGTGTGGTTCAGCAGCCTCTACGTTTCGCAACCAAAGTTGCATCATCAGGAAGCTACATGTACCCTATGCAGAGGTACTACAGGAGGTATTTGACAGAAAGGGGAGGGGAAAAATTATCAACGACTAGACTTACTGAAATGTTACAGTAAGACCCACAGTATTAGATAGATTTACATGGGAGGCACTACTGTAAATGCAGCTCTTTGACACTTTTTCTTACTGTATTGTATGTTATATTCTGGTCTATAATTGTGGCCCGAATTTTCATCAGGGACAGCTTGGTGTCTTCGTGCTCCTCTGCCTCTTCCCCCTATTCCACCACCACACACCCTTACTCCTCCTCCTCCTCTTTTTCTTCCTCTTCCTCGAGCAGGCAGTTGCCATTTACTTAGCCAGGTGCCTCCATGTTCAGACATTGTACTGGTTTTGCATGGTCAAGTTCTATATATACATGTTTGGCAGCATTCAGAGTTATGGACAGCACCTGTCAGGTAACTAAACATAGCCAAACAGGAAGTGGGAGGAAATATATGCAAATTACTGTAAGGGAGTCCTTTCCCCTCTCCCTCAGGCTCTAAGAACTAGTGTCCCATGGGTGGGTAATATTTTATTTAGGGGTGCACGAGTTTAGTCCGGCCTTGGGCAGCACAAAACCTAAATATAACACTGATTCATGGTATTATGTTCCTGAATCATTTTGAATTCAAATTGAACAGACTGTTGTGCATGTGATGACTTAAACAATGAAATGACGCTGACACGTTTTGGAGAGAACAACCATTAGACTGAGAATTGACAATCAGTTTAGATCAACAAGATCTATTCATTTGGAAATTGTGCTAAATGTAGGCTATTAGTACTTAATCATTTGAAAGATGTACTGAGACATTGAGACATGTACTGAGACATTTGCAATTTAAAGAAATTAATGAGAAATTCAATTCAGTTGTAAACAATTGCCAAGTGGTTTGGAGATTTGTCCATGTTGTTTTGAGAATGTCATTTCTGTTTCAAGAAATTAGCCAAAACAATAGAGAAAAGCTGTATTGACTTGTCATAATGTATGGTATCTCTATCAAGCAATTGGGGATTCCTGCTCATGTAAGTGAATTAAATTGCGGATGGCCGACCAGTTTGACCAAATTGACCACAAGTGTCAGGTTGAAGGTAGTTCATAAAAACTAGCAAGGCTGTGATGCTGATATGTTCAATAGATAAACAGTTTGCGGAAACACACATTAACCAGCCAACATCATCTTTCAGACCTCATGCACACAGGGCGTTTTTACTGACGGTTTTAGGCCTGATTTTTTAAAAGGCTCTAAAATGTGAAACCAGTTTGGTCGCCTTAAAACATTTTTTGCTCATTGCATCTCTGTAACTGATGTATGGTGATAGAGAGTAGAAGCAATTGAACATAAAAAAGCCCTATTGCAGCTGCATTTTCCCCCGATTTAAAAATTACCGCCTTCTATCAAATAAACTCCTTCCCTTCTCTGCAAACGTGTTTGGTTTGCAATCTCTAAATTACAGCGAGCTGAATCAGATTTGCTGAGTAGAATAATGATACCTGTGAGACCAGCACTTATTTACAACACCATTTAAAAGAATATGCAGAATCTGGTCAGAGAGGTATAAATGAATATATTAGCTAGCGCGTTAAACTTACCACACAATATATTCAGCATGCTATACGGAATGTGACATCCGCACTCAGCTAATGGGCAGCGTTTGTAGAATTTTATCTCTTGGAATATTTACTGCAATGAAAGAGCAAATGGTTTTCTGCTGGTTTAAAGTGAATTATAAATTAAGTACAAACAAGAATCTGTTTGGAAGAGGGAGAAAAATGTGAACAGTTATCAAAGTCAGGATAATTAGAGTGATTACACTGCAGATAATTCATGTGGAACGCTATATGGATAACCTCATGTGCCCACGTGTAATAGATCATTGCAATTTGTATGGTATAATTTCATTATTTAACATTTCACATACACAGTCCTTATCTTTTTACTGGATTACACATGGAGATCATATAAACAAATGTGCTCTATTGTCTGATTAAACGTATAATTACAATCAATTATATATAATGCACGCTACAAGAGTAAAACAAGTAATATATAAAACAACACAGTAAAAGATCAATACGAGCAAAATCACTATGAAAATAGTAAGTATATTTGCATCAAGCTAGAAATAGTAAAGTAAACCAAGGAGATAAATATAATTAAAAAAAAGAACTGAATGAGTTTCATATCATTCATCTTTTTTTTCTAGAATTAATAACAAAAGTCTGAGCAAGCAAAGTCAAACTTCGCTTTGCTTATGCATTGAATATATCACTTCTTGGAAAATCTGAAGGTGTTCCCAAATTAGTGGGACAGAATCCCCCCCACCCTTAGTTCTGTGTCCTACTACATGCAGAGCCTCTGCAGGGTGCTTGCAGCATTGACTTACTTGTGGATGAATGTGCAATGCAAGGCTTATTAGATCCCCCACAGGCTCTGTATTGATGATGTCCTGAAATACAAACATGTTTCACCACCGAGATCAAAGTAGTTCGACAAAAACATTCCAGCACCCAACCCAGCTCTTCACTGGTTAAGTGATAAGCGCTGGACTGTGAACAGCAGGATGTGTATTCATTAAAAAAAAAAAAAATGCATAGTAAAAGTATTTGTTCAGTGCGAATAGGGCAAAAAAATAATATTATTATTATACAGGATTTTTAAAGCACCAACAGTTTGTGCAGCGCTTTACAATGTAAAGGGAGACAATACACCAACAGTACAATTCAAAGAGGGTTAAAGGAGCCCTGCTCTTGCGAGCTTACAATCTAAGAATATTAGGCTATTTCCTGTGCTGGTAAAAGTTTTTAATTGATTTCAACCTGAAAATACCAAATTTTTCCACTAGATCAGGGGTGGCCAACCAGTGGCCCGGGGGCCACATGTGGCCCGCGGAGCCCTCTGATGTGGCCCGCGGAGCCCCCTGATGTGGCCCGCGACCTCCTGCTCTGGACTGGCAAGCACAGATCGCAGGTTGCCGACCCGCCATACCACAGCATCAGTGTTGTGAATGAAGCAGGTGGTAGAGGAAGAACGCGGCTGCGGAGCAGAGCCCCATAAGCCGATGCGTCCTCTACAGCGTCGGCTTTTGCCACAAGCGGAGTGTATGGCAAAGTTCAGCTAAACCGCAGGATAAACACAGGTGCACTATGCTGCACTTGCGGTATTAGCAAACCGCAGCACATCAGTGTGAAAGCAGTCTTAGGCCCTTTTCACATGATCAGCCTGACCAAATGGGACCCTCAATTCAGCTCTATAGAGCAACAGATGTCCGTTTATGCCCACCTACCTTCAATCCGAAGAACAGAAGGGAATGCGTCCCCTTCCATCTGGACAGATCGGAGGGCCTATACAGTAGTTGTAACCTGTCATCCGCCCGCTCCTCTCATTGTGGCCCTACTTGGTTACCAAATGGTTGGGCACCCCTGCACTAGATGCTGCTAAGTATCACAGAAATTTCCATATTTTCTGTTCTAAATTAATGAAAGGCATTTAACCAACACAGGAAATGATCTAACAATAAAACATTTTGCCCAAGTTGCACAAAACAAATTTACATACATTTTCACTGGGAAATTGTTTTATAAATACATCCCTAAGGCCCCTTTTACATGTCAGAGTTTTGTAGCTTGAAACTTGAAGCTCCAAAATGCAAGAGGAGAAAAAAAACAATTATTCTGTATGGAGATTGATCACATGTCCACTTTGAGTTGCCTGAAGCTCCAAAAAAAATGTGTAGCTCAAATTGGGCAGTTTTGTGCGCTTTCATGCGTTTTGTCACACATTTTTGCGTGATTTTCTGCTCAAATACAAAAATTTCAAAAAAATTATAAAAATTTTAATAATATATGACTAAATGTAAAATAAATACACAAATAACTAAAAATCATCATAAATAAGTAATAAATATATAAAATAAATCAAAAAGATGTAATACTAAATAAATAATAATTAACTCCAACCTTTGACAAATATATTAAATCTATTATTCATATCAATGATAATAATTTAATAATAATAAACTCCCAAAACTGAGAAAAAAACATGAATAATAAAAATAATACTAGTATAAATAATAATAATTTTTTTTTGTAATATGGAGTTTTTTATTAAAGTGTTTGTCGACCCAAAAAAATTAGATCCTGGTCCCTCCATCATCTGCAGCTCTGCTCTCCTCTCTCCCCCTCCTTTTCTGCCTGTCAGCTCCATGTTCTGTGTCCCTGTCCCTGCCCCCCTTCCACCACCACTATTAGTAAGAATAAAAAATTATAAAAATGGTCACTGCCAGCCCATTATAGATAGACATACCACTGTATAAATCTTTTTTAACCCCTTCAATACCGGGCCATTGTCATATGACGTCCACAAAGTGGATCTTACATCCAGAATGGACGTCATCTCTTCTGCCGGCGATTCTGCACAACATAAGAATGATCATAGCGGCGGTTCCGCCGCTTGATCGTTCTTATAGGCAGCGGGAGGGGACATCCCCCCTCCCGCCGCCATCCGGTGCTTCTCCAGGCTCTCCCGTGCCATCGGGGGCCCGGAGAATGAATCGTCCGGCGCTAGCTGGAACTATAGTGATGATGGTCACCAGTCATCTCTATGACCGTCGGAGGACCCGGGCGCGATGTGATGACATCACGTCTGGGTCCCGTAAGTAAACAAAGCCGCGATTGCGACTACTAAGCAACAGTATTAATGAGATCGGTGAATTTTTTTCACCGATCTCATTGTTTCCAGCCTGGAGGAGAGATGTGATCCCGCATCTCTCCATAAAGAGGGCCTGTCACACACATTCCTTTTACAAGGGATGTTTACATTCCTTGTAATAGGAATAAAAGTGATAAAAAATAAATAAAAAAAAGTGTAAAAAAATAAATAAATATGTAAAAAAAATTAATAATAATAATAATAAAAAATAATTAAAACGCCCCTGTCCCCGGGAAGCTCGCGCCCAGAAGCGAACGCACACGCAAGTCCCGCCGACATATGTAAACGCTGTTTAAACCACATATGTGAGGTATCGCCGCATAGCACTAGATCTCCTCTGTAAATCTAAACTGGTAACCTGTAAAAAATGTCAAAGCGTTGCCTATGCAGATTTTTAAGTACCGAAGTTTGGCGCCATTCCATGAGCGTGCGCAATTTTAAATCGTGACATGTTAGGTATCTATTTACTGGGTGTAACATAATCTTTCATATTTTACACAAAAAAAAAATAACTTTACTGTTTTGTGTAATTCATGAAACAATTATTTTCCCCAAAAAAGGCGTTTGAAAAATGATTGCGCAAATACCGTGCAAGATAAAACTTTGCAATTACCGTCGTTTTATTCTCTAGGGTGTCTGCTAAAAAAAACCATATATAATGTTTGGAGGTACTGCGTAATTTTCTAGCAAAAAAAATATGATTTGTACATGTAGGAGAGAAGTGCCAGAATAGTCCCGGTATGGAGGTGTGTATAAAAGCCCTGTATTGAAGTGGTTAAAAATGAGGCATGTAAATATCTTTTTAGAATGATCTTCAGGCTGGGCATATGACTTTTGGACAGTTTTCAGGGCTGCTGCAGGAGGGCTGAGCGGCCATGTGACTTTCCTGGCTAGTATCAGAGGGAGACCCCAGCCCCTTCTGCATGTCATGTAGTCATTTATCGGAAATGTAAAATGGCCGCGAGTCACGTAAAAGGCCTGAAGATCGCTCTAAAAAGGTATTTAAATGCTTAAGTTTTAAAAGCACTTTCACACTGAGGCACTGGAACGTCAGCAGTAAAGTGCCACTATTTTTAGCGCCACTTTATCGTAGTTTTAGCAGCGCTTTTATCCCCTGCTAGTGGACGAGAAAGGGTTAAAAGCTTTGTCGGCACTGCCTATTGATTCCAATGAACAGGGCGCTTCAAAGAAGGACTTTTTTTAGCTTCCTGTCAGCGCACCACTCCAGTGTGAAAGCACTCGGGCTTTCACACTGGAGTGACAGGAGAGGCGCTTTACAGGCACTATTACATTATAGCGTCTGTAAAGTGCCTCAGTGTGAAAGTAGGCTGATTTGCCACAAGATCACTTTTATCAGGGGCACTTTTACTGCCCTCCTCCAGCAGTGCTCCGGTCAAAGTTTGTCGCCATTCCACGAGCGGGTGCAATTTTGAAAGGTGACATGTTGGGTGTGTGGCAGAGCATCCCAGAGAGAGCCTGGGAAAGTCCTTTTCGGGGTTTATACCTTTCCCAGGCTCCTCTCTTATACATTCAGAGAGCTCTGATCCAGGATCCACTACGGGTGTTGGCCCTCTCCCCCAGGTCAATTTAAGCACACCTGAGCAGACAGCCATTGCTCTCTGTTCTGGGAAACACAGTTGCTACTGATCTGTGAGAGAGCAAGGAGGTTGGTGAAAACTCTTAAGCCTTTGTGGGGAAGCTGACAAGCTGTAGGCTTTCTCAGCCTGATAGTGAGGGCTTGTCATATTGTATAGTTAGTGCCAAGACACGGCTAGGCTTTTGTTTATTTACTTTTGTTCTGTTTGCCCACTATACAGCACCTGTAAATAAGACTTTGTGTATAGCACCAATAAACACCCCACTGTTTGTCACTTATATTGTGGACTTGGTATTTGTGCCTGCTCATCCCAGGGAGCTTTTGCACCCGCTACCTATTCCCCAGCTTACATATGGTGGAGGCTGCGATCAGCAGTAGTAAGTTACTATTTTAAAAGGCCAGTACCTAAAGTGGCAACATGGAGGAAATCCTCAAACAAATGATGTTATCCAATGCTGCACAACAGCAAACTAACACTGCACTGCAGCAAGCCAATGCTATCGCAAACCAAAGTGCTGTACAAACAGATTGTAGAGGCAGATTAGTGCTGTACAGGAGCAATCGCAGAGGTTGTTTGAACAGCTGCAGAAGCAGATAGGAAAACCCTGACTAAGGTTGCAGAGACGCTAGCACAGTGGGCACCTGAGGTAATCAAGGATATGGGAGACAAGCCTCCAGCCATCCATGTGGATCGCTTTATGTCTAAAATGACTACGGATGATGATCCAGAGGCCTTCCTGCTAACGTTTAAACGGACCACTGAGAGGGAAGGTTGGCCTAAAACCAAGTGGGCAGGACTGATTGCCCCCTTACTTTCTGGTGAATCGCAGAAGGCCTACTATGATCTGGAGTCAGCAGAAGCGGGAGACTATGAAAAGGTCAAGCAGGAAATTCTGGCACGACTCGGCGTCACCTTGGACGTTCGAGCCCAACGGGTCCACAGCTGGTTCTTCCAAATCGAGAGGCCCCCAAGTTCGCAGATGTTCGACCTAATCCACCTGGTGCGAAAATGGCTACAGCCGGAGTCCCTGTCTGCGCCACAAATAGTGGAGCGTGTGGTCATGGACCTATTCCTGAGGTCACTGCCAATTCCCCTGCAGAAATGGGTAAATCAAGGGGACCCCAAGTCGGCAGATAACCTGGTAGAACTCGTTGAATGGTACTTTGCTGCAGAGAACCTGGTTACCACCCCAACAGCCGCACAGACTTTCCACCCAAAGCCACAGTCTCCCCAGGCAACCGGTAAGGCCTCGTACACACGAGGCAATAGATTTGTTCAAAACGGTCTGTCCGACCGATTTGAACAAATCTGTCTGTTTGGATTTTGGTTTGCTCGCGTGTACACACGAGCAAACCAAAATCCCCGCCAACAGACGGCGCGCTGACGTGGCGGTGACGTTGACGCCGCCACGTCACCGCACCAGGAAGTAAAACACTTCCGCGCATGCGCCAAATCCATTCGGCGGCGGTGCGAGACGACATGTCTGCTGGTAAGTGTACTAACCAGCAGACATGTCGGGCGGATAGGTTCCCACCCGATAGATTTCAAAGCATGCTTTGAAATCTGTCGGGTGGCCAAATCCGTCGGCTCGCCCGTACACACGATCGAATCTGTCTGCTGGGACGGTCTAGCAGACCATTTCCAGCAGACAGATTTGATCGTGTGTACGAGGCCTAAGACTGTTCCAGGGGAAGTGGGTGGTAAGCATGGCAAGGAAATAGGGGGGAGGATTTTTGGTGCCAGGACTGAAGTTTGGCATCCCAAGCAAGGGAAACCACTGCCTGTCAGCAAACCAACTTGGGGAAACATCAGGTGTTTTCATTGCCAAGAGCTGGGACATGTTGCAGCAAATTGTCCATTGACTGATGAACCAATGCAGTGTGATCTGTCTATTAGAAGGCAGTCTATGTTTGCTGCTGTTTCATGCGCTGCAGCGCCAAATGTGGGGAAACACATGTGTCACATGACTGTTAATAATAAGCCTATTACGGCCTTACTGGACTCAGGAAGTCTGGTTACTTTGGTTACAGCTGAGATAGTTGAAACTGTGAATTTTCATGCAAAATAAGTTGCTGTGATCTGTGTACATGGGGATACCCGGGAGTATCCTATAGCCACAGTTCAGTTTAAAACTTGCTTCGGTACGGTGTCCCATGCGATCGGACTTGTGCCCCACTTGGTGCATGAGGCCATCATTGGTAGGGACTTCCCTAAGTTTTGGGAACTGTGGGATCGTCCCGACCCGGTCGCAGTACCTGACTCATTCGCAGAGCCAGAGCTCCTGGCTACTTTTGATATTGTGGGTTCAGGGGACTCATCTCAGGGCTCTCCGAGTTTTCCTTTCTCGGTTATGGCAGGAGAGCTGGAGGAGCCTGAGGAAGTCCCCACAACCAGCAGAGCCGGACAGCCGTCTGCCGACTCGGAGCCTATGTTGGAGTTTACTGACCTTAATGTGCACAAGGAAAATGTTGGTACTGAGCAGAGAAAAGACCCTACCCTTGCCAGGGCCTGGGAAATGTAATGGTGATTAATGATGTACCTGTCGAACCAGGGGATAGGCCCAGTTTTTCTTATTTCTGCAGCAATGATGATTTACTGTATCGTGTATGTAAAAAGAATGATGACGTTATTGAACAGTTGGTGGTCCCTAAGCCTTACAGAAGGGTGGTGTTGGAACTTGCCCATGGGCACTTGCTAGGAGGCCATTTAGGGGTTGAGAAAACCACTGAAATAGTGTTGCGCAGGTTTTACTAGCCTGAGATACAGAAAAATATTGAGAATTATTGTCAATCCTGTCCTGTGTGTCAGATGTCACCCCCCCAGCCCCACTTCCAAAGTCCTCTAGTGCCCTTGCCCATTATTGAAGTGCCCTTTGAGAGAATTGCCATGGACCTTGTGGGTCTGCTCCCCAAATCTGGCCGTGGTCATCAGCATATCCTTGTGATTATGGATTACGCTACCCGCTACCCTGAGGCCGTTCCCTTACGTGCCGCGTCTGCCAAAAATATTGCCAAAGAGCTGTTTATGGTGTTCAGTCGGGTTGGCATGCCTATAGAAATCCTTACAGACCAGGGTGCCCCATTTATGTTACGGATAACTAGGGAGCTGTGCAAGTTAATTAAGGTGACGCAGTTGCGATCCTCTGGTTATCATTCTCAAACGGATGGCTTGGTGGAATGCTTCAATAAGACATTAAAGAGTATGTTAAAGAAGGTGGTTGACCAGGATGGGAAAAACTGGGACTTCCTGATACCATACTTGATGTTTGCCATCAGGGAGGTTCCCCAGTCCTCTACGAGGTACTCTCCATTTGAGCTGCTTTATGGGAGACACCCTCGAGGACTCTTAGACATAGCCAAGGAAACTTGGGAGGGGGAACAGACACCCCACAAAAGTGTCATTGAGCATATCGCTCAAATGCAGGAGAGGATTGCAGCAGTAATGCCGGTGGTGAAAGAACATTTACTACAGGCTCAAGCAGGCCAACAGAGAATATACAACAGGGGGGCCCAACTCCGTGTTTTCTCACCTGGTGACCGGGTCCTCGTTTTAGTTCCCACTGTTGAAAGCAAGTTCCTGGCTAAGTGGCAGGGGCCCTTTGAAGTAATTGAAAGAGTTGGGGGAAGTCAATTACAAGGTGTATCAACCAGGTAAAAGGAAGCCTGAACAGATTTACCACGTAAACCTGTTAAAGCCCTGGAAGGATAGACTGGCGTTAACTGTGGGGTCCCTCCCGGTAACGCCTAAGGGTACTGAATCCCCTCTGATCCCTGAGGTCACGATTCCAGACACCCTGTCATATTCCCAAAAACAGGAAGCTAGAGAGTTCCTAATAAGGAATAGAGAGAAATTTTCAGAGTTGCCTGGCACGACTTCGGCGGTTCAGCATAATATTGTTACTGAACCTGGGGTCCGTGTCAAGCTCAAACCGTACCGAATTCCTGAAGCCAGGAGAAACGACATCAGTGATGAAGTTAAAAGAATGTTGAAGCTAGATGTCATTGAGGAATCCAATAGTGACTGGTCTAGCCCCATTGTATTAGTCCCAAAACCAGATGGCACTTGGAGGTTTTGTAACTACTTCAGAAAGCTTAATGCGGTGACAAAGTTTGACACATACCCAATGCCCAGGGTAGATGAACTTATAGACCGACTTGGCAAGGCCCGTTATCTGACCACTTTGGACTTGACCAAAGGGTATTGGCAAATACCCCTGACTAATAGTGTCAAAGAAAAGACTGCGTTTGTGACCCCAGAGGGATCATTTCAGTATAGAAAAAAATGTTGTTTGGCTTGAAAAATGCCCCTGCAACATTTCAGAGGGCCATGAACAGGACCCTAAGACCTCACCGACAGTATGCTGCAGCCTATCTGGATGACATAGTGGTGCATAGCACTGACTGGGAGTCTCACTTGCCCTGTGTCCAAGCTGTCCTTGATTCCCTCTTCAAGGAAGGTTTCACGGCGAATTCAAAAAAATGTGCCATTGGTTTGGAGGAAGCCAAGTATTTGCGCTACACTATTGGCCGTGGAGTTATTAAACCCCAGGTGAATAAAATAGAAGCCATCCAGGAGTGGCCACGTCCTGCAAACAAGAAGCAGGTCAGGGCCTTTCTTGGCATTGCGGGGTATTATAGAAGGTTTATTCCAAATTTTGCAACTATAGCTGCCCCACTGACAGACCTGACATAAAGGGAAAGACTCCATAATGATAAAATGGTCCCAAGTAGCAGAAGAATCTTTCCGAATCCTGAAGAAGGCTCTTTGTGCACAGCCAGTGCTATACTCCCCCGATTTCTCCAAAGACTTTTTGGTTCAGACGCAGGGCTGGACTGGGACAGAAATTTGGCCCTGGACTTAATCCAGACTGGCCCACTTTGACATGTCTCTCTCATCGCAGCCGGACAACTCCCGCACCTCCCCCCCCCCCCGGCCATCCACAGAGCCTCTCCCCCTTCACTAGCCACTAGCTGTTCTACTTTATTAGAGTAGAAGGGCTGGTACTGGTACTCTTATAGGCAGTGCCAGTGGGTAAACTAGACATTATTTCACCCAGGGCAAAGAATCAGTTTGGTGCCCCCTTATGGGACAAGATTAGGCAGAAGTGAGAAACTCCCAGGCCATAGCTGTTGAGTCAGCGGTCTGTCCCCTCCCCCCATGCTCCTCTGTCGTCCCCCCTGCTCCTCCCCCTGCTTATTTTCTTCCCCCCAGGTGAGCGCTGCGGGGAGGGAGAGAGAGAGGAGCAGAGGGGGCGGCAGTCCGCTGTCACTAAAGCCGGCCCACTGAGCCATCGGCCCACCGGGAAACTCCCTGTAGTCCCAATGGCCAGTCCATCCCTGTTCAGATGGATGCCTCTGATGTAGGTATCGGGGCAGTTTTGTCACAGGTACACAACGGGGAAGAAAACCCTGTCGTGTACCTAAGCAGAAAGCTCAATGATCATGCGAAAAAGTATGCAGTCATTGAAAAAGAATGCTTAGCAATAAAGTGGGCTGTGGATGCGCTAAGATACTATTTGTTAGGGCGCCAGTTTGAGTTAATAACTGACCATGCTCCCCTGAAATAGATGGCCCAAAAGAAAGAGACTAATAGGCGGGTGAACCGTTGGTTTTTGGCTCTACAGGATTACTCCTTTAACGTGAAACACAGGCCAGGTGTAGGGGAATGTAGATGCCCTGTCCCGTGTTTACTCCTGTTGGGCCACAGGTGTTCCAACCCTGGGGTTGAAACAAGGAGGGACGGTGTGTGGCAGACAGTCCCAGAGAGAGCCTGGGAAAGTCCTGTTCGGGGGTTTATACCTCTCCCAGGCTCCTCTCTTATACGTTCAGGGAGCTCTGATCCAGGATCCACTACGGGTGTTGGCCCTCTCCCCCAGGTCAATTTAAGCACACCTGAGCAGACAGCCATTGCTCTCTGTCCTGGGAAACACAGTTGCTACTGATCTGTGAGAGAGCAAGGAGGTTGGTGAAAACTCTTAAGCCTTTGTGGGGAAGCTGACAAGCTGTAGGCTTGCTCAGCCTGATAGTGAGGGCTTGTCATATTGTATAGTTAGTGCCGAGACACGGGTAGGCTTTTGTTTAATTACTTTTGTTCTGTTTGCCCACTGTACAGCACCTGTAAATAAGACTTTGTGTATAGCACCAATAAACACCCCACTGTTTGTCACTTATATTGTGGACTTGGTATCTGTGCCTGCTCATCCCAGGGAGCTTTTGCACCCGCTACTTATTCCCCAGCTTACAGGTGTCAATTTACTCGGCGTAACATTTTCTTTCACAATATACAAAAAATGGGCTAACTTTACTGTTCTCTTATTTTTTTATTCAAAAAGGTATATTTTCCCCCAAAAAATGTGCGCTTGTGAGACCGCTGAGCAAATACGGTGTGACATAAAGTATTGCAACGACCACCATTTTAGTCTCTAGGGTCTCTGAAAAAATATATATAATGTTTGGGGGTTCTAAGTAATTTTCTAGCAAAAAAAAAAGAAAAGATTTTAAGAGGTTCGTTCCTTAAATGGTTAAGTGTATTGCTTTGCTGTGGTATCATTATTGTAATTGGCACCCCAGCACACCTTAAAACCACATGTGCACTACAACATACGTTTCTGGGGTACATTCACATTGCAGACTTAAACCCGATTTCTGAATCAGAAATTGCATTGTGCACTTCAATGTGTACGATGCACTCTTAGCTAGCTGCACATGTTGGCAGTCAAATGATGCATCTTTTGTGCCTTCTGTTCCAAAAAAGTGCACTAAGGAAAGCGTGTATAAACATTTTGCTTAACCACTTCCCAACCAGTGCACGCATTTTTACGTGTGCAGAATGGCACAGACAGGCAAATGGGCGTACAGGTACATCCCTTTAAATCACTCAATCACTCAAAGCTTCAGGACATTGATGGGTAGTCATGCATCTTCTGGAGTCCAGCGACCCTGAGCCTAGTTTGATTCCAGGTCTTCTCCCCAGCCCAACTGTCCAGCAAAAGGGAAGAAAGGACTTTCTGGCCCTTACGGACAGAGACCGTAGCCACTATAGGAGACAAGCCCTCGTTGACCAGTCTAGGTAGATCTGGTTGTCCAGAGAAGCAGACGACCAGCAGCACGTCTAATAGCACTGAGGGAACCACACCCTCTAAGATGGGGTCCAGAGGCGTAATGTGCTCATGAGATTCCACAGGGATCGCCCAGTCCGGTAGGGACCACACAAGGAGAAAGGGACCTGACAGAGAAGAGGCAGAGGGACACTGACAGATCTGCCTACAGAGAAGATGCCCAGGGGAGGACCAAAGAAAGCTGTGTGCCCCCCATGTTCTGCTGCTGAGTCCCGGTCTATGCCAATGTTGGCTTCCATAGTAAGAATAAAGGGAAGGAAAAACCGTGCTGTTGGTATAGAATAAATAAAGAATATATTATAGCTGCCTGCACAACAGAAAAGTGGAAGTAATAAAGTGCGGCGCTCAAAATTATACTTTTGATGTGCTGAAAAGATATGGGATTAATAAATAAATGAATGAAAACATAATTTCAGTGTGAACTGAACCAATGAATTGGTTAGAATACACAATAAAGTATAAATAATGTCCAAAAATGATAGTGTAAACACAATAAAAAACAACACAAAATGGTGCTATTAAACACATGGACAGGAATCCAAATATTTAGTGTAAGTATGTACTCAAAGTGAATATTGTGAATCTATAATAAATAAAAAAAATACATGAAATAAACACCATAGATGGCAATGAACCAAATGTGCTAGTGAACAAGTGAATATAAAGTCCAAATATTCCACTGTGATGAAAGTGACTGTATTTAGTTGCCTGTAGGTAATCCATCACCATGAAGATTAATGCCGCATACACACGGTCGTTTATTGGGATGAAAAAAACCATAGTTTTTTAAAACGTCATTTAAATTGATCGTGTGTGGGCAAAACTTTTGTTTTTTGTCTTAAAAAAAACGAGCAAAAAAAAATTCCAACATGCTTGAATTTTTTGTGTCGGGCAAAACGATGTTGAAAACTACGTTTTTAAAGCCGCGCATGCTCAGAGGCAAGTTATGAGACGGAGCTTCAATGGAACAGAGTGCCATCGAACGTGTTTTACGTCACCACGCTTTGCTAGAGCATTTTGGAAAAACGATGGTGTGTATGCAACATCGTTTTGGAAAATGAAGTTTGAAAAACGTCGTTTTGTTTCATCACTTGAAACGTCGTCTTTTTTCATCACAAAAAATGATCGTGTGTACACGGCATAAAGGCTTACCAGACGAGTTGGACCCAGCAAGGCGTATGCCTGATGAGTCGAGTGGGCTTGTTGGTGTAACATACCCAGGGAGAAGTAAACAAGTACAGCTTCCAATAGAACCAGGCCAAGGTATTTCACAGTATTGACATCAATGAGTATCCACGGATAAGGCAACGGTACTTCATATACAAGTCCTCCCAATGTATCATATGGTGAAAGGAGAGAAATTGGGCCACATAGTATAATTCCGTTTCAAAATGAGAACATTTATTGTATAAAATATAAAATGGTCACTCACATTTGAGAAGACATGTAAAAGCAAATAAGATCAAAATAATGCAGTGGCATCAGCAAAGCCCTTGCTGACGCGTTTCTACTAATAAGGCATCTTCTGGGGTGCATTCATATTCACTTGTTCACTAGCACATTTGGTTCATTGCCATCTATGGTGTTTTTTTCATGTATTGTTTTTTTTTATTTATTATAGATTCACAATATTCACTTGTGTACATACCTACACTGAATAGTGTTTAATAGCACCATTTTGTTTGACTTCCATAGTAAGTCTATGGTAATGGTCACCCGCACAATAGTGGTCCTGCGTGCCTTCAATAAAATGGTCTCCAGAATCACTGGCAAAAACGCTGCAACAGCTTCAAAAACATGGTCACTGGCCATTCAGAGCTACATGGCACCAACAAACAGGGGACCACAGCCTGCCCAAGGGGAAAAGTGCCCCCAGCAGACAAAAGAGGGGAGCAGCCAGAGAGGAAAGACGGGAAGGATATCAGCAGGCAAGGAGAGAGGACCTTGCAGAGCTGACCAGCCATGGGAGAACCTGCGCCATACACCAAGTTTTTTTCTGCCTAGTGTCCTACTCCTGTAGATAGTAATATAAAACCCTATTTGGTCAAGATACAGTGAGCTTTTGAAAAATTATTCATACCCCTTGAAATTTTCCATATTTTGTCATATTACAACCAAAATCAAAAATATATTTTATTGGGTTTTTGTGTGATAGACCAACACAAAATGCCACATAATTGTGAAGTGGAAGGAAAATTATATATTATTTTTAAAATTGTTCACAAATAAATATCTGAAAAGTGTGGTGTGCATTTGTATTTAGTCAATACTTTGTAGAACCACCTTTAGCTGCAAGTCTTGTTGGGGATGTCTCTACCAGTTTTGCACATGTAGAGAGTGAAATTTGCCCATTCCTCTTTGCAAAATAGCTCTGTCAGATTGGATGGAGAGCATCTGTGAACAGCAATTTTCAAATCTTGTCACAGATTATCAATTAATTTAGGTCTGGACTTTGAATTGGCCATTCTAACACATGAATACGCTTTGGTCTAAACCATTACATTTTATATCTGGCTGTATGTTTAGGTTCATTGTCCTTCTGAAAGGTAAATCCCCACCCCTGTTTAAAGTCTTTTGCACTCTAAGGCCCCGTACACACGGCCGAGGTTCTCGCTGAAAATCAGCGAGAACCTCGCTGGAATGCACATTCCAGCGAGGACCTCGGCCGTGTGTACGGTCTCAGCGAGCTTCCCGTCGGGAAGCTCGTTGAGCCGAAAAAGAGAGCACGCTCTCTATTTTCTCGACGGCCCGCCTGGAAGAATGGCTGGTTGCCATTCCCGACGGGCGGGTCGCCGAATTCGACGGCCGGGAGAGAACCTCGACGGGCGGAACGATGTGTTCTGCCCGTCGAGGTTCTGGGTCGTGTGTACGCGGCCTCAGAGGGTTTCTTATAAGATTGCCCTGTATTTGGCTCTATCCATCTTCCCATCAACTCTGACCAGCTTTCCTGTCCATGCTGAAAAAAAAGCATCCCTACAACATGATGCTGCCACCACCATGTTTCACAGTGGGAATGGTGTGTTCAGGGTGATGTGCAGTGTTAGTTTTCCACCACACCTAGGGTTTTGCTTCTAGACCAAAAAGTCAAATTTTGGTCTCATCTGACCAGAGCACCTACTTCCATGTTTGCTATGTCCCCCACATGGCTTCTCGCAAACTGCAAATGGGACTTCTTATGGTTTTCTTTGCCACTCTTTCATAAAGGCCAGATTTGTGGAGTGCACAATGTTGCCTTAGAAGTTTATGTGGAATCTCCATTAATAGCTGTAAAATACTGTAATTATGAATATATTTCATTTAGATTTGTATCAATTCAGGTGCGTTAGATAGCTTCACAGAAGTCTCTGTTAGAAGATTCGGTGCCTAAGCTTGTGTATCTAAACAATGGGACCCAAACCTCATTGTTCTACAAATATCCACTTCAAAGGATCCCTCATTTACATATGCAATGAAGGTGGCAAGCCCACCATTAATACTTAATTTCCCTGATGGTCATGTACCTACAAATTAAATCTTCCCCTCAACATTGTCGATGTCAAGAATTTGCATTAAAGGGGGCTGACTTATGCAATGTATAGGGATTGGGGATTTAGCCAATCCTTAACCAGGATTAGGGAGGCCCACCAATCAGAGCCATGCCATGCCAACCAATGAGGCACCAGTCTGTAATGCTATACACAGACTAGATAGGAGGGGGAAAAGCTCACTCTATGGTAGAGTAGCCACCAAAATGGAACCTTTGTGGGAATGGTAACTATGGGAAATATCTGCCTTGTATTTGTAACTAAATATGTTTGTCTTATGTCTTTTCTGTCCTACTGTTTGTAGATGAATGTTTTAAGGAATATACTCCGTATTCCTTCATTTAATCCATGATTTGTAGCATTTGCCTGTACAAATAGATAGATTGCTGTGTATTAGTTCAGACCCGCTTACTACTTACCAATACGCCTGCACCTGTTGGCACAGGACAGTCTGACAGAGCAGACGGAGGGCCCAAGCCAGTGGGCTGTAGCAGCCAGGAAGCTGTAAGAGAGTGTCACCAGAGGTACAGAGTGGGTACCAAACAGAGACACCATTACAGAGTCAAGAGGACCGAGGTCAACGCCTGACCAGCAGTGCTGACCTGAGAGCCAGGTGGCTTGGTGTTTTCCATTTATTTCATTATTGCTTTGAAGTTGAAACCCCTGCGTGGGAATCCTGGATGGACTGTTTTGTTCTTTTACTCTAATAAAAGTGGGACAACGATCCCTAAAATTGAATTTCTAGAGTGGATTGTTCTCGCTAGTTGGTGCTACACTTGAGCTAAACAACCGCCAAATACCACAATCTATATTGTATATAACCGTGGACAGGGGGTTTAGTCAGCCCTAATAAGAGGGCTTAGTCTTTGAAATGCGTCAGCTGTGCCGCTGCAAATGGACAAGTTTCCTGATATGGTACTGGTACATTAACCCACAACAAGAGGAAAATCAATGCTGACCTATAAAAAAAAACAACAATAATAATAAAAGTGTAGCTAAAAATGGTAATCAATAAACATATATTGCTGAAAGTTCATATAGCATCTGTGACTGATTGAAGGGAATTAAAAAAAAAAAGTCAACACATCAACAGTGCAAAAATACAATGTGCTTTCCCTCCACCAGTCTCACAGGCTGCTCAACTCACATCTGAAAATAATAGAGAAGGCTGGCATGGTGCTGGTAATCACTTTCCTCCTTCAAATCGCTTATTCCCATAGGACAAAAACCCAGATCATCCCACCAGATATGATGGGTATGCAAAAGAAGGAAGGCAGAATCTAGTGCTCTCCATTTAAAATGTTAAGGTATAAAACTTACAAAGATGGCACTGTAAGCCATGGTAGCTGAAAACACATTTCAGACACAATAGGTCACAAGATGGCCATGATGTAATGTTAATATGCAGGTTCCGTCTCCTAGAAGAACATAATACAAACTGTGAAGCATGGTGGTAGAAATGGTATGGTTTAGGGTTGCTTTGCTTCCTTAGGGACTGGCCTAGTCAAAGCCTAGATTTGATTTCCATTGAAATGTTGTGAGGGAATCTAAAATGTGCAGTTCATTCAGCAAAACCCACAACCATGTTACAACTGAAGACATTTTGCATGGAGGAGTGGTCAGAGTGATGTTAGGGACTAGTGAGAACTTATGCAAAACATCTACATGAAGTCATTCCTGCTGAAGATAGCAATATACCAGCTTTTAAAGTAAATAGTGTACTTGTATTTTCCACAATACAGTAATACCTCTATTGATTGTTTGTTTGTTGAAAATTCAAGTTAGACTTTCCAATAACTTGTTTTCCAGAAGTCTTTCAGGACAGCTCCTTTGATAGATAGTGACTCCACCCTCACCCACAGGAAACATCTTCTACTTCCTCCAGATCTTTAAAGGGAGGCACCTCCCTAACACACCTCAGTTGTCTCAGAGAACCTCCGGCCCCAGCTGGAACATATAAACACATACGTTAGTCACAGCATGGTACATTAGACCAATAGGGCGGGTCGTTGCTCTCCTAAAAGACTTCTGGAAAACAAGTTACCGGTAAGTCTAACTTGAATTTTCCCAAGGTGTCTTTCAGGACAGCACCTTTGGAGACTTTAGGGTGGGGCAACAGCCTGTAGGACTCTTCTGCCAAATGCTGGTCATTGTGGGATGTGAGGTCCAAACTGTATTGCCGCACCAAGTTGCGGAAGCTTAACCATCTTGCTGCTTTGCCGATTTGCTAAAGCCCCATACACACCATCAGATTATCTGAAGAATTTTGTCTTCAGATTTACCAAAACCCTGTAGTATAAGGGCCTGCCTGATTGCATACAAATTGAAACTCTTAAGGTTTGAACTCATATTATATGGTTTTGGTAAATCTGAAGACAAAAATCTTCAGATAATCTGATGGTGTGTATGGGGCTTTAGGGGTGGCATCAGCTCTCTCTGCCCATGTGGCTGCAAGTGCTGTTGTTGACTGAGCACCGATTCCCACTGGTGGCACCACGTCCGTGTGAGAGAAGGCTTCTCGAATGGATAATTTCAACCATCTAGCCAAGGTCCTTTTAAAGCTTGGCAACCAAAAAAAAAATAGAACGCGTCTGAGGTTCTTTGTTATTTTAAGATAGCATAACAAAGCCTCTTTCTTTTTTTTTTTACATATGAAAAAACATCTTTCTCCCCTAAGGGATTTGCACAGAAAGTAGGCAGCACAATATCCTGGAACGATTAACTGCTGCCCTAGGAAAATTTTGAATCTGTTCTTAGAACAATTCAATCCAAGAATAAAGATAGAGAAGGTTCCCTTATAGACAGAGTATGGAATACCCTGATCCTGCATGCTGAAGTTATAGCGACCAGGAATAAGCTGTAAGGCAAGATCTCTAAGGGATGCGTCTTATAAAAGTTTCATATGGCTTTCCTGCCATAGATCCTAATACTCGCAAAAGATTTTGTTACGAGAACCCCTGATTTGAGCGGTTCTAGGCCCTTGAAAGGGCTTTGAAAAGACCGAGCTACTAGTGGTCCTCTAGAAACACTATCGAAGCCGATACTTGTACTTTTAACGTACTGACCGCCAGACCTTTATCTGCTCCCTCCTGAAAGAATTCTAAAATGGACCCAAGCTCGATAGGGTCTTGGTTAGATGAGTTACACCAGGCCGTATACATTTTTCACACCTTTGTGCATAAAGTCCTCGTCACTTTCTACCTGCTTTCCAGTAGAGTAGAAACTAAACGGTCCGAGAACCCTTTCTTCTTTAGGAGTTGCCTTTCAGATACCAGGCTGCAAGGGAGAGACTGGACCCATCTGGATGGCATACGGGGCCCTGCACTGACAGATCCTGTTTGAGAGGTAGATGCCAACATGGCCTGGCCGCCACTCTTAGGACCGTCGAGAACCAAGCTCTCTTGGGCCAGTACGGGGCGATCAAGATGACCGGTACCTTTTCCCTCTGAATCCTCCTTAGCACTAGGGGGTATTAACTGGAATGGGGGGAACGCGAGGCACAGGTGAAACCACCAAGGATGGGTCAGAGCGTCAATTCCTACGGACCCGTCCAATCTGTTTTTGGAAAAGAATTGCAAAAACCTGAGAGTTTTCCCCTTGAGGCAAACAGGTCAACCTCTGGATGACCCCACTTGTTGAAAACTTTCACAACAGATCTCCGGGTTCAGAGACCACTCTGCTTCCCAAACCTGATGTCAGCTCAGGTAATGCGCCACCCTGTTCAGGGACTTTAAGAGTATCGCTTATAGGGACCGCAAGTTCTTTCCCACTCAGAGAAGAGTTTTTAGCCACAAGAATCTGCAGAGGTCTGCTTCTTGCGCCCCCTTGTCTGTTTAGGTATACCACTGCTGTGGCATAGTCCGTTGTCACCTGAACATGGTGATTTAGCAGACCCGGAGCAACTCTGTTAAAGCCAATGCAATCGCCTTTAGCGCTCTCCAGTCTGAGGATCGCTTTGTCTCTTCTTTCATTCAAGACCCTGGGTGAAATTCTTGAGCTCCCCATCACCCCCTGGCGTCAGACCCTTTGAAGGCTCCCCTGATCTTTCCACCAATAGAGAGATCTCTTCCCTTGCGATGGGATTTGTATCTGAGAGTCCAGAGAACGAAGACCGAGATCCCATGATCTCAGGGGAAGGTCTGTAGGCACCTGAAATGTAGTCTTGTCCATAGAATGAACAGCATTGTTGACGTCAGAACTCCTAATGCCAACATCACCTGCCTTATAGCCATAGGCTGGTTGGACTGTAGTCCGTCGTCCAACACCTGCCTCGTCCCCAACGGGGGGATAGGGCCGCGTGCCATGGTCAGAGTGGGGCGCCATCTGTCTTCCTGGGGTGGCCACGGGGGGGCGGGTGGTCCCAGAGCAACGCTGTGTCCTGAAAACCTGGCCCTTTTTCTCCTGTGGGAGAAACATTTTCCGGTTTACCGAATCTACCTGGTAACCCAAGTAAACGGACCTCCTGAGATGGAACGAGGGATGATACCTGAAGGTTCACAAAACTAAACTACCGCTGCCGTTCGAGTAGTACGGGAGGACAGACGGTCTCAACTGGAGAAAGGTAGGAGGGAAGCCATCTCTCAAGAACACCTGAGATATCTCTTCTCCCCTCAGAGAAGATGTTCCCTCCAGGCGGGAGGAAACACAACAACTGAGGTGTGTTAGGGAGGCGCCTCCCTTTAAAGATCTGGAGGAAGTAGAAGGTGTTTCCTGTGGGCAAGGGTGGAGTCACTATCTCTCAATGGTGCTGTCCTGAAAGACACCTTGGGAAAAAGGAAATTCTTCCTTGTTTGTAATTCAAGCTATCTTTATTTGTAGGCATTGTTTAAAGAAGACCTAATATTTGAAATATGCTGAAATGTTAACCTTTTCCACATGACAGTATATAATGTATATTATGACACATATTATACAGAAAAGTGTATGCATCTGCACTGTGGTTTATATAATGAGCAGCACAGTAATCGTATATATACACCCAAATGCTACTGAGTATATAATTTGTGTTTATACAATATAAGTAGTGTGGAATGTATAATGTACAGCAAAGTATATAAAGCACAGCAATGTGGACTACGTGATGTACAGAAAAGTAGATGCAGCTGAGCAGTGTGTAATATAGAACATACAGTACATTTTATATAGCAGAGTATTGGAGGAGTACACAATGTATAGCGCATTATACAGAAAAAAATTAATTTGAAGTGCATCATGTACAGCACAGTGAACATTCTTTCTCATCTAGATGGCTGCAGCATCAATTCGATGCTGCTGCTGTCCTTAGCCAGCTGTATGCAGGAGTGATCAAAGACCGCTGATTGCTTAGTTCTCAGGTCCGCTCTGAGAATAGAGTGGTGACTGTCAGTCACCACTCTCTTCTCTACCCCTCCATCGTTTACTGGAGTTCCGGAATGTTGACGAGGCGGAAGTGACTGGCTCAGGTTCTCAGCAGCATTCTGAATCTGGGTCACAGGAGTGCAGAATTAAAGAGCTAGCCATACTTATCTTTTAAAAAAGATACAGTTTGTGGAAGTGCCTGGAAATAATTTTACATACAGCATCTATGCCTGCAGAAAATAATAAAAAGGCTGTGAATTAAAAAGGAATTTATATGTCAAATACCATCACCAGGGTTGAAACTAATGGGGACACACACACATGCCCTGGGTGTGGCATTGGTAGGGGCACCGCCGTCCCTATGCTTTGAGGGTGCTGCGTGGTCTCCCTGTCACACCTGGACAGGGAGGGATGGCAGAGCAGTATTTGCTAGTATTGAATCCTCCTGCAGCCGCTGAAAGCTAGATTCTCCTACTCTCCCTACCACAAGCTTGTAGTGGCTGCAGGAGGAGTCAGTACTGCTGATCAGTTGTAGCAAACACAGCTCTGTTGCCCCTCCACTCCATGGTCACCATTTTTCCCCCCGCAGCGGGGGTGGCGACATATTAATAGTCCACTTCCAGCCCAGAACCTCCCTTTTCATTAAAATCCTGCATGCATATATCGTCTCGCAAACTCAGTAGTGAGGCAGTAGTGGGGCATCCTTCCTGGGCAGACACTGTGCCTGTAATGTTTTACAGCAACTAGCTGACAGTCTGTGTGGGCCACCCTCATAAGGCAACCCTCATTGTGTATGCCCGTCGGCACCAGAGGAGCTGCAGTGATATATAGTGCACAATGACTGCAGAGGTAGGTGGCAATGGGGTGGGATTTGGTGAGGGAAGGTTACAGATGTGTGCTGACGGGGGTGTACAGAAGTGTGTTTGGCAGGTACTGAGATGTGATAGGAGGTATAAAAGTGTGCGAAGGAGTAAAAAAGGGGTGGTGGGGGTGCAAGGGTCCTGGGGGTACCAAAGTATACTCAAATCGCACCACACTAAAATCGCATGTGAATTGTACAGGAATGCAGTGCGGTTCTTAACTGAGGCATAGTAAACAGTTTACTATTCTTCAGTTTGTGAATGAACAGGAAGCGACTCAGCACAAAGCACTTTGCATTGATTCACTGCCCAGGGCAGCTGAAGCTGCAGAGAAAGGGACTGGGGAATCTCTGTACTCACTCCCTTTCTCCGTCTCAAAAGTGAAACATCAGGGGTCTATTTAGATCCCTGATATTTCACCAAAGCTCCCCAAAAAGATGTAAAAATAAATAACAAAAAAATAATAATGTAACACACCATCCATTGCCCTACAGACCCCAACCTCTACCCTATATACACATCCACTGCTCTGACACCATCCAGCGCAGCTGAGGTTGCAGAGAAGGGGACTGGGGGAATCCCTGTTCACTCCCTTTCTTTGTCTCAAAAGTGAGAAATGAGGAGTCTGTTTAAATCCCTAAAATTTCACCAAATACCCCAACAGGGCTCCTAAGAAGTTGTAAAATAAATAATAATAAAAAATAAAAAAAAGGAAAATATATATATATATATAAACACACACACACACATTTTACACACACAGTCACCATCCACCGCCCTACTGGAATTGGGTGCCGGATTGAGAATTTGCCCCGGGTGAAAGAATGTCTACCTTTGCCACTGACTATTACCACATAGTAACGGTATGTAGTTAAGAACACTGGTCCTTTAAGAAGCCTTCTCTCCAACCTAATTTTAACATGCCCAGCTTTTTTTCCAGAATGTCATGCACTCTTTGCTTTAATAAAAGTGCAAGAAAGAGAAAGAAATCTACATAAAAAGGACAAATTTCTTGGAAGTGATTTGAAAAGCAGGAACCAAAAAAAAAGAAAGAAAGAAAAAAATAAAATAAAAAAAAAACAGTACATCCTTAATGTTCTGAGCATGGAGTAACTTTGTATGAACACAGTAATGACTGAGAACATTTGCTTTCCATTTGATGTTTTATTACAATTAACATTGAATTCATTACTTAGGAATATTAACTAGAAAGACGGCATCGTTAGCAGGGCTAAATACAATTGCTTTACAATACCATATTTTAAAATCCCCCCGATTAATGAAAAATAGCTGCGTGACTGAACTCGGCTGTCATGTGTAAAAAAAGGAATTAAATTGCTTCTTTCTAGATGAATCCTTAACATTTTCCTGGCCATATGGACACTGGAAAAAGAGAAAATGGATTATTATTATTTATCACTTTATGGCATTAAACCACACCACACAAAATCCAACACTGCAGTCTCTCTTTAGCTTAGGAGTATCACATGCAAGTTGCATAGCATTTTTTTCTGAACATCCTATACATAAGACAGAATTCCTAATTGTTAACACACTTTCTTCCGGCTGCAAATGTGCTTTTATTTTTTATGAAAGCTTAAATAAAAATAATTATGTGTAATGCACCATAATTATCCAGACAAAGTGTAAAATGCTACACAAACAGAGCCCCCCCCCCCCCCCCCCTACATCCAAATCAATCAATAACAAGTGATGGCAAATGAATGATTTACTAAAAGGGTTACTTACATTCTAGAGCAGAGAATACAACCACCTTTACATTTTCAAGGTTAAAGTTAAAAGACACATAGGGATCTGTTTATAAAAAAATTGTTGCTTTGCTAACAAAAATACCTGTAATGTTTGTAAAATGTGTGCAATGTCAGTTGCACACATTCGATCCCAAGAGGAAAAATAGCTATAAGAACAGTCGACCATAAGAGTTAAAAAGACATTCCTCATAATAGAAAATAGGCTAACACAATAGAGAATAAGAATAATCAAACCAGCAGAAATAGAATATGAGGGAGACCACAGCACTGTGTACAGTCTATGGAGATTCCTGTGTGAACAGCCAGACAAATGGGTGTTCAGGCAAACAATCATCCAGCTGCGGTGTGAAGTGAAACATTTAGCAAGCAGGGGTGCTGCCCCCTAATCCATGCGCCCAGCCCCTAATCTTCATGCAGGGCACCAGACGCATGGCTTTTAATTGTTTCTTTGAAGCATGTGATTAGAGCCGCAGGCTCCAATTTGCTTCAAAAAAGGGTGGACTCGGGGAGCAGAGCACTGCGCCGCAAGTCCACCCACTTGTGTGACAATAGGGAATTCATATCCCTGTTGTCTTCCTGATTCTCTTCCCAGCCAATCAGGAAGCAGCTGCTGCGACCCGATTGGCCAGGGAGTCTCAGGACCCACATCCTGTTCGGCCCCGGCCACTTCTTGTTCCACATGTAGGCGTAAACCCTGGCTCTTCCCTCGCTGCATCTCGGCTCCTGTCTGCCTCATTGCGATAATGCCTCTTATCGCAGCCTCCCGACTGTCCCCTGCAGGTGGGGGGGGGGGGGGTGGTATTGGTGTTGATGGTAGCTGTGAGGGGGGAGGTTTGTTTGCTGCCCCCCCGAATATTCAACACAAGCTGCCACTGTTAGCACCGGTATTACTGTGACAGCTTTCTGCCTCAGGGCTCTGTTTGTTAAGGGGCTTGCACTCACCAGCATTCTAATAGCCAGTGACTCATCCCGAAAGCCAGGAAAGTGAAATTCCCATCTGACATGTAACAAGTAAACAAAGGGATAACATGCAACAAAATTTTTACCAGGCCCTTTATCACTTTGAATAGGGTTTAAGGCAGATCCCCACTCAAAAAAAAAAAAAAAAAAACACACACACACAAGAGAAAAAGGCACGGGGTCCCCTCAAAATCCATCTCAGACCCTTATCACAGCATGCAGCCTAACTTCTCAGAAAATGGGGGGGGGGGGGGGAGATGTGCATTTCCCCCCTCCTCCTGACCCATACTAGGTCATAGGGTACCTTTTCAGGTTGATGAGGACAAGGACCTTTTCACCACTACATTGGCCCAGTGGTTCTGGGGGACTGTGGGTGAATGGGAGACCGATCAAAATCCAGAAACCCCTTTTAAAAATAATGGGGCCACAGATACTGCCCCACTCTACATGAATGAGTAGGGCCCCCCCCTACTCATTCACAAAAAAAGCTTCAATAGTAAGAAACACAAAAATTTACTTAAATAAATAAAAAAAAAGGCCCACAATGTAAATCCACCAATCACATCATTCAGCGATGCAGATCTTCGATGGCCATTGCCTACTGACCCACCAGAAGAAAAAAAAATGCAGCTTGCAGACACACCAGAGGGATCTGCTAGAGCAAGTAGTGCTTCATCCAAACTGGAGGAGAGCAAGGGCGTGTCATGTATGTGGGTCTTCCACTCTGCCCATGTAAGATCGAATTTTTTGCGCGTGTCCCTACAAGTCGCTATCCAACTCTCCGATTCCATGATCTCCCCCACCTTCCCCAACCTGTCTTGTTCGCTCGGAATGTGTGAACTTTTCCAGTGAATCGGTATAAGCCGTTTTGCTGCATTGAGGAGGTGGGGGAGTGCACTACGTTTGTACTGTGACAGAGGAATGGAGGGGCCATGGAGCAGAAAATGCTTAGGCTGGGCCGGAAGAACAATGCCCAGACCCTCACATATGTGTTTGTCCACCATATCCCAAAATGATCGAAGAACCGGGCACTCCCACCAAATGTGGAGGAATGTGCCCTCCTGTCCACACCCCCTCCCAGCATCTATCAGAGACAGTAGTGAAGATCCTAGCCAATGTGGCAGGCACCCTATACCATCGCGTCAGCAACTTATAATTGTTTTCTTGGGTTTTGGCATCTACAGAGCTCTTGTGGGTTAAGCGATAGAGGTGGTAGAGTTGTTCATCCTTAACCACTTCAGGCCCGCGCTACCGTCGGATGAGGGCAACAGCGCGGGCCTGAATATCCAACATGCCGTCATTTGACGGCATGTCATTCTGGCGTTCCCAGCGCGCGCTGTAGAGCGCGCTGCGGGGAAGCCCTGTGTTGTCCGTGTCCCTTGAACACGGCCAATCACAGATCGCGGTGAACGGCCAATTAGAGTGGCCGTTTGCGATGCGATCTGTGGGTCAATGAGAGATGATCTCTCATAGATCATCTCTCATTGCCGTGTTACACAGACAGCGTCCTGTCTCTGGAGAGGAGGAGCCCGATCTGTGTTCCTTCTTACATAGGGACACAGATCGGTCACCCCCCCAGTCACCCCCCCTCCCCCCACAGTTAGAACACACCTAGCATACACATTTAACCCCTTCCTCACCCCCTAGTGTTAACCCCTTCAATGCCAGTCACATTTATACTGTAATTAGTGCATATTTATAGCACTGATCGCAGTATAAATGTGAATGGCGCCAAAAATGTGTCAAAAGTGTCCGATGTGTCCGCCATAAGGTCGCAGTACCAATAAAAATCGCAGATCGCCGCCATTTCTAGTAAAAAAAAAAATAATAAAAAATAATAATTCTCTCCCCTATTTTGTAAGCGCTATAACTTTTGCGCAAACCAGTCGCTTATTGCGATTTTTTTTTTTTTTTTACGCACCCTCCAACATCCCGTATAGAGCAGAGATCATGTGGGGCACCGGGTGAGTAGAATCCCAAAGACGCTCAAACTCCGTCAGACTGGTTTTAATCTGCGTTAAGCTGTGACACTTCGTAATGAAAGTCTCTAACTGACGGTGTCTCCAGAAGTCAAAGGGGTAGCTGCCATACCGAGCGCGTAAGGTAGTTAATGACGTCAGGGCTCCTCCGTCCACAAATTTTGCGAGGCTAACAACTCCATCCCCAGTCCATGTTTCCCGAGGGAGGTTTTCATCTCTCCAGGGGAGAACCAACGGAAAGCCACAGACAGGCGCCAGAGAAGAGGTCCCCGGCGCCAGTGCCAGGCAGCCATTTGCTTTATCCCACAAAGCTAAGGAGTGAGTTGTCAGCAGGGATACCCAATCAGAAAGCCCCCTGCTGTCTGCTGGGACCTAGGGTGCATAAGACAAGTCCCGCCCCGCCATCGTCTTCTCCAGGGGGACCCACAACTTAAGGGAGGTATGGAACTTCCAGTTCAGAATGCGCTGTAGCGCAATTGCCTGATAGTATTGGTGAACGTTTGGTATTCCCAAGCCCCCTCTCAGCTTAGACCTTTGTAGGATTGCCATCGCCAGTCTAGGTCTCCTACCTCCCCACACAAATTTAATAAAAAAGACTTCGCAAGTCCGTAAAAAAGCATTTCCCCGGGCGTATAGGAATCATCTGTAGGAGGAATAGGATACGGGGTAAAACAGTCATTTTCAAAATATTCATCCGTCCCACCCAAGTGAACATTGTCTTGTCCCAAGTTTAAGTCCTGAGAAGTCTTCTTTAGAAGGGGGACATAATTCTGGGAGTATAGAGAGTCTAGGCCGTTCGTAAGCTGAATCCCTAGATACTTTATGGAGGAGACGGACCACGTGAAGGGAAAGGAGTCCTTCAGGGAGGATGCTAGGGCAGGAGGAATGGTGACAGGTAGTATCTCGGATTTCGTATAGTTTATACGGAAGTTGGACACCTCCCCATACTCCTTCAGTTCACCCACTAGGACTGGCAACGAGATAAGGGGCTCAACCACATGGAATAATATGTCATCATGGGAACCTTTAATTGACAGTGGATTTACATATTGGGACATTGCATTGTTGTTCTTTTTTATTAAAAGTACTTAATCAAAATATTATGTGTATTTACTCTTACTTTTTTTTGTGACTTACGTACCCCTTACACATTCCTTTTTAAAAGGGGGCATCCAGATTCCGATAAGCCATCAATCCCCCACAACTGCTGGGCCAGGGTTGTGGGGAAGAGGGTCCCATCTACATAGAGAAAAAGGTGCTTTGACAGGGGGATCCCCCTTGGCACGGCACCCTCCAATATTGACAGAATGTGACCATAATCAAGGAATGCTCGGATAAGGGTCTGGTATACATTTTTGATCTTTTTATGGGGCCCCCCTTAAAATCCAAAACAGACCTAAAGATACCATACCTAAAAGGGACTGGTAAATAATTTTGGGGTAACCAATGCCATGTTTTATTTTCAACACCATCCTTTTTCACATTCATCTTTCAGCTGGGAATCCCTAGCAGACAGCTAAATGTGCCTGGTGAGGGATGAGTCCCTGGTTGTTAAGGAGCTGGCTCCCACCAGCTTCCTAACAATTAGGAGCCCTGAGCAAGGAGGTGTCGCATTTAGCAGTGGTAATGTTTCACTTCACACTGCACCTATATTGCATACTTTGAGCTGTTCGCACAAGAATACCCACAGACTGAGCGCTCCCTCACTATTTCTTCTGTTGGTAAAATGTTCTTGGCCTATAGTGTTAGACTACTGTAATAAATATACATTTGTACTGTATATGTACACATATATAAACAATGCATTTTAAAGGTAATTAATGAAATAATTGGTAGCCAGTGTATGATAAATGGGTCAGTTATCTGGTAAGAAATTCTTTAGTGTAGAGAGAGTAATACAGAAAAGAGTGCTGTACAAAATGTTAATTGGTGAGAGAGTGTAAAACTATAACTGAATTACCTGGTTATTAAAAAAGGGGCATTTATATATTTTTATAAAGCAGTAAATGTGATTCTCAAACATTCACTGCAAGTGAATCAAACTTTATAACACATGCACCAGGAAGATACAAATGCAGTGAATGTTTGTTGAACATCACATTCACTGCTTCATAAACATAACCCAAAATGTTGATCGTTTCCAAAGGGCAGGATTATAATACCTTTAGGTTCTGTGTCTATACAGCCAGGGGAAATCGCCTGTCCTGTCCATCTACTTTGTGTCACCCGTGTGCCAGCTTGTAGCCCTTTAACTATGGCTGGGTGCATGTGCAAGCACATGAACTGGTGGGCACCACTTATGCTGGGCATGTTGACTGGTGGCCGGGACTGTGTTTTCTCACCAATTACTTTATGCACCAAGTATCTTGTGGTTTTAGCTTTAACCATTGCTAACCTAGATTGACTGCCACTGCTCACGTTTTGCTTCTGTTGCTGACTTTGCCCATTTGTATTGCTAGCTTGTTTGCTGCCTACCTTGGCCTGTTCTCTGACTAGTTTCTTGCCTGCCTTGACCTCAGCTCAGACTCTGACCCTTTGTCATGTCACACTACTGTCTTCACAGTGAAGTTATTCAATTCTTGTGCCTTCTTGGTGGGGTGATCTTTAAGGCCCCAAATGGGTGTAATTTTGTAGCCAAATAGCCCAGGGGACACTAGCACATCACTCTTTGCAGGTTGCTCAGGTGAAGACTGAGTGAGCTGTCGCTTTACACCTTGGGTCACACTGTGTGACCTACCAGGGGTGTCAACCCTAACAGTCTGGTGAAGACTGAGTCTGTGCCAGGGATGTCAGCACTATAACTTGAAATTTAAGTAATAGTGATGCTATTCTGATTTATGTATCTTCTTGTGGACAATAAGCAATTGGGATACTCAAACTTTGTGTTAATAGAAGAATGTGAGTAACTGTTAAAAGAGTGTACTGGTAGCAATCTGGTAATGGCGCTCAGGCTAGTGGTTTGGCATTAACCAAGCTGCATCAGAACACAATTTACTTTGAACTTTTCTCTGGAACCCTCAAAGTACTTACATGCCTACATGCACTCCCACAGCATTTGCCTCTTTTCAAATGAGCTATTCTTGTGAAAACAACATATCCAGTATGTGGATCCAAGTATCCTTCTTGACCTGCCTTAAAAACAAAAAGTTACATGTTCATTCCATATATTTATTCCTGCTATAAATAACCTAAACTGTATCTTTAACCAACAAGAAGTTAGAAAAACAATCTGTATTCCTACTTTTTTTTTATTAATGTGTTATCTTCAAAAAGGTTTGTATATTTTTCCTAATTTAGCCGTTTTAACCTTGTGTATACTGCTCACCAATTACAGTACCTCAAATGGGATGCATTGTACAGCACACTCATCATTCACTTACTCATTATTCACCCAAAGAAAGATATTACAGCCTCACTTTTAGACCCCATGCAGAAACAAATGCCACTTGTAGGCCGCAGGCACACTGGGCGTTTAGCCCCAATGCATGTGCATCTGCTCTACAGTATAAATCTAAACACATGGACAAATTGGCTAAAATAGAGATGTGTTTAGAGGAATAAAAAAAATAAAAGATGTCGTCTCCCTGAGGCCTGATGCACACTGCCCTACACTCAGTGTACCATCCAGCTGCAGCAGCGGTCAGCCTCTCAGACGCTTACTGGCTGCCAGCAGCGGGGCTGGATGGTACACTGAGCAGTGTGAGCCCAGGGGGCAAATGTCCAGAAATCAGTGTGCAAGAGGTCTTGGAGGCTTTTTTTTTTTTTATTATTATTATTATTGTGTTATGCCTTTGAACAAACCTCTATTTTAGCCAATGTGTCCATGTGTTTAGATTCGTACTCGCAGAATAAATATCCGCTTAAGGACTGCCACACGATCATTTACGTTGACTCGATTTCCGCCAGTGTCCCACGATCGTGTCAAGGAGCTGAAGAACGGGGAGATGTCAGTGTAAACACAACATCTCCCTGTTCTTCCTAGTGACAGGTCACTGATTGAATGCTCCCTCTCATCGGGAGCAGCGTGTCACTCGTAGCCACGCCCCCTAACTCCCTAGGACACACTTAACCCCTTCAAAGCCCCCTACAGGTTAACAATGGTCCCAAAATGGTGTCAAAAGTGTACGGTGTATCAGCCATAATGTCGCAGTCACGATTAAAAAAAAAAAAAAATAATGCTGATCGCCGCAATTACTAGTAGAGGTCGACCGATATATCGGCTGATTTCTGGTACTTTTTAATTAACCACTTAAGGACCCCTTCACGCCGATATACGTCGGCAGAATGGCATGGCTGGGCACATCCACGTACCTGTACGTGGCCCTTTAAGCCCAACCGTGGGGTCCGAAGCTCCAGGACCGCAGACCCGATAGCCGCTGGAGTCCCGCAATCGGTCCCCGGAGCTGAAGAACGGGGAGAGCCGTGTGTAAACACAGCTTCCCTGTTCTTCACTGTGGCGCCTGCATTGATTGTGTGTTCCCTTACATAGGGAATCACAATCAATGACGCCACACTTACAGCCACACCCCCCTACAGTTATTAACACAAATGAGGTCACACATAACCCCTTCAGCGCCCCCTAGTGGTTAACTCCCAAACTGCAATTGTCATTTTCACAATAAACAATACATTTTAACCACTTACCTACTGTGCACCTAGACCCCCTTCCTGCCCAGACAAAATATAAGCTTCCCGCACTGCGTCGCTTTAACTGACAATTGCGCGGTCATGCGACGTGGCTCCCAAACAAAATTGGCGTCCTTTTTTCCCACAAATAGAGCTTTCTTTTGGTGGTATTTGATCACCTCTGCGGTTTTTATTTTTTGCGCTATAAACAAAAATAGAGCGTCAATTTTTAAAAAAATGCAATATTTTTTCCTTTTTGCTATAATAAATAACCCCAAAAAATATATAAAATTTTTTTTTTTTCCCTCAGTTTAGGCCGATACGTATTCTTCTACATATTTTTGGTAAAAAAAAAATGCAATAAGCGTTTATCGATTGGTTTGCGCAAAATTTATAGCGTTTACAAAATAGGGGATAGTTTATGGCATTTTTTTTTTTTTTTTTTTTACTATTAATGGCGGCGATCTGCGATTTTTTTATTGGGACTGCGACGTTATGGCGGACATTTCGGACACTTTTCTGACATTTTTGGGACCATTTACATTTATACAGTGAAAAATGCTATAAATATGCATTGATTACTGTATAAATGTGACTGGCAGTGAAGGGGTTAACCACTAGGGGGCGGGGAAGGGGTTAAATGTGTGTCCTATGAGTGTTCTAACTGTAGGGGGAGGGGGGGTGACTGGGGGAGGTGACCGATTGTGTCCCTATGTACAAGGAACACAATCTGTCACCTCTCTCCCTGACAGGGACGTGCAGCTCCGTGTTTACATACAGAGCTGCACGTCCCAGCTCACTTACAGAGCAATCGCGTGTGCCCGGCGGCGATCGTTGCCGCCGGGCACTCGCACGGGATCCCCGCGGAGCGGCGGGTGCGCGCGCGCGCCGCCAGCGACGCGCGCGCGCCCGCCCGCGGCTTTAAAGGGACATCACGTCATATGACGTGATGTCAGAACAATGGAGTCGTCTGCCCGCCGTCAATTGACGGCGGGCAGATGACAAGTGGTTAAATGCATTTTTTGCTGTGAAAATGACAAATGGTCCCAAAAAATGTGTCAAAATTGTCCGAAGTGTTCGCCATAATGTCGCAGTCACAAAAAAAAAAAAAAAAAAAAAACGCTGATCGCCGCCATTGGTAGTAAAAAAAAAAAAATAATTAATAAAAATGCAATAAAACTATCCCCTATTTTGTAAACGCTATACATTTTGTGCAAACCAACCTATAAACGCTTATTGCGATTTTTTTTACCAAAAATAGGTAGAAGAATACGTATCGGCTTAAACTGAGGAAAATGTTTTTTTAGATATTTTGGGGGGATATTATAGCAAAAAGTAAAAAATATTGAATTTTTTTCGAAATTGTCGCTCCATTTTTGTTTATAGCGCAAAAAAAAAAAAAAACGCAGAGGTGATCAAATACCACCAAAAGAAAGCTCTATTTGTGGGGGAAAAAAAAAGGATGCCAATTTTGTTTTGGAGCCACGTCGCACGACCGCGCAATTCTCAGTTAAAGCGACGCAGTGCCGAATCGCAAACACTGTCTGGGTCCTTAGCTGCCTAAAGGTCCGGGTCTTAAAGCGGAGCTCCACCCAGGAAAACAACATTTTCCCATGTTGTTTAAAAAAATTAAATAAAAAAAAAAATACTCACCCGAAATACCTGTTGCTATGCGGAAGTCCGTAATCTGCCTCTTCCACTCCGCGGTGCCTTTTCTTCTTGTCCTTCTCCTTGTGAATGGGGCGCGCTGCTTTCTGGGAACTGTGTGTGTTCTCAGAGAGCAGCGCGCCCATTCACAAGCAAGTGTGAGACTCACGCAGGCGCAGTAGGAAATGGGCAGTGAAGCCGTACGGCTTCACTGCCTGTTTCCCATAGTGTGAATGGCGGCGCGGGAACCGGAGCGATCGTGGGACCGTCATCGGAGGGCCCATCAGCGCGGGCAAGTAGGACAAGGTAAGTGTCCTTATTTAAGGTCAGCAGCTACACTGTTAGTAGCTGCTGACTTTCAAAAAAAAATAAAAAATCGCGGCTGGAGCTCCGCTTTAAGTTGCCTGAAGTTTCCCATGGAGTGACTTGTCTCTGGGCAGCCTGCCAAGTTTGAGAAAAGAATACAATGTTGCTACTTATCAATAAATTGGTGTGTAGAAGTTCTCAGTTTAACCATTCGCTTACAATTAAAAATCCTGTATTTTTCTGCTAGAAAATCACTTAGAACCCCCAAACATATATTCTATTTTAGCAGAAAGCCTAGGGAATAAAATAGCGGTTGTTGCAATATTGTATGTCACACGGTATTTGCGCAGCAGTCTTTCAAACGCAATTGTTGGGGGAAAAATCCTTTTTAATAAAAACAAAAAACTAATCAGTAAAAAAAAAAAAAAAAAAAAAAAAAAAAAAAAAAAATCGCCATCATATATCGGCCATTAGCCGCCGCAATTTTTAAATATCGGCATCGGCCAGAGAAAAACCCATAAATCAGTCGACCTCTAATTACTAGTAAAAAAAAAAAAAAACAATTATTATTAATAAAAATGCCATAAAACTATGCGCCATTTTGTAGACGCTATAACTTTTGTGCAAACCAATCAATAAACGCTTATTGCGATTTTTTTTATCAAAAACATGTTTAACCACTTAGCAACCACCTGCCGAAAAATAACGGCGGCAAGGTGGTTGCTTAACTCTGGGATCACGTTATATAACGTGATTCCAGAGTCGCGCTCCCGCGCGCCCCCTGGGGCGCGCACATGGGAATGTCCGGGAATGTCCTGATAGCGGCGGTTTACCACGTGATCGCGCCGTCCAATGACGGCGCGATCAGATGTAAACAGACCGGCGTCATTTGATGACGCCGGTTCCTCCCTCCTCTCTCTGTACCGATCGGTACAGTGTGAGAGGAGAGGGGAGGGAGCGGATGGCAGCGCCAGTGCTGCGGGCTGGATCTGTGACAAATGTAGTCACAGATCCATCCATCCATCCCTCCCTGCTGCACATACTCTGCAATGCTGGGCAACACTCTGGGGGGGGGGGCAACACTCTGGGGGGGGGGGGGGCAACACTCTGGGGGGGGGGGGGGGGGCAACACTCTGGGGGGGGGGGGGGGCAACACTCTGGGGGGGGGGGGGGGGGGGGGGTGGGGCACTCTGGGGGGGGGGGGGGTGGGGGGGGGGGGGGGGGGGGGGGGGGGCACACTCTGGGGGGGGGGGGCAACACTCTGGGGGGCAACACTGGGCATACTCTGGGCATACTCTGGGGGGCAATACTGGGCATACTCTGGGGAGCAATACTGGGCATACTCTGGGCATACTCTGGGGGGCATACTCTGGGCATACTCTGGGGGGCATACTCTGGGCATACTCTGGGGGGGCATACTCTGGGCATACTCTGGGGGGCATACTCTGGGCATACTCTGGGGGGCATACTCTGCAATCCGCAATACTCTGGGCATACTCCGCAATACTCTGGGCATACTCCGCAATACTCTGGGCATACTCCGCAATACTCTGGGCATACTCCGCAATACTCTGGGCATACTCCGCAATACTCTGGGCATACTCCGCAATACTCTGGGCATACAGCGCCCCTGTCCCCGTGAGCTCGCATGCAGAAGCGAACGCATACGCAAGTCCCGCCCACATATGAAAACGGTGTTCAAACCACACATGTGAGGTATCGCTGCGAACGTTAGAGCGAGAGCAATCATTTTGGCCCTAGAACTCTTCTCCAACTAAAATGATGTAACCAGTAAAAATATTTAAAGCGTCACCTATGGGGATTTTTAAGTCGCAAAGTTTGGCGCCATTCCATGTGGCCACGCTGTGTCAAAAAGTCCCACACATGGGGTAATCGCCATCGCCACTCGGGAGGAATAGCAGAATGTGTTTTGGGGTGTAATTTGTGGTATGCATATGCTGTGTGTGAGAAATAACCAGCTAATATGAAAAATTTTGTGGAAAGAAAATAAAAATGAAAAAAATCTTGATTTTGCAAAGAATTGTGGGAAAAATTACAACTTCAAAAAACTCACAATGCCTCTAAAACTTCACAATGCCTCTTTTCAAATACCTTGGAATGTCTTCTTTCCAAAAAAGGGGTCATTTGGGGGGTATTTGTACTTTTCTGGCATGTTAGGGTCTCAAGAAAATGAGAGAGGATGTCAGTACATCAGATGTGATCAAATTGATCAATTTTCAGTAATTGGTACCATAGCTTGTAGACCCCATAAACTTTCACCCAGACTAAATAATATCAAATTTTTTTTTTGTTTTGTTACCAAAGATATGTAGCAGTATACATTTTAGGCCAAGTTTATGAAGAAAAATTACTTTTTTGCAAAATGTTATAATAGAAATGAAGAAAAAAATCATCATTTTTTTACAAAATTTTCGTTCTTATTTTTTTTTCATTTATTGTGAAAAAAATAAAAACCGCAGAGGTGATAAAATACCACCAAAAAAGCTCTATTTGTGGGAAAAAAAAGGACAAAAATTTCATTTGGTTATAGTGTTGTATGACCGAGTTATTGTCATTCAAAATGTGAGAGCACCGAAAGCTGAAAATTGGTCTGGTTATTAAGTGGGTTTAAGTGCCCAGTAGTCAAGTGGTTAAGAATACCTATCGGCATAAACTGAGGAAAACATTTATTTTTTTTATGTATTTTTGGGGGATTTTATAGCAAAAAGTTATTTATTTTTTTCAAAATTGGCACTCTATTTTTGTTTATAGGAGCAAAAAATAAAAGAGGTGATCAAATACCACCAAAATAAAGCTCTATTTGTGGGGGGAAAAAAACGTTAATCTTGTTTGGAAGCCATGTTGCACCGACCCGCACAACTGTCAGTTAAAACGAACGCAGTGCCGAATCGCAAAAAGTGCCTGGTTTTTGACCAGCAGCCAAATGGCCCC